>CM072342.1:9367500-9925000 GCA_036874045.1 Cymodocea nodosa
TTAATTTCTCATTTAACTAAATGTTAAGTTAACATGTGTTTTTATTGAAAAGCATGATATATTTTAAAGTTATATCTTCTGTATCATGAATAGTGCACGTTTAGACAACTCGTTAAGTTAGAGTTTTGTTTGTATAGAGGTCACGTGAGAACTCGTTATGTTAGAGGCTTAAAGGTTAAAATAGGTTACGTGAGAACTCGTTAAGTTAGTGAGTAAAAGAAGAGACAAACTCGTTAAGTTAGTGTTGTACACGTGGTGAAATTATAAGTTATGAATGTTATATTGAATCACGTGAGGTGCACATGTTTAATGCGTTAAGTTAGCATAACTAAACGTGTTGAGTTGCTATATTAAACACTAAGGCATCGCGTTAGGTTAGTGTTATAAACTTAAGTTGTTATTTTTGCATGTGGTAAAATTTTTATTATAAAAACATTTGTTTATTGCTGAATCGGTGAGTTAAAGTTTTTTGGAGAATTACAACCATAACTCTCCAAAACTTAAACTATTTTCGGTGAGTTATCGTTTAACCTTTCGAAAGAAAGGTTAAACTGGTTCGTTGAGTTAGCATAACACCACAGACTTAGTTCGTTGAGTTAGCTATAGTACTTGTCATGTAAAATGGCACTTGAGGAACTCGTTAAGTTAGAAACGTTAAGTTATATATATATACTTGTGTTACTCGTTTAGTTAGCATTAAAGTAATGACTTCTTATTACACTTGATGGAAATTTTTTTTTGGACGAGAAAGTTTATTTTGCAGGAAATTTTTTAGAGATCTAGGACTGATGATTAAAGAAAATTCGAAATGTAAACGTGGGTCAGAATGTGTGTATTTTGATGAAGGAAAAAGAAAAGATGTGAAGAAGTAGAAAACTTGTAGTGGTTAAACGTAGAGGATATGCATGAAATGAAGATACAACATAAAAGGCATAGAGTTCTCGTTGATCAAACAATCCTTGCACACAAAATGAAAAATCTTTTCAAGGATCAAACTATCCTTGCACACCAAAAGAAAAATCTTTTTTAGGGATCAAAAACACCTCTTCGAGGAAAATCTCTTAGGTGGAAGAAAATTCAGTGAAGCAAAAGAAGGTATTATTTATGTCACTAAAGATTTAAAGTATCAGAAGAAAGCAAATTCGGTGAAGCAGAGAAAGACAAGATATTCGTCACTAAAGAATTTCTAAAGAAGAAAAAGAAGAAGAAATATCTCAAATAGGGAGAAATGTTTTAAATTCCGCAAATTAGTTTTCTCTGTTTGTACTTATGAAATTGTTTAGATGATACATGGTATCGAGATATAATTGCATCTACAATTTCTGAGGAGAATTGAATTGTAGATTGTAATTGAAACCTTGAATAAAAATAATTTTATGAAAATAATGTCTCGACTTGTTTTTGAGTTTTAAAGTTTCAATTATATTTCAGAAAATATTGAAAATACACAATTCACCCCCCTCTTGTGTAGCCATATGATCCTACAAGTGGTATCAGAGCATTGTTAATAATCTTTGATATAAAATCGATACCAACTTATTAAATATCATTATTTATTCTACCTTCCTTGTTTTTAAACAGAAATTAATATCTGAGCTTACGTCTAACTTTCTTGATTTAAAGCTCAAGTTATTTTAAAGTCTTTAGACTGTTTAAAATCAAATAGGTTGAAAAATCTAAGGTAAGATGGCTACTGAAAATGGTAATTTTTCTTTATATGAAGGCCAAAATCTTAATCATCCTCCTTTATTTGATGGAATACATTTTGAATATTGGAAATATAGGATAACTGTTTTTCTTCAAAGTATAGATCATAAGTTGTGGTTCATGATTTCTAAACCATATACTCCATTAACTACCCCTTATAATACTTGGACAATTAATGAAAAAGAAAATGAAACTCTGAATGCTATGAGCTTAAATATTTTATTTTGTGAATTGAGTTATGAATAGTTCAGTAAAGTGTCGGCATATAAATCTGCTTATGAGGTGTGGCATGCATTAGAAGTTTCACATGAAGGTACATCTCAACTTACAGAGATTAAAATAAACATATTGATTCATAAGTATGAACTCTTTAAGATGCATGAAGACGAAAGTATTTCTAAGATGTTTTCTAGATTTCTTGATATCATAAACTCTTTAAAATGCTAGGAAAGAATTTTGAACAGAAGGATTTGGTGAGGAAAATTCTTAGATCCCTAAGTTCTAAATAGTCTCAGAAAGTAACATCAATTGAGGAATCACGAAATTTAATTGCTTATACTATGAATGAACTTATAGGAAATTTAACGACTTATGAAGTTCAATTTAATGAATCACTAAGTCACAACAAACTAAAAATGAAGAAAGAAATAGCCTTTGAAATTAATTCAGATTTTGATATATCTACTGATTCTGATGAGGATTTGATTTTTCTGACTAGGAAATTCAAGAAAGTATAGAAAGCTAGGAAATAGCAAAGGAACAAAAATAATAAACCCTCAACGTCAAAATCACTGAATGACAAGAATTCTTCATCCAGAAAGTATGTATGTTACAACTGTAAGAAACCTGGACATCTTTCTCCAAACTATCCTATGAGAAAAAATGAAAAGCAAAGTAGGACAAATCAGAAGATGACAACTCAAAAAACTCAGAAAAAGCTTTACAAGAAAAAGGCTTTGAATGTCACTTGGGATGACACGTCTGAAGAGTCTGAATCTCAGGAATTATCATCAAAATCTTCATATTCAGAAGGAGAACTAGAGCTAGAAGACGTTGCTCATGTGTGCTTCATGGCAGATGAGTTTGAGGTAATATCTGATCCTGAAAGTCATTAAGATTTCAACTTTGATGAATTATTATGTGCTTATCATGCATTATTATAAAAACATAAAGTATGTAAACTGGAAAATAAGAATATTAGAAAATCTTCATCCATTATGGAAGAAGAAAATTGTTTCCTGTCTACTACTTTAGAAAAGTTTAAATGTGATAATGAAAATCATGTTAGAGATTTGCAAAAATTTAAATTTAATGAATGTATCTTGCATGATCAAATACAGAATATAAATGTTGAAAAATTAAAGATAGAATCTGAAAATGAAATGTTGAGAAACAATATAAATGAACTTGAATTAGAGATAGATAAATTAAAACTAAGAGTGCTAGATTTAAATTCTACCATTGAGAAATGGAATTTAAGTCAAACTAAGTTAGACAAACTAACTAGTACCCCTGTGGTGTCTTATA
Source organism: Cymodocea nodosa (assembly GCA_036874045.1). Taxonomy (NCBI): domain Eukaryota; kingdom Viridiplantae; phylum Streptophyta; class Magnoliopsida; order Alismatales; family Cymodoceaceae; genus Cymodocea; species Cymodocea nodosa. The sequence goes on from CM072342.1 coordinate 9,370,735, forward strand.
AATTTGGCTTAGGATTTGATTATCCTGAATCTCAAGCCAATAAAGGATTTATTAGTTGCAGTTCAAGTAAATCTAAGACTAAAATTCCTTTTATTATGAAACAAGGTAATAAATATGTAGAAGTAGGAATTTCAAGGGATGAATCATGTAGTAATAATATAAATCAATGTGATTTGTCAAATTGTACTTCTAACATGACTATTAATGTTTCTAAAAATCTTGTTTCTTGTTCTGGAAATTCAGTTTCTAATGTTTCTAAAATTTCAAACAATTGTAGTAAACTGAAAATTTAGAAACCTGAGCATGTAATTCAATACACTGGTATTAGACCAATTACTCATTCTGCATGTGATAAATCTGAAAATTTTGGTGCAGAAAAAGATTTTGTATGCACTGAAAATTCAAATACAAATACAAAATCTTGGTATGAACTTACTGAAATGTATGAGCATGACCAAAATAAATTAACATCTGATAAAAATCGATTTGGTCTTGGTTATACTACATCTGAAAACAAAAAGAATGATTATAAGAGCAATAATGCTATAAGTATGATGTTAAAAATAAGTCTATAGTACTTACAACTAATAAAAATGTAAATGATAATGTTAAACTATTTTTAAACAAAAAGAAGAAATATGCGTTTAATGAACTTGGTCCTCAACATTCGGTACTAAGAAAAAAATTTTCTTAATTTGTGTTGTAGGAGGAAACAACATCAAAATGGATCTTGAATAGTGGAGTGTCAAGTCACATGACCGGATAGAAAAGTCTATTACAAAATTTTACAAATACCATGAAAGGAAGTGTAACATTTGGAAACAAAAGCAAAGATAAAATCATAGGTATGGGCAATGTTCAAATAACTCCAACTTGTGTTATTTCGAATGTACTATATGTAGAAAACCTAGGATTTAATTTGCTGAGTGTCATAAAACTAACTGAAAATGGATATTATGTAGTGTTTGAAGATAATGTATGTAAAATAATTGATAAAAATATAGATGAAATTAAGTTTATTGCTAAAAGAAAAGGTTCTGTATGTATTTTATCTTTACCTTCTAGTGTAGTTGATTTAAATTCATGTTTGCTAGCTGAAACTAGTGATGCATATCTATGACATAGAAGGATTGGGCATATAAATATGAAATTGTTACATAAACTATCAAAAAAACATTTAGTGAGAGGTTTGCCAAAGATTAAATACTCAAAGGACTTTATGTGTGATGCATGTGAGTTACGTAAACTTCATAAAAACTCTTTTAAATCTAAAATTGATATTTCAAGCAAGAGAATCTTAGAACTTATACATATGGATCTATTTAGACCAACAAGAATCATGAGTCTTGGTGGTAAATGATATGTATTTGTTTTAGTAGATGACTTCTCTAGATACACTTGGGTATATTTTCTAGCATCTAAGACAGAAGTTTTTGAAAAGTTTAAAATGTTTTGCAACTTTGTTCAAAATGAACAGAGTGTCTCTATTCAAAAACTTAGGAGTGATCATGGAACTAAATTTGATAATGATCAAATGGATAATTATTGTAATGAGCATGGCATTGATCACAGATTTTCGTTTCCAAGAGCACCGTGTCAAAATGGTGTTGTTGAGAGAAAGAATAGATCACTTCAAGAAATGGCCAGAACTATGTTGAATGAACATAAGTTACCTCAAATTTTTGGGCTGAAGCAGTAAATACAGCTTGTTATGTTATTAACAGAAGTCATTTAAGACCTCATGTTAATAAAACTCCTTTTGAAATTATGTTTAATAGGGTTCCAAAAATTTCATACATGAAACCATTTGGCTGCAAGTGTTTTATTCTCAATACTAAGGATAAAAGGGATAAATTTCAAGCCAAATCAGATGAAGGAATTTTTGTAGGTTACTCTACTAGAAGTAAAGCCTATAGATTATATGACAAGACTTCTAGGACTATTGAAGAAACCCTCCATATAAGCTTCAATGAAAATTCTTTTAGAGAATCTCAATCTAAATCTGATAATGATGATTTGATCAATCTTCCAAAAGAGTTAGAGATCAATAGAGAGATTGATGATTTATTTGAGAAAATCAAAAATATGAACTTAAATGATCAAACTAATGATGAAAGTGATATACCTTCAGATATTAATGAGAATATTGAGGAAAATCAGAGAAATTGGCATTATTCTTCATCACATCCCATTACTCAAGTCATTAGTAATATTAATGAGGGTGTTAAAACTAGAGCTTCAGTAAATTTAAATAGTATTTGTATGTTTGTTTCTATGGTGGAACTAAGGAATATACAAGAAGCATTATCTAATGAAAATTGGATAGTGGCAATGCAAGAAGAACTAAATCAATTCATCAGAAATGATGTATGGGAATTAGTCTCTCCACTAGAAAAACAATCCATAATAGGTACAAAGTGGATCTTTAGAAACAAAGCTAACGAAACTAGTCAAGTTATAAGGAATAAAGCTAGATTAGTTGCACAAAGGTATACACAGGAAGAAGGATTAGATTATGATGAAACAATTACTCCTGTGGCTAGGTTAGAAAGTATTAGAATATTATTGGCCTATGCTTGTTATATGGATTTTAAATTATTTCAAATAGATGTAAAGAGTGCATTTCTAAATGGTTTAATTAATGAAGAAGTCTATGTAAAATAACCACCTGGATTTGAAGATATTAAAAATTCTGACTTTGTGTATAAATTGAAGAAAGCCTTATATGGTTTGAAGCAAACACTTAGATCATGGTATGAAAGATTATCTACTTTTTTAATAGAAAAAGGCTATATCATGAGAAAAGTGGATCATACTCTATTTATTAAGAGAGATGGTAAAGATCAGATTGTTGTTCAAATATACGTGGATGATATAATCTTTGGAGCAACCTCTAATAAGTTGATAAAAATAATCTCTGAAGAGATGACTAATCAGTTTGAAATGAGTATGATAGGAGAACTTTCATATTTTCTAGGACTTCAAATTAAGCAAATGGATAAAGGTATATTTTTAAATCAGGAAAAATATGCAGATGAAATGCTTAAGAAATTTAATTTTAATGATACAAGGATTCGAGGAACTCCTATGAGTACTTCTTTAAAGTTAGATATTGATGACATAGGAAAATCGATAGATCAAAGAAAAAATAGAAGTATGATTGGTTCTTTACTTTATTTGACTGCTAGTAGACCTGATATTATGTTTGTTGTGTGTGTTTGTACTAGATTTCAATCTAATCCTAAAGAATCACACTTAATTGGAGTTAAAAGAATATTTAGATATATACAAGGAACTAAAAATTTCGGACTGTATTATTCTAAGGATAGTTCAATAGAACTTATAGGATATACTGATGTTGATTATGCAGGATCTAAATCTGATAGAAAGAGTACCAATGGCACATGTCAATTATTAGAAAATAATTTAGTGTCATGGTTTAGTAAAAGCAAAACTGTGTAGCACTTTCTACTACAGAAGCTGAATATGTTGCTACTACACTATGTTGCACTCAAATTCTGTGGATAAGGCAAACCCTAGAAGATTTTGGATTATCTTATGATACAACTGAGATTTATTGTGGCAGTAGTTCTGCAATAAATCTTTCCAAAAATCCTGTATTACATTCAAGAGCAAAGCATATAGAGGTTAGACATCATTTTCTAAGAGATAACATAATTAAAGGAAAAATTAAATTAGAATTTGTGTCTAGTAAAAATCAATTAGTTGATATATTTACAAATCCTCTAAACGAAAATACATTCTGCAACATTAGATTAAATTTAGGTATTTGTAGGCTATGTGATGTGTAAAATGCTTAAACTCCACATAAAAAGATAAATTTTATTGATGATGTTGTTCATCTCGTAGATATTATATACTTATCATAAATATCTAAGGTAATATCTAAACTATTGCTTAAGATACTATGTATTTATTGTAAAATCATAGTAGTATCTTATTGATTTTAAGTAGTTTATCAATTTTAAGGGTTTTTACAATTTTAAGTGGAAGTGTAAATGAAAAACATTAAATACTTCTGACATTTTGAAATTTTGATTAAATGTTTTCTTTGAATCAAGGAAAATGCATATAATCATGCATAAATTTGACTTAATTGATTAAACTTGTAGAATAAGTTATATGTAACTCATCTTAAACTGCTAATCAAAAGTATAAGCTTATTGATACTGATTCATATTCTCAGTACAATCATAGAAGTAAAAATTGTATGAGATTTGTGTTTTATTGCATCTGTATTAATGGAATACATATATACCGTGCTTAAAATGAAAAGTGCTTATAAAGTGAAAATCTTTGAGAGTTTATTGATCAGTTTGATCACGAGTCTCTTGTACTTGAGCAAATAGGTATGTAAGGATTATTGTCTTGAAAAATGATTCTTTAAATCTGGCAACCTAAGGTCCTGATCAGATCTGGGATTGTTGATTGAAAGCTCATTACATGGGTACATTAGAAAGCTCTTGTATGATTGAAGCTTTTCAAACTAACTTTTAAAGAAAATTATCAATATTTACTATTTTGAAAAAAAAAAAAAATGTTTCATTAATTACAAATATCTTTGAATCGCATATAGTTTCTACCAATATAACTACTAATTTATTGAATCAACATTAGTACTTTTGAAAACGTTTATTTGAGATACATTCTTTTATTCTCCTTGAATTAATCATATTGAGTTCAAAGTTGTGTTTTGATTCATATATAGTAGGAATTGATTCTGGAAATCATTTTTAATGATGTCAGAATAACAAAAGTCTTTGAAAAGAAAATTTAAAAGTATAGTTATACTTAACATCTATTGTCACTTCAAGTATATTTTGTATTTTGATTGAATATATTTGAAGTATATTTATAGGGGGAGGATTAACAATGTTGAAAATAGATTAATATAATTCAAAATACAAATTTTGGTTAATCTGAATTAATGTCCTCTTAAAATCTTGATGAAATAATTTAAAAAGACAAACAAAATATTTTAGATTCAAAGGACAAAAATGTTCGAATAGTTTACAATGTTCTCAAGATAATGTTAAGTTTAGCATGTGTGTTGTTTTCGAAACGTTTCAGTTGGAAGCATTCGAAATTATTTTAAGTGTACTAACTAGACGTTATATTAGATAAGGTAATGTGTAAAACTGCCTCTAGACAGCGTTTTACTCGTTAGGTTAGTTAACTCAACGAGTTCTACTTGAATATTTCGGGTACCTTGATTGAATAAACTTTATTCAATATTTAGTTAATATCTAAACCTGACTTCTATCATGTTGCGTTACTCACCTAAAAACCCTATTTAAACACTTATTACATGGGCACTTAGGTTATTTGTAAACTTTGTCAAGAAAATCTTTCCCGCTTGTTGCTATTACAACCTGCGACAATGGTCTCCAAGTTCTACAAAGGTTGTGGCAGAGGAAAAGGCAAAAGCAGAGGAGATGCAAACGAAAAAGAAATAGAGAATGATGAAGTTCCACGCACTTGGTTCAAGAAAATATTTCGAGTGGACAAAAGGTTAGCAGAAATTTATAGTAAATATTTCATTCCTAAAGGTATCTTGAATGAAGTTAGACAAGAACTTCAAAATACTGATGCAAATATTACATACATGGGTATTCGTAGTAAATTTGATAGAGAATACAGAATGAAATGTGCTGAGATTGCATTTCTCAAGTAGTATGCAAAATATTTGGAAAATGGTGTAGGTACTTCAACTAGAACTCCTCAAATACCAATAAACGGTACTAGACTACATGCATTTGAGGAATAGAATGAATCAGCTATCCCTACTCCTTTATATTCAAAACAAGTAGAATCAAATATTATTGTAGACAAAACAAAAGTTGACAGTCTTCAAAAGGCCGTAGCAATAGAGAGTGCCTTAGAAGAATTAAAGCAGAAAACTTTTATGGAACAATTTTAGAAGAAAACAGCAATACTTCAAGAAGAGCGATTCACTTGTTATAGAAGAAGAAAAATCAGAAAAATTATGTCTAAGGAAACAAAGTCTATTGAAAAAGAAAAATCAGATGAAAATTTATTTCCAAAGGACAATGTATGTCTAGACATTATACCTTATTGTGCATCTGATAAACTCATCAGTTCTGAACACACTGAAACTGATGAAGATAATGAAACTTTATTTTCCCTTGCTAGAAAGTGGTAATGAAGATAATGAAAATGATGAACATAATGTAAAACTTTATTTTCCACTTAAAGAATGAAGGTGTTGTTACAAATAGATTTGATAATGAAGATAATCTTTTCTAGTAGGATTTACTACTTTTTCTAAGATTAACTTAATTTGTTTGTTTGCACTTTCTACTTGTCCACTTGTTTGTGGATGATATGATGTTGCAATTTTGTGATTTACTCCATATTTCTTCATTAAGGCTTCAAAACTTCTAGTATAGAAATGAGTTCCTTTATCACTGATAGGAATTCCAAATCTGGCAATTATATTAGTTCTTATGAAATGTATTACCACTTTCTTGTCATTAGTTTTTGTAGGAATAACTTCTATCCATTTAGATATATAATCCACCCCCAACAATATATAATTAAATTAGTTAGACATAGGAAATGGACCCATAAAATCTATTCCCCACATATCAAAGATTTCAACATCAACAATAGAATTGAGAGGAATCATATTCCTCTTTGATATTCTTCCTATTTGTTGACATCTTAAACAACTTAAGCAATATTTATAAGCATCTTTGAATAGTGTTGGCTAATAAAAACTACATTGTAGAATTTTGGCAATAGTTTTCCCTAAACCAAAATGCCCTCCACATGCTTGGTCATGGCAAAAAGACAATATGCTCTGATATTCAGTTTCTGGAACACACCTTCTTAAAACCAGATCGGGACATTTCTTAAATAAGTATTGGTCTTCCCAATAGTAATATTTTACTCTTGAAAAGAATAATTTCTTATCCTATCTATTCCAATCCTTAGGTGTTAAACCAGTAACTAAGTAATTAACTATGTCTGCATACCAAGGCATTGTGTTCATGGTCATTAATTGTTCATCAGGAAAATTATCCTTAATTTCAATATTTGATTTTTCTATTTGTAATCTTGATAAATGATCTACTATTCTCACAACCTTTTTTATTTTTAATTTCTAGATCAAATTCTTGTAATAATAATATCCATCAGATCAATCTAGCTTTAATCTCTTTCTTTGCTATTAGGTGTTTTAAAGCTGAATGATCTGTGTATACTATCACTTTAGCTCCAATCAGATATAATCTAAACTTTTCTAAGGCAAACACAATAACTAACAGCTCTTTTTTAGTAGTTGTATAATTAACCTGAGCATCATTTAAAGTTTTGCTTGCAAAATGAATCACTCTAGGAGATTTTTCTATCTTTTGACCCAACATTGCTCTTACAACAAAATCAGATGCATCACACATTAATTGAAATGGAGGGCTCCAATCAGGTGCTTGTATTATAGAAGTCGAAATTTAGCTAGTTTTAAACTTAAAAAATGCTTCTTTGCAATTTTTATCAAAGTTAAATGCAACAACTTTTAACAGATTAGTTCAATGTCTAACTATTTTGCTAAAATCTTTAATAAATCTTCTATAAAATCTAGTATGTCCTATAAATGATCTAATATCTTTTACTAATTTAGGTTCTGGTAGATTAGAAATTACTTCTATTTTAGCTTTATCTACTTCCAACCCTTTCTTTTAAACATGTCCCAAGACAATTCCTTATTTAACCATGAAGTGACTTTTTTCCCAATTTAGAACTAGACTTTTTTCCACACAGCGTTTTAATACTTAGTCTAAATTTTTTAAACACACTTCATATGAAGTTCCATAAACAGTAAAATCATCCATAAATATTTCTAAGAAATCTTCAATCATTCTAGTGAATATGCCCTACATACACCTTTGAAAGGTGGCTAGTGCATTGCATAATCTGAATGACATTCTCTTAAAAAGTATAAGTTCCATTAGGATAGGTGAAAGTTGTTTTCTCTTGATCCTCTAATGCTACTAGAACTTTGTTATATCTTGAATACCCGTCTAGGAAACAAAAATATTCTTACCTTGCTAATTTCTCTAGCATTTGATCTATAAAAGGTAGGGGAAAATGATCTTTCCTAGTCACAGCATTCAGCTTTTTATAGTCTATACACACTCTCCAACTTAATTGAATTCTAGTAGGTATCAAGTTCTGACTTTCATTCCTAATAACTATTAATCTTGATTTCTTGGGAACTACATGGATTGGACTAACCCATGAGTTATCAGAAATCGGATAAATTATATCATTATCTAACCATTTCACTATTTCCTTCCTGACTATTTCTTTAAGGTTTGGATTTAATCTCCTCTCAGGAATTCTAACTGGTTTAGCATTCTCTTTTAAATATATATGGTGACAGCATAAAGTTGAACTTAACCCTTTTATATCCGTCATAGTCCATCCTATTGCTTCTTTATAACTTTTTACTACATCTTTTAATTTAGAAATTTGATCCTCTTTTAAATCTGAAGTAATAATGATTGGACATGTTCGTTTTTCTTTCAAAAATATATAGGTTAATTCAGGAGGTAAATATTTTAAATCTAAATGTTGCCCATCAAAAGCTAGGGCTCCTAATTAAACATTTTCATTTTCTATATTAATCTCTTCTTGATCTCCTTCTACATTTATGCTTTCACTTTCTCCTAAAGTTTCAAAATTTAGTTGCCTATTTAGTTCTTCTTGAATCACATCATCTAGCATATCTCTTTCATCGTCTAAAAAGTCTATAGTATGTAAGGACATTTCTAACTCCTCAAACTTTTCTAGTTTGAAAATGTTTAAGTGAGTATCCTCATTACCATATGCTAACTTCATTACTCCAGTTTTATAATTTATAATAGCCCTTGATGTTGCTAAGAATGGTCTTCCCAAAATTAAAGATGTGTTATGATTTTGATGCTTAATTTGTTGAGAATTCAAAATTACAATATCATTGGGATATATGAAATTTTTGATTTTAATTAAGACATCCTCTATTTTTCCTCTAGGATATCTTATACTTCTATCAGCTAATTGAATAACATTCCTAGTAGGGAGTAAGCCTTCTAATCCTAAGGATGCAAATATATCACTTGGCATAACATTTATACCTGCACCTAGATCTATTAAGGTTCTTTCTAGAATGGTATTTCCTATGGTGCATGATATAATAGGGATTCCAAGATCAAAAAACTTTTTAGGAATTTGTGGCAGAAATAGGGAACTACTTTGCTTAGCTAAAAAGACTTTCCTTAAAACTTTTCGCTCTCATTTCTTAGTACACCAATCCTTAAGAAATTTAGCACAAGGTGGCATTTTCTGTAATAAGTCTAACAAAGGAATGTTAACTTGTACTTTTTCAAAAATTTCTCTAATTTTTTCTTGCTTTTCAGGAAATGTTTGTTGTAATCTTTCAGGATAAGGTGCTAATGATTGTGATTTACAAGATTCTTTTTCTTTCATTTCATTTGTTTGATTATTTTTAGTCTCATTTTCAAATTCAGATTTTTCTTCATTGATTTCTAAGATTTCAAATATTACATTTTCATTATCATTTTGTATTTTGTTCTAATCCACCTTCATATTACTTTCTTTTTGAATTCTTGGTGGTATATTAGTTCTTGATCTTAATGTTATACATATATCTTCTAGATTTTCATTACTTTCATGATATTCTTGTATTCCATTTTTGTGCTTATTATCTTCAACTATTTTTAATTTTAAATTGCATTCTTTAAATTCTATTGCATTGGTATTTTGTTTTGCTTGTATGTCTTGCAAATTATGAAAATCTGTAACATTAAAGTTTTCATTTGTGTTTTCTTATTGCATAACTTATAATTTCATTGTAAATTCGTCCAATGCTTTTAGTTTTCTTTCCAGATCATCTAATCTCATTGCATTCAATTTTTGATTGATTTTTATTATGGTTTTTTCAATTTCATAAATGATATCAATTTTAGGTTCTGTATATGCTTCCTTATAGTTTAATTGGTTGACTTCTTGTTGTTGACACATGTATTGCTCTAGTTTGTCCATGTTTTGCTCTAAGCTATGCTCTAGTCTGTCATACCTATCCCAAACTTCTGTGTCTCTCAACATATCACACATTCTAAACTGACCATCAGTTGGGTAAACTATAGGATTCTCATACTCAACTCTATTATATTGAATATAATTCATTTGTTGTTCATGTGCTCTAACCATCTACAATCGTCTTAGTTTCAAACAATCAGAGATGTTGTGACCTTCCAAATTGCAGAATTCACATATGCTAACTACAGGTTTCAGAAATCTTTGAGCATAAGCATATTCCATATTCTCAAAAATAAAACACACAACACTCCTGCTATTAGAACAAAATAGCACTTAGTTGCTTAGTTTTTCAATCCCTAACAACGGCGCCAAAAAACTTTTATTGATTTGTTAACTTCTGTTTGTTAAACGGCACTAGATGCTTGTTTGGTTTGTTTTTGTGCTTATATAAATAATTACTTTTAGAAGTTAACAAACAACCTTTCACACAAATTAGATAGTAATTCTAATTTGTATTTTAACTGCAAGTGTACAGTATTTATTGTATTTGTGTGCAAGTACAGGTCAATCTCACAAAGATTGAGTAAGAATTATGTACTATTTCGATTTTTATAATGGAGTTTATGTATTCAGTAAGCACTTCGTTGAGTTACAGTTAACACAACAAACTAACCTCGTGGACTTACAGCTAACTCCACGAGCCTATCTTTCCAGTTAAATACTGCTATTTACAGAGGAATTTGGCCAACCATTGGGCAGTTCCATAAATTATAAATAACATCAATTAAGCTCTTTAATGTTAGTTAATATTAGATTTATCATTAAGCAATACTAACATTCAGATATTTCAAATAGTAACCATTAAAATTTTTAAGTATCTGGAATGAATCAATTTCAATAAACTATAAAACTATTTTCTATTTTCTGAATCAAACAAACATAAAACATTCACAATACTAACAATGATAACATTAATCATGATACAAAACAAACAATGCAACACTTTAATACTAAATGTAAACACAGATAATTTGTTGTTTTTTGGTATTTTTTTGTTTTGGTATGTTCTTGAAGATGAATGAAAGGTGAAATGTAACAATCTCTATTGATAGTAAAAACTTCTGTCACTACTTGTGATGTGATTACCCCACTGAAAACTAAATCACTTTCAATCCTACCTCCTCTCCCTATAGAATCGTGAATCCAGAATTGTAAGATGATCTCCTCTTCATCATACTGGCATCAACCCAAAACCAAGGCTAGAAGCTTTATGATCTCCTAAGATATGAGTCGATGCTTGGTGAAAAATGCTTCCTTTCCCGCGACATGATCACTCCTCACAGTGGTTGTCAGACACCGTGTTTGGCTTGGAATCGACCCAACATCAAGAAAGCATCCTCACAGACCTCTAATGGTTGGTGATTTTAGTGGTGGTGTGGAGCTTCAGGGAACTTCCAACACTACTTGCAGTTAACGCAGTCTTCCACCTCTACACACACCCTTTCTTCATCTTTTTCCTCTTCTTTTATATTTCTTTTTGTAGTAAATGCTTCTGCTTAGATGATCGATTGGATTTCCTTCATTCATATCAACGATGGTGATTTCTTCTTCCTTCCACGAGTGAATTCCTACGTGATATGTGTGATCGTGGTTTTCCTTCGAATGTCTAGTTTTTGCAACTACTACAGTGGAATATTAGAAAATAAATGGTCCGTAGAGTTATAGATAACTCAATAGACTTACTTCGTTGATTTAACTATAAAACACATGCAATAAAGAAATAAGCTGCTAACATAATGTGTTACCTTAGTATGTATTCATGTAACTCAATGCATATAGTTATGCTAACTTAACGAGTTAAACATGTGCATCTCACGTGACATAATAAAGCATTTAAATTCAACACGTGCATAAATCTAACTTAACTAGTTCAAATAATTCAGAGACTTACAAACCTTAACTATCCGATGCCTAGATGCATTTCAGATAGTTAGCAGATAACTTACCGAAAATCCACTTAAGTCATGCATTGAAGTTTCGACACGTGCAATCTAGAAAAAAAGTATATATATTCTTCTATCGTTAAAAACATAACTATTTGGTACATCAAACAAAACTCTCTAAAATATAGAAAATTCAGATACTTAAGAATTTCACAACCTGCAATTTACCGACAGTTCAGAAATGTACATAATTAACATTAATTCCTTGAAATTATGTAGATTCCTTCATTAAAGCATAAAACAATGCAATTATAATATAATGACTTAATTCTTATATGATAAGCTAAATATTTTGCAATTAACCATCATTTAACCCTTAATATTATGCACTTTTTCATTCTAAACAGGTATTTTAAAGCTGAATGATCCATGTATATTATCACTTTAGCTCCAATGAAATATGATTTAAACTTTTCTAAGGCAAACACAATAGCTAAAAGCTCTTTTTCAGTAGTTGTATAATTAACTTGAGCATCATTTAATGTTTTGCTTACATAATGAATCACTCTAGGAGATTTTTTTATCTTCTATCACAGCACTGCTCCTATAGTAAAATCAGATGCATCGCACATTAATTCAAATAGATGGCTCCAATTAGGTGCTTGTATTATAAGAGTTGAAATTAAGCTAGTTTTAAGCTTGAAAAATGCTTCTTTGCAATTTTTATCAAAGTTGAATGGGACATCTTTTAATAGATTAGTTAAAGGTCTAGCTATTTTGCTAAAATCTTTAATAAATCTTCTATAAAATTCAACATGTCCTAGAAATGATCTTATATCTTTTACTGATTTAGGTTTTGGTAGATTAGAAATTACTTTTATTTTAGCTTTACCTACTTCCAACCCTTTCTTTGAAACATGTTCCAAGACTATTCCTTGTTTAACCATGAAGTGACATTTTTCGTAATTTAGAACCAGATTTTTTTCCACACAATGTTTTAATACTTGGCCTAAATTGTTTAAGCACACATCATATGAAGTTCCATATACAACAAAATCATCCATAAATATTTCTAAAAAATCTTCAATCATTCTAGTGAATATGCCTTGCATACACCTTTGAAAGGTGGCTGGTGCATTGCATAATTCGAATGGCATTCTCTCAAAAGCATAAGTTCCATTAAGACATGTGAAAGTTGTTTTCTCTTGATCTTCTAATGCTACTAGAACTTGGTTATATACTAAATACTTGTCTAGGAAACAAAAATATTCTTGCCCTACTAATTTCTCTAACATTTGATCTATAAAATTTAAGGGAAAATGATCTTTCCTAATCACAACATTCAGCTTTCTATAATCTATACACACTCTCCAACCTGATTAAATTCTAGTAGGTATCAAGTCCTGACTTCCATTCCTAATAACTATTAATCCTGATTTCTTGGGAACTACATGAATTGGACTAACCCATGAGCTATCAGAAATAAGATAAATTATGTCATTATCTAACCATTTCACTATTTCCTTCCTGACTACTTCTTTAAGGTTTGGATTTAATCTCCTCTTAGGAATTCTAACTAGTTTAGCATTCTATTCTAAATATATATGGTGATAGCATATAGTTACACTTAACCCTTTTATATCAGTCATAGTCCATCCTATTGCTTCTTTATAAGTTTTTACTACATATTTTTATTTGGAAATTTGATACTCTTTTAAATTTGAAGCAATAATGAATGGTCATGTTCATTTTTCTTCTAGAAATATATAGGTTAATTCAAGAGGTAAAGGTTTTAAATCTAGATGTTGACCATTAGAAGCTAGAGCTCCTAATTGAACATTTTCATTTTCAATATTGCACTCTTATTGATCTCCTTCTACATCTATGCTTTCACTTACTTCTAAATTTTCAAAATTTATTTGCCTATTTAATTCTTCTTGAATTACATCATCTAGCATATCTCCTTCATCCTCTAGAAAGTTTATAGTATGCAAGGACATTTCTAACTCCTAAAACTTTTCTAGTTTGAAAATGTTTAGTTGAGTATCCTCATTACCATATGTTAACTTCATCATTCCAATTTTACAATTTATAACAACCCCTAATGTTGCTAAAAATGGCATTCCCAAAATTAAAGATGTGTCATGATTCTGATGCTTCATTTGTTAGGAATCCAAAATCACAATATCAATAGGATATATGAAGTTTTTGATTTTAATTAGGACATCCTCTACTTTTCCTCTAGGGTATCTTATACTTCTATCAGCTAATTGAATAATAGTCCTAGTAGGGATTAAGCCTTCTAATCCTAAGGATGCAAATATATCACTTGGCATAGCATTTATACCTGCACCTTGGTCTATTAAGGTTCTTTCTAGAATAGTATTTCCTATGGTGCATGATATAATAAGGATTCCTAGGTCAGATAACTTTTTAGGAATTTGTGGTAGAAATAGAGAACTACTTTGCTCAACAAAAAAGACTTTCCTTAAAACTTTTCACTCTCTTTTCTTAGTACACCAATCCTTAAGAAATTTAGCATAATGTAGCATTTTCTACAATAAGTCTAACAAAGGAATGTTAACTTGTACTTTTTCAAAAATTTCTCTAATTTTTTCTTGTTTTTCAAGAAATGTATGTTGAAATCTTTCAAGATAGAGTGCTAATGATTGTGATTTACAAGATTCTTTTTCTTTCATTTCATTTGTTTGATCATTTTTAATCTCATTTTCAGATTTAGTTTTTTCTTCATTGATTTTTAAGTTTTCAGATATTACATTTTCATTTTGAGTTTTGTTCTTATCCACCTTCATATTACTTTCCTTTTGAATTATTGGTGGTATATCAGTTCCAGATCTTAATGTTATACATACATCTTCCAGATTTTTGTTACTTTCATGATGTTCTTGTATTTCATTTTCATAATTTTGATCTTCAAGTGTTTTCAGTTTTAAATTACATTCTTTAAATTCTATTGCATTAGTATTTTCTTTTGTTTGTATGTCTTGCAAATTATGCACCTTTGTAACATTAAAGTTTTCATTTATATTTTCCTATTAAATAACTTATAATTTCATTGTAAATTCATTCAATACTTTTAGTTTTCTTTCAAGATCATCTAATCTCATTGCATTCAATTTTTGATTAATTTTCATTATGGTTCTTTTAGTTTCATATATGATATGAATTTTAAGTTCTCAATATTCTTCCCTATAATTTAATTGATTGACTTCTTATTGCTAACACATGTATTTTCTAGTTTGTCCATATTTTGCTCTAAACTACGCTCTAGTCTGTCATACCTATCCCAAACGTCATTGTCTCTCAACATATTACACATTCTAAACTAACCATTAGTTGGGTAAATTATAGGATTCTCATACTCTGCTCTATTATATTGAATATAATTCATTTATTTTTCATATAATCTAACCATCTGCAATCGTCTTAGTTTTAAATAATCAAGGATGTCATGACCTTCCAAATTGCAGAATTCACATATGCTAACTACAAGTTTCAAAAATCTTTGAGCATAAGCATATGCCATATTCTCAATTATAGAATAAAACACACAACACTCCTATTAAAACAAAATAGCACTTACAGTTGCTTAACTTCTCAATCCCCAATAGTGACGCTAGAAAACTTGTTTGGGTGTGAAAAGTTAAATTATAAACTTATTTGATTTTTTTTTATGCTTATATTAATAAATTCTTTTAGAAGTAAACAAACAACCTTTCACACAAATTAGATATTAAATCCAATTTGTATTTTAACTGCAAGTGCACAGTGTACATTGTATTTGTGTGCAAGTACAGGTCGATCCAACAGAGATTGAGTAAGAATTGTGTATTATTTCGATTTTTATATTGGAGTTTATATGTGTTCAGTTAAGCACTCCGTTGAGTTACAATTAACACAACGGACTTAATTCATGGAGTTATGGTTAACTCAACGGACTAACCTCATGGACTTAAGTTAACTCCATGAGCCTACTTTTCTAGTTAAATACTACTATTTACAAAGGAATTCAGTCAACCATTAGATAGTTCCACAAAATGTAAATAACATCAATGAAGCTCTTTAATGTTAGTTAATATTAGATTTGTCATTAAGTAACACTAATATTTAGATATTTCAAACATTAATCATTAAAATCTTTAAGTATTTGGAATGAATCAATTTCAATAAATAATAAATTATTTTTTATTTTCTGAATCAAGCAAATACAAAATATTCACAATACTGACAATGATAACATTAATCATGATACAAAACAAATAATACAACACTTTAATACTAAATGTAAACACAGATAATTTGTTGTTTTTTGTACTTTTTGTTATGATATGTTCATGAAGAGAAAGTTTATTTTGTAGGAAATTTTTCAGAGATCCAGGATTGATGATTAAAGAAAATTCAAAATGTAAATGTGGGTTAGAATGTGTGTATTTCGATGAAGGAAAAAGAAAAGATGTGAAGAAGTGGAAAATTAGTAGTGATTAAACATGGAGGATATGCATGAAATGAAGATACAGTATAAAAGGCATAAAATTCTCGTTGATCAAACTATCCCTTGACATCAAACGAAAAATCTTTTCAGGGATCAAAAACAACTCTTTGAGGAAAATCTCTCAAGTGGAAGAAAATTCAGTGAAGCATAAAAAGGTAAGATATATGTCATTGAAAATTTGAAGTATTAGGTGGAAGCAAATTCAGTGAAGTAGAAAAGATCAGATTTACATCACTAAAGATTTAAAGTATCAGAAGAAAGAAAATTCGGTGAAGCATAAAAAGACAAGATATTCATCATTGAAGAATTGCTGAAGAAGAAAGAGAAGAAGAAGAAGAAAGATCTCGAACAGGGAGAAATGTTTTAAATTCCGTAAATTAGTTTTCTCTATTTGTAGTTATGAAATTCTTTAAATGATACATGGATTGAGATATAATTGCATCTACAATTTCTGATAGATTTGAATTGTATATTGTAATTGAAACCTTGAATAAAAATGATTTTATGAAAACAATGTCTCGACTTGTTTTTGAGTTTTAAAATTTCAATTATATTCAAAAATATTGAAAAACACAATTCACCCCCCTCTTGTGTAGCCATACGGTCCTACAAGTGGTATCAAAGCTTTGTTAATAATCTTTGATATAAAATCGATACCAACTTATTTAATATTATTGCTTATTCTGCCTTCCTTGTTTTTAAACAAACATTAATATCTGAGCATACGTTTAACTTTCTTGATTTAAGGCTCAAGTTGTTTTAAAGTTTTTAGAGTGTTTAAAATCAAATAGGTTGAAAAATCTATGGTAAGATGACTACTGGAAATGGTAATTTTTCTTTATATGAAGGCCAAAATCTTAATCGTCCTCCTTTATTTGATGGAATACATTTTGAATATTGGAAATATAGGATGACTGTTTTTCTTCAAAGTATAGATCAAAAGTTGTGGTTCATGATTTCTAAACCATATACTCTATTATCTACCCCTTATAATTCTTGGACAATTACTGAAAAAGAAAATGAAACTCTGAATGCCAAGGGCTTAAATATTTTATTTTGTGCATTGAGTTATGAATAGTTCAATAAAGTGTCGGCATATAAATCTGCTTATGAGGTGTGGCATGCATTAGAAGTTTCACATGAAGGTACTTCTCAAGTTAAAGAGACTAAAATAAACATGTTGATTCATAAGTATGAACTCTTTAAGATGCATGAAGACGAAAGTATTTTTGAGATGTTTTCCAGATTTCTTGATATCATAAACTCTTTAAAATGCCTAGGAAAGAATTTTGAATAGAAGGATTTGGTGGAGAATATTCTTAGATCCCTAAGTTCTAAATGGTCTCAGAAAGTAACATCAATTAAGGAATCACGAGATTTAAATGTTTATACCATGAATGAACTTATAGGAAACTTAACAGCTTATGAAGCTCAATTAAATGAATCACTGAATCACAACAAACCAAAAATGAAGAAAGAAATATCCTTCGAAATTAATTCAGATTCTGATATATCTACTGATTCTAACGAGGATTTGATTTTGCTGACTAGGAAATTCAAAAAAGCATGGAAAGCTAGGAAACAGCAAAGGAATAGAAATGACAAACCCTCAACATCAAAATCACTGAATGACAAGAATTCTTCATCCATAAAGTATGTATGTTACAATTGTAAGAAACCTAGACATCTTTCTCTAGATTGTCCTATAAGGAAAAATGAAAAGCAAAGTAGGACAAATCAGAAGAAGATGGCTCAGAAAACTCAAAAAAAGTTTTACAAGAAAAAAGCTTTGAAGGTCACTTGGGATGACACATCTGAAGAGTCTGAATCTAAGGAATCATCATCAAAATCTTAACATTCAGAAGGAGAACAAGAGTTAGAAGACGTTGATCATGTGTGCTTCATGGCAAATGAGTCTAAGGTAATATCTAATCTTGAAAGTCATTCAGATTTTAACTTTGATGAATTATTATGTGCTTATCATGCATTATTACAAAAACTTAAAGTTTGTAAACTAGAAAATAAGAATATTAGAAACTCTATCCATTGTGGAAGAAGAAAATAGTTTCCTATCTTCTACTTTAGAAAAGTTTAAATGTGATAATGAAAATCATGCTAGAGATTTGCATAAATTTAGATTTAATGAATGTGTCTTGCATGAACAAATACAGAATACAAATGCTAAAAAGTTAAAGATAGAATTTGAAAATGAAATCTTGAGAATGTACTTACAACTAATAAGAATGTAAATGATAATGTTAAACTATTTTTAAACAAAAAGAAGAAATATCTGTTTAATGAACTTCATCCTCAACAACATTGGGTACCAAGAAAAAGTTTTTCTTAACTTGTTTTGCAGAAGGAAACAACATCAAAATAGATCTTGGACAGTGGAGCGTCAAGTCACATGACTAGACAGAAAAGTCTACTACAAAATTTTACAAATACCATGAAAGGAAGTGTAACATTTGGAAACAAAAGCAAAAATAAAATCATAGGTATGGGCAATGTTCAAATAACTCCGACTTGTGTTATTTCGAAAGTACTATATGTAGGAAACCTAGGATTTAATTTGCTGAGTGTCATAAAACTAATTGAAAATGGATATTATGTAGTGTTTGAAGATAATGTATGTAAAATTATTGATAAAAATATAGATGAAATTAAGTTTATTGCTATAAGAAAATGTTCTGTATGTATTTTATCTTTACCTTCTGGTGCAGTTGATTTAAATTCATGTTTGCTAGCTGAAACTAGTGATGCATATCTATGGCATAGAAGGATTAGGCATATAAATATGAAACTGTTATATAAATTATCTAGAAAACATTTAGTGAGATGTTTACCAAAGATTAAATACTCAAAAGACTTTATGTGTGATGCATGTGAGTTAGGTAAACTTCACAAAAACTCTTTTAAATTCAAAATTGATATTTCAAGCAAGAGAGTCTTAAAACTGATACATATGGATCTATTTGGACCAACAAGAATCATGAGTCTTGGTGGTGAACGGTATGTATTTGTTTTAGTAGATGACTTCTCTAGATACACTTGGGTATATTTTCTAGCATCTAAGACAAAAGTTTTTGAAAAGTTTAAAATGTTTTGCAATCTTGTTCAAAATGAACAAAGTGTTTCTATTCAAAAACTTAGGAGTGATCATGGTACTGAATTTGATAATGATCAAATGGATAATTATTGTAATAAGCATGGCATTGATCACAGATTTTCTTTTCCAAGAGCATTGTGTCAAAATGGTGTTGTTGAGAGAAAGAATAGATCAATTCAAGAAATGGCCAGAACTATGTTGAATGAACATAAGTTACCTCAAAATCTTTGGGCTGAAGTAGTGAATACAACTTGTTATGTTATTAACAGAAGTCATTTAAGACCTCGTGTTAATAAAACTCCTTTTGAAATTATGTTTAATAGGGTTCCAAAAATTTCTTATATGAAATCATTTGGTTGCAAGTGTTTTATTCTTAATACTAAGGATAAAAGGGATAAATTTCAAGCCAAAGCGGATGAAGGAATTTTTTTAGGTTACTCTACTAGACGTAAAGCCTATAGAGTATCTAACAAGACTTCTAGAACTATTGAAGAAACCCTCCATGTAAGCTTCAATGAAAATTCTTTTAGAGAATCTCAATCTAAAGCTAATAATGATGATATGATCAATCTCCCAAAAGAGTTAGAGATCAATAGAGAGATTGAAGATTTATCTGAGAAAATCAAAAATATGAACTTCAATGATCAAACTAATGATGAAAGTGATGGACATTTAGAAGTTGATGAGAATATTGAGGAAAATCAGAGAAATTAGCGTTATTCTTCAACACATCCTATTACTCAAGTGATTGGTAATATTAATGAGGGAGTTAAAACTAGAGCTTCAGTAAATTTAAATAGTATTTGTATGTTTGTTTCTATGGTGGAACCAAGGAATATACAAGAAGCATTAGCTAATGAAAATTGGGTAGTGGCAATGCAAGAAGAACTAAATCAATTCATCAGAAATGATGTTTGGGAATTAGTCTCTATAGGATCGTTTGTATCACAAGAGGGGGGGTGAATTGTGTCTTTAGTAATTAAAATACTAGCGGATAAAACAAGAGCACAAAACACTCATAAATGAAATTCTATTCTTTATGTAAAGACAAAATTTACTATATCTTTTTAGCTCAATTCCCTTCTTGAAAGTTTTGATAGAGTAATGTTCGATATATAATTCAAATAGAAAAATAAAGCTCTTATTCAAAACTAATTTTGAATTGTATAGAATCTGATCTTTATGCACACAGCTTCTTTCTTTCTCTTTGCTCAGCTTTTGTATCTCTTCTTCTCTAGTTGTTGAATTTCCAGACTTCTTGCGTTTGCAGCTCCTTTTCTGAAATTGCTTGGAATTTTGAACTTCTTCTGATGTTGGAGAATTTTTCAAAATATGAATATTCAAACTTAACTTTTCAGTTAGGGATCTAGATTGAATATTCAGACTTGGTTTTTGAGAATGGGATCCTCTGTTGTAATGTAGCTTGTACTCTCTATTAGTAGTCGAACTATGTTGTCACGTTCAGCATGTTCATCCACTTAATCCACATACTAAGTTTTTCTTTAATCCAAATTACTATCTTTTTGAGTTTCCACTTTCTCCACTATAATTTTGAATTTCCATGATCTCCACTCGTAGATTCACCAAGACTTTATCTTCCTTGAGTCTTGTAGAATATCTTCTAAGTCTTCGATTTAGTCGAACACTTATCCTTTAAGTCCTGTAAAAACTCGAATACTTATCTGTAACTCTTCAAGTTTTTGCACCTACAAAACACGTGACTAAACATAGCAAACTTATCTGTTCGTTAGTCATTTTATAAAACTCAAAGACTTATCTATCCATGCGTATAAAAACTTGAACAATTATCTAACTATTCGATTTTCATTACCGAATGCACATGGAAAACACGTGATAACTTAAAACATTAAAAACACACGTGTAGATAACTTAACTATACAAGTTTTTAATATAAACTATTCGACAAAAATGAAACGTTAACTATCGAAAAGTTTAACTTTCGAAAATCTAACTCTTCAGAAATCTTTAACTTATCCGACATAAAAATGAAACTTTCCAATAATCTGTTAACTATTATACTTAGAGAATATTATTTAGACTTATTTAAAAACTTTAATAAAGCAATCTCCCCCTTTTTGATGATGTCAAAACCTAATAAGTCAAATAATCTATCTCTTCTCCCCCTTTTTGGCATTATAAAAAAGTAAATAAAATGTAAGGAAGAAAAATATTCTAAGTACATATCGTTTAGAAAGATATTTTTAAACATGCATAACTATCATGGATTAAGCATAAACTATTTAAATATAAATTGTGAAAAATAATCACATGAGTATTAAATGTAGTAAACAGTTTACATAATATTTTTGGTAACAAATTATAATACATAAATCATGTAATACATAATTTGTATAATCACAAGCCTCTTTGTCTTTGAAAAATACTGATTAGAGTGTCTGAAATTTGCTTTGCAATGTTTGTACTTACTTTGTTTATCTGATCAATTACTACTTGATCTAAATCATTTTGTGAAACTTGTGATGGTTGCTATAAAAATTTAGTATGGATGTCTGTATGTATACCTGTATTTGTATCTGTTTGTATACCTATATTTATATCTGTATGTATACTGGTATTGATATTTGTATGTTGCTGTTGTTCTGAAATTTGTGTTGATTGTTGTTGTTGTTGTGACTATGTTTGCCTATCTTGTTGTTGTTATTGTCGGACTATAGGTGTATCTACTTCCTAGTATTTTTGGAGTTCCTTTGCAAAGAAAGATCATGACTTTAATCTTTTATGTGGCTAAGGTGCAATATTTACATGTCTAACATCCAAATGAGAATTGTTGAGTATTTTTGTTTTGATGATGTGTGTTGAATGAAAATAATCATATTTGCTCAATTACTATTGCTTGTGAAAAGAAATTAAAATCATCAATTAATACAGAAAAAGCTTACTTATATAAATACTTGTCTGTATTGGATCTGAAGTTAATAACTAGTCGTTTCGTTGCATTAATTTCTCATTTAGCTAAACGTTAAGTTAACGTGTGTTTTTATTGAAAAGCATGATATGTTTTAATGTTATATCTTCTGTATCGTGAACAGTGCATGTTTAGACAACTCGTTAAGTTAGAGTTTTGTTTGTATAGAGGTTACGTGAGAACTCGTTAAGTTAGAGGCTTAAAGGTTAAAATAGGTCACGTGATAACTCGTTAAGTTAGTAAGTAAAAGAAGAGACGAACTCGTTAACTTAGTGTAATACACATGGTGAAATTATAAGTTACGAATGTTGTATTATATCACGTGAGGTGCTCATGTTTAACTCATTAAGTTAACATAACTAAACGCATTGAGTTGCTATATTGAACACTAAGGCAATGCGTTAGGTTAGCATTATAAACTTAAATTGTTATTTTTGCACGTGGTAAAATTCTTATTATAAAAACATTTGTTTATTACTGGTTCGTTGAGTTATCATAACACAACGGAGATGGTTCGTTGAGATAGCATAACACCACCAACTTAGTTCGTTGAGTTAGCTACAATACTTGTCACATGAAATGGCACATGAGGAACTCGTTAAGTTAGAAACGTTAAGTTATATATATACTTGTGTTACTCATTTAGTTAACATTAAAGTAACGACTTCTTATTACACTGATGAAAAGCTTTTGGATGAGAAAGTTTATTTTCAGGAAATTTTTCAGAGATCCAAGACTGATGATTAAAGAAAATTCAAAATACAAACGTGGGTTAGAACGTGTGTGTTTCGATGAAGGAAAAAGGAAAGATGTGGAGAAGTGGAAAACTGATAGTGGTTAAACGTGAAGGATATGCATGAAATGAAGATACAGTATAAAAGGAATAGAATTCTCATTGATCAATTGATCGTTGCACATAAAATGAAAAATCTTTTCAAGGATCAAACCATCCCTGCACACCAAAAGAAAAATCTTTTTCAGGGATCAAAAACACCTCTTCGGGAAAAATCTCTTAAGTGGAAGAAAGTTCAATGAAGCATAAAAAGGTAAGATTTTCGTCACTAAAGATTTGAAGTATCAGAAGAAAGCAAATTCGGTGAAGCATGAAAAGACAAGATATTCGTCACTGAAGAATTGCTGAAGAAGAAAAAGAAGAAGAAGAAAGATCTCAAACAGGGAGAAAAGTTTTAAATTCCGTAAATTAGTTTTCTCTGTTTGTAGTTATGAAATTGTTTAGATGATACATGGTATCGAAATATAATTGCATCTACAATTTCTGAGGAGAATTGAATTGTATATTGTAATTGAAACCTTGAATAAAAATGATTTTATGACAACAATGTCTCGACTTATTTTTGAGTTTTAAAGTTTCAATTATATTTCATAAAATATTAAAAATACACAATTCACCCCCCTCTTGTATAGCCATACGATCGTACAAGTGGTATCAGAGCTTTGTGAATAATCTTTGATATAAAATCGATACCAACTTATTTAATATCATTGCTTATTCTACCTTCCTTGTTTTTAAACAGAAATTAATATCTGAGCATACGTTTAACTTTCTTGATTTAAGACACAAATTGTTTTAAAGTTTTTAGACTGTTTAAAATCAAATAGATTGAAAAATCTAAGGTAAAATGGCTACTTGAAATGGAAATTTTTCTTTATATGAAGGCCAAAATCTTAATCGTCCTCCTTTACTTGATGAAATACATTTTGAATATTGGAAATATAGGATGACTGTTTTTCTTCAAAGTATAGATCATAAGTTGTGGTTCATGATTTCTAAACCATATACTCCATTAACTACCCCTTATAATACTTGGACAATTACTAAAAAAGAAAATGAAACTCTAAATGCTAAGGGCTTAAATATTTTATTCTGTGCATTAAGTTATGAACAGTTCAGTAAAGTGTCGGCATATAAATCTACTTATGAGGTGTGGCATGCATTAGAAGTTTCACATGAAGGTACTTCTCAAGTTAAAGAGACAAAAATAAACATGTTGATTCATAAGTATGAACTCTTTAAGATGCATGAAGATGAAAATATTTCTGAGATGTTTTCCAGATTTCTTGATATCATAAATTCTTTAAAATGTTTAGGAAAGAATTTTGAACAGAAGGATTTGGTGAGGAAAATTCTCAGATCCCTAAGTTCTAAATGGTCTTAGAAAGCAACATCAATTGAGGAATCACGAGATTTAAATGTTTATACTATGAATGAGCTTATAGAAAATTTAACAACTTATGAAGTTCAATTAAATGAGTCACAACAAACTAAAAATGAAGAAAGAAATAGCCTTCGAAATTAATTCTGATTCTGATATATCTACTGATTCTGACGAGGATTTGATTTTGCTGACTAGGAAATTCAAGAAAGCATGGAAAGCTAGGAAACAGCAAAGGAACAAAAATGATAAACCCTCAACGTCAAAATCATTGAATGACAAGAATTCTTCATCCAGAAAGTATGTATGTTACAACTGTAAGAAACCTGGACATCTTTCTCTAGATTGTCCTATGAGAAAAAATGAAAAGCAAAGTAGGACAAATCAGAAGAAGATGGCTCAAAAAACTCAGAAAAAGTTTTACAAGAAAAAGGCTTTGAAGGTTATTTGGGATGACACGTCTGAAGAGTCTGAATCTAAGGAATCAGCATCAAAATCTTCAAATTCAGAAGGAGAACAAGAGTTAGAAGACGTTGCTCATGTGTGCTTCAAGGCAGATGAATCTAAGGTAATATCTGATCCTGAAAGTCATTCAAATTTCAACTTTGATGAATTATTATGTGCTTATCATGCATTATTACAAAAACTTAAAGTATGTAAACTGGAAAATAAGAATATTAGAAAATCTTCATCCATTATGGAAGAAGAAAATTGTTTCCTGTCTACTACTTTAAAGTTAGATATTGATGACATAGGAAAATCTATAGATTAAACAAAATACAGAAGTATGATTGGTTCTTTACTTTATTTGACTGCTAGTAGACCTGATATTATGTTTGCTGTGTGTGTTTGTGCTAGATTTCAATCTAATCCAAAGGAATCACACTTAATTGCAATTAAAAGAATATTTAGATATATACAAGGAACTAAAAATTTTGGACTGTATTATTCTAAGGATAGTTCAATAGATCTTATAGGATATACTGATGCTGATTATGCAGGATCTAAATCTGATAGAAAAAGTACCAGTGGCACATGTCAATTATTGGGAAATAATTTGGTGTCATGGTTTAGTAAAAAGCAAAACTATGTAGCACTTTCTACTACAAAAGCTAAATATGTTGCTGCTGCACTGTGTTGCACTCAAATTCTGTGGATAAGGAAAACTTTAGAAGATTTTGGATTATCATATGATACAACTGAGATTTATTGTGACAGTAGTTCTGCAATAAATCTTTCCAAAAATCTTGTATTACATTCAAGAGCAAAGCATATAGAGGTTAAACATCATTTTCTAAGAGATAACGTAATTAAAGGAAAAATTAAATTAGAATTTGTGTCTAGTAAAAATCAATTAGCTGATATATTTACAAAACATCTAGACAAAAATACATTATGCAACATTAGATTAAATTTAGGTATTTGTAGGCTATGTGATGTGTAAAATGCTTAAACTCCACATAAAAAGATAAATATTATTGATGATGTTGTTCACCTCATAGATATTATATACTTATTATAAATATCTAAAGTAATATCTAAGCTGCTTCTTAAGATACTATGTATTTATTGTAAAATCATAGTAGTATCTTATTGATTTAAGTAGTTTATCAATTTTAATAGTTTTTACGATTTTAAGTGGAAGTGTAAATGAAAAACATTAAATACTTCTGACATTCTGAAATTTTGATTAAATGTTTTCTTTGAATCAAGGAAAATGCATATGATCATGCATAAATTTGACTTAATTGATTAAACTTGTAGAATAAGTTATATGTAACTCATCTTAAACTGTTAATCAAAAGTATAAGCTTATTGAAATTGATTCATATTCTCAGTACAATCATAGAAGTAAATATTGTATGAGATTTGTGTTTTATTACATCTGTATTAATGGAATACACATATACTGTGTTTAAAATGAAAAGTGCTTACAAAGTAAAAATCTTTGAGAGTTTATTGATCAGTTTGATCACGACCCTTTTGTACTTGAGCAAATAGGTATGTAAGGATTGTTGTCTTGAAAAAGGATTCTTTAAATCTGGCAACCTAAGGTCCTGATCAGATCTGGATTGTTGATTGAAAGCTCGTTACACGGGTACATTAGAAAGCTCTTGTATGATTCAAGCTTTTTAAACTGACTTTTAAAGAAAATTATCAATATTTACTATTTTTGAAAAGATAAAGTTGTTTCATTAATTATAGATAACTTTGAATCGCATATAGTTTATACCAATATGACTACTGATTTATTGAATCAACATTAGTACTTTTGAAAATGTTTATTTCAGATACATTCTTTTATTCTCCTTGAATTAATCGAATTGAGTTCAATGTTGTATTTTGATTCATATACAGTAGGAATTGATTCTGGAAATCATTTTTGATGATGTCAGGGTAACAGAAGTCTCTGAAAAGAAAATGTAAAAGTATAGTTATACTTAGCATCTATTGTCACTACAAGTATATTTTGTATTTTGATTGACTATATTTGAAGTATATTTGTAGGGGGAGGATTAACAATGTCGAAAACAGATTAATATAATTTAGAATACAAATCTTTGTTAATCTGAATTAATGTCCTCTTAAAATCTTGATGAAATAATTTAAAAAGACAAATAAACTATTTTAGATTAAAAGGACAAAATGTTCAAATAGTTTACAATGTTCTCAAGATAATGTTAAGTTTAGCATGTGTGTTGTTTTCGGAACGTTTCAGTTGGAAGCATCCGAAAATTGTTTTAAGTGTATTAACTAGACGTTATGTTAGATAAGGTAATGTGTAAAACTGCCTCTAGACAGCATTTTACTTGTTAGGTTAGTTAAGTCAACGAGTTATACTTGAATATTTCAGGTACCTTGATTGAATAAACTTTAGTCAATATTTATTTAATTTCTAAACCCGAGTTCTCTTCATGTTGAGTTATACGCCTAAAAACCCTATTTAAACACTTATTACACGGGGACTTAGGTTATTTGTAAACTTTGTCAAGAAAATCTTTCCCGCTTGTTGCTGTTACAACCTGCGATGATGGTCTCCAAGTTCTATAAAGGTCGTGGTAGAGGAAAAGGCAAAAGCAGAAGAGATGCAAAAGGAAAAGAAATAGAGAATGATGAAGTTCCACGTACTTGGTTCAAGAAAATATTTCGAGTGGACAAAAGGTTAGAAGAACTTTATAGAGATTACTTCTTTTCTCAGGATATATTAGATGAAGTTAGACAAGAACTTCAACATACTGATGCAAGTATTACATACATGGGTATTTGAAGTAAATATGATAGAGAATACAGAATGAAATGTGCTGAGATTGGATTTTTGGAACAGTATGCAAAATATTTGGAAAAAGGTGTAGGTTCATCAAATAGAACTCCTCAAACTCTTATAAACGGTACAAGACTACATGCATTTGAGGAAGAGCATGAATCAGCTATCCCTACTCCTTTATATTCAAAACAAGTAAAATCAGATATTGCTGTAGACAAAACAAAAGTTGACAGTCTTCGGAAGGCCGTTGCAATAGAAAGTGCCTTAGAAGAATTAAAGTAGAAAACTTTTATGCAGCAATTTGAAAAGAAAACAGTAATACTTGAAAAGGAGAAACAAAAATGTTATAGAAGAAGGAAAGTCAGAAAAATTATGTCTAAGGAAACAAAGTCTATTGAAAAAGGAAAATCAGATGAAAATTTATTTCTAAAGGACAATGTATGTCTAGACATTGTACCTTATTATGCATCTAATAAACTCATCAGTTCCGAACACACTGAAACTGATGAAGATAATGAGACTTTATTTTCCCTTGCTAGAAAGCTTGAGAAGAAATCTAAGTCAAATATAAGCTCAAGTTTTTCTATTAGTACAAGTCCTGATGATGCAGAAATTGACAAATCAAAGCATCAGGCACTTGACATTGAACAAGTTATTGCAGATATAATTGACAATGTTGAGGCAGTAACTAGTTCAAAGGCTGAATTGTCTAGAGTAGCAGATATAGAAAATGTTAACTCTAGAAGAGCTAAAAGTTAACCAACCTTCTACAAAATCTATAGAAGCAGAGTCTGAGAATTCACAGCATGAATCAATGGAAATATCTGTTGAACAAAATGAACAATTACAGACAGATACACCAACTGTAGAATTTGTGGAAAAATTGTACTCTGAACATTCTATAGAGACTAAACAAATGAATGTTGAGCATATTGACAATGTTCCTAACACTATTGAAGCTGAAGAATCAAGCTTACCTAAGCAGCTTCAAGATAATATTTTGGAAGAGGAACAACATGACATTCATTTTGAAGAAGAGGTTCCTGAAGATGAATTAAACTCTGAATCACAGCTTCAGGTATCACCTTCTTTGTGTACAATATTAAAAATTCAAGGTAATGCAATTAATTTTAGATCTGAAGAAGCATTGTAGAAATACAATAATTTGATTACATGTCAGATTCTACATGCTCGTCCAATAAAATTCAGAAATTTGATGGAAATAAGAGATCTGTTTGAGTTTCAAAGCCTCATTAAATTCTTGCTAGTAGGAACGAAATGGAAGCAATACACAGAGCTTATTGCAGCTTTTTATAGCAATCTAGACAAGATTGGAAATTTTCTGAAAACTCAAATAAATGAACAGGAGTTTATATTGTCTCCTGAGTTAATTTTTGAAGTTTTAGGATTAAAGAATGAAGGTGTTGTTATTACCAACAGATTTGACATAATAAGACAATTGGAATGGAACATTCAGTCTTTATCAAAAATTCCAGATGTATATTCTGAAATGAGATTAATGGAAAATCTGAATGCAGAGGCAAGGTTTATTGCAAATATATTGCATGCAAATTTATTTCAGAGTGTTGGACACAATTTGGAAGTCAGCAGAAGCTGTTTATATGCAACTTATGGCCTGCTGAATAAAATTCAAATAAATTGGTTTGATGTTTTTATGTCTCAACGACAGCATATGAGTTCAAAGTTATTTTATGGTGATGCTATATGTAGAATCCTTGCAAGCCAATTGACTTTATCTGACTGGCCCTCTGAAACTAAAGGCATGAGAGCATTTAGTGTCAAAGATTTGCAAAAATTCCAAGCCATGCATAAACCTCAACGACAACAACAACAACAACCTGATACAGACCATATACAACAACAACAACAAAGTTATTCAGTTCAAGCAAAACAGCAAACCCAGCTACCTCCTAACTTAGATGTAGTGCTTAACAACATCAGAAATGATATTAGGCATCTAGGAGATAAAATATGTAATGTTATAAATGATATACTTAGGAGGGGTCGATAACTGTTTTTGTTTGTTTCTGAATACAAAATGTAATGTTTGTATTACTTGTTTGATTCATTAAACCATACATTTTTCTGTAAATATGTTCAATTATTATTCTTGTTTACAGAAATCGTTGTTGTAATTCTCTTATATACATATATATATTCTCTGTAATTATCTTTTTGATTAATGACAAAAAGGGGGAGAAATATTATAAAAAGATGATTATGATCTTAATTGCATATATATATTATAAAAGGAGATGTTATTTAAATGGTTATTGTAATCTGATAGATGATAATTAGAAAACTGATACTTATATAATTATTGACATCTGAGAGTTTTAGTTCTGAGAGGTAAAATTTACACAAACAATAGAAATAAGTTTAAATGAACTTAAGTCAACGAACAAGTTTATTGAATTAAAAGTTAACCCAACGAAGGTGCTTTGTTGAGTTAAACATATTTCATAATTGATTTAATATGGTTTTGTCATCATCAAAAAGGTGGAGATTGTTGAGTATTTTTGTTTTGATGATGTGTGCTGAATGAAAATAATCATATTTGCTCAATTACTATTGCTTGTGAAAAGAAATTAAAATCATCAATTAATACAGAAAAAGCTTACTGATATAAATACTTGTCTGTATTGGATCTGAAGTTAATAACTATTCGTTTCATTGCATTAATTTTTCATTTAGCTAAACGTTAAGTTAACGTGTGTTTTTATTGAAAAGCATGATATCTTCTATATCATGAACAGTGCACGTTTAGACAACTCGTTAAGTTAGAGTTTTGTTTGTATAGAGGTCACATGAGAACTCGTTAAGTTAGAGGCTTAAAGGTTAAAATAGGTCACGTGATAACTCGTTAAGTTAGTGAGTAAAAGAAGAGACGAACTCGTTAAGTTAGTGTTATACACGTGGTGAAATTATAAGTTATGAATGTTGTATTGTATCACGTGAGGTGCTCATGTTTAACTCGTTAAGTTAACATAACTAAACGCGTTGAGTTGCTATATTGAACACTAAGGCAACGCGTTAGGTTAGCATTATAAACTTAAGTTGTTATTTTTGCACATGGTAAAATTCTTATTATAAAAACATTTGTTTATTACTGGTTCGTTGAGTTATCATAACACAACGGAGATGGTTCGTTGAGATAGCATAACACCACGAACTTAGTTCATTGAGTTAGCTACAGTACTTGTCACATGAAATGGCACATGAGGAACTCGTTAAGTTAGAAACATTAAGTTATATATATACTTGTGTTACTCGTTTAGTTAACATTAAAGTAACGACTTCTTATTACACTGATGAAAAGCTTTTGGACGAGAAAGTTTATTTTGCAGGAAATTTTTCAGAGATCCAAGACTAATGATTAAAGAAAATTCAAAATATAAACGTAGGTTAGAACGTGTGTGTTTCGATGAAGGAAAAAGGAAAGACGTGGAGAAGTGGAAAACTAGTAGTGGTTAAACGTGAAGGATATGCATGAAATGAAGATACAGTATAAAAGGCATAGAATTCTCGTTGATCAATTGATCCTTGCACACAAAACGAAAAATCTTTTCAAGGATCAAACCATCCCTGCACACCAAAAGAAAAATCTTTTTCAGGGATCAAAAACACCTCTTCGGGAAAAATCTCTCAAGTGGAAGAAAGTTCAGTGAAGCATAAAAAGGTAAGATTTTCGTCACTAAAGATTTGAAGTATCAAAAGAAAGCAAATTCGGTGAAGCATGAAAAGACAAGATATTCGTCACTGAAGAATTGCTGAAGAAGAAAAAGAAGAAGAAGAAAGATCTCAAATAGGGAGAAAAGTTTTAAATTCTGCAAATTAGTTTTCTCTGTTGTAGTTATGAAATTGTTTAGATGATACATGGTATCTAAATATAATTGCATCTACAATTTCTAAGGAGAATTGAATTGTATATTGTAATTGAAACCTTGAATAAAAATGATTTTATGAAAACAATGTCTCGACTTGTTTTTGAGTTTTAAAGTTTCAATTATATTTTAGAAAATATTAAAAATACACAATTCACCCCCCTCTTATGTAGCCATACGATCCTACAAGAATTTTCATGAAATTTTACATGTAGGGTTTCCTCAATGGTTTTTGTTGATTTATTATAAACTCTCTATGCCTTACTTCTAATGGAATAACCAACAAAAATACCCTCATCTGATTTGGCTCTAAATTTGTATCTTCGTTCCTTAGTGTTTAAAATAAAACACTTACACTGAAAGGGTTTTAAATAACTTATTTTGGGAACCCTGTTATACTATATCTCATAAGGAGTTTTATCTAAAGTTGGTCTTAGATGTACTTTATTTATAACATAGCATGCTGTATGAACTACTTCTGCCTAGAGAAATAGGGGTAACTTATTCTCATTTAACATGGTTCTGGACATTTCCTGAAGTGATCTGTTTTTACGTTCTATTATTCCATTTTGTGAATGAGCTCTTGGAAATGAATACCTATGATCTATGCCTAATTCTTCACAAAAAGTGTCCATTTGATCATTATCAAATTCTGTACCATGATCACTCCTAAGTTTTTGAATTTTAACATTTTCTCATTCTGAACTTTATTATAGAATATCTTAAATATTTCAAAAACTTCAGTTTTATTAGCTAGAAAATAGACCCAAGTAAATCTAGAATAGTCATCAACTAGTACAAAAGTATAATGTTTGCCTCCTAGACTAGTTGTCCTAGTAGGTCCAAATAAATACATATGCACTAATTCTAATACTCTTTTGCTTGTTATTTCATTTAAACTTTTAAAGGATATTTTATGTAATTTACCTAGTTGACATGCATCACACATAAACTCTTTCGAGTACTTAATACTAGGTAAACCTCTAACTAGATTCTTTTTAGACAACTTTTGTAATAATTTTAAATTTGAGTGTCCTAGCCTTCTATGCCATAAAATAACTTCATCTGATTTTGCAATTAAGCAAGCATTGTCTTTAATAATATCATAAGGCAAATTCAGAATACAAAAGATCCTTTCTTGTATGTATTGAATAAAATTTCGTTTGTAGACATGTCCATAATTTTACAAGAATCTTCTTCAAAAATTACTCTGTAAAACTCCATTAAAACAGGAACACTCAATAAATTAAAACCTAAGTTTTCCACTAATAAGACATCATTTATAAAGCATTTCTTAGTTACCTGAACCTTGCCAGACCCAAGGATATTTGTTTTGCTTTTATTTCCAAAGGTAACTTATCCATTCTTGGTCTTTATTATTTCTGTAAGTAATCGTATATCTCCAGTCATGTGGCTGGATGCTCTATTGTCCATTATCCATTTTGATTTGTGTACCTACAAAATAGTCAAAAAGAGATTTTATCTCTTGGAACCCATTTTTGAGTGGGTCCAAGAATTTTAGAGAGAGTTATATCAAAATAATCCGCATTTTTAGACTTCAACTTATCTATTTTCTGATAATTATATTTGTGTTTCTTTCTCTTAGTGTTATAATTATCAGAACATTTATCTCTATGTAAACCAGAGTTGAAATTTTCATTCTGACATTATTTGATTTCCAATATCTGATATTCTTTAAATATGAAGAAAATTGATCAAGAATATTAAGATTCTAAAATGACTTAGCTTGATTTTTTTGAAAATTTCTTTTGACATTCTTGCATCGTGTGCTATCATTTATATGCTGCATTTTATCAATTTACACATATTTTTCTCCCTTTTTAATTACACACGGAATAGTTTTTCTCTTACTATTCTTAGTACTGGAAATAAAGACATTATTTTTAGTAGTACCATCACGCAATATATAATTTTCAGAAGATGCATCGTGTAAACCAATACCATGTTTTCCTACATTTGATATTTTACTACTAAGTTCATTTGTTATAGTTTGACTATTATTCCATTTACTTAATATAGCCTTTTGATTGCAGACCTTAATTTTTAACATATCAATTTCTAAATTTAAATCAATAATAGTTAGTTCTAGTTTTTCAATTTCACAAATCATTTTCTTCTTATCAACAATTAAATTTTCACAATTAGCATGCAATTTTCTTTCTATTGTAGTAAACCTTAAAATTTCCTGTGCATGCCTTTGATTTTCTTCTTTAAATTTATTCAACGTAGGGTTCAGAAAATCAACCTTATTTTCAGATTCAACTAGCATTTTCCTAGTGTTCTTTCCTTCTATTTTTACTTTCTTATATTTTCTGGTCAATCTATTGTATTCAACAAGTAATCCATCAAAACTATCAAAGTTAGCATTTTGATTAGAGGATACCTCATTGGATTTTTCCATGAAGCATACATTTACTAGATTTTCTTCTGAATCTGATGTTGATGAGGATTTATTGTCTGATGTTGAATCCTTTTTTCTTCACTTTGTGAAGCTGAAGAGTCATCCAATGTCACTTTAAGTGCCCTTCTCTTTCTGAATTTCTTACTCCTAAAATTCCTCCTCGAATTCTTCTTATCTTTGTTGAATGGACAATCAGTTTGAAAGTGACCTGGTTTGTTGCACTTGTAGCATATGATTTTTTCTTTCGTGAATGACTTCTTCTCCATATCTCCAGATGTCTTTGCTGACCTGAAGTTCCTGCATTTCTTCAACAGATTTTTAAATTTTCTAGTCAACAATAGTAAATCATCGTTAGAATCACTAGTGACTTCTGAGACTTTATCAGCCTCAAAAGCCAGATCCCTTCTAGGACTTTTCCCTTTTGGATCTAAATGTTATACTTCATAGGTTGTCAGATTTCCTATGAGATCATCGAGAGTATATGTATTTAAATCTTTGGACTCTTCAATAGATGTTGTCTTTTGAGCCTAAATTTTTGTTAAGATCTAAGGATCTTTCTTACCAAGTCTTTTTCCTCGAATTTCTTACCTAAAGATTTTAATGAATTTACAATCTCAAGAAAATAGGAGAACATGTTAGAGATACATTCATTTTTGTGCATTTTAAAAAGCTCATATTTATGTACTAACATATTAATCTTAGATTCCTTGACCTGGTTATTACCTTCCTTGGCAACTTCTAATGCATGCCATATCTCATATGTAGTTTAATATGCAGAAACTTTATTAAATTGATCATGAGATAAAGCACAAAACAAGTTGTTTAAACCTTTAGCATTCAGTGTCATTCGCTCCTTTTCATCAAAAGTCCAAGTATCATATGGAGTCGTAACTAACACTATAGGATTGCTTATTATATGCCATAGTTTGAAATCGATTGACTAAAAGAATACTTTCATCCTATATTTCCAGTAGCCATAATTGTTACATTTGAACATAGGAGGACGATTAGTGGTCTGTCCCTTAGTCAAAACTAAGATTTCAGTATTATCCATTTTAAACAGATGATCCTGAGAAAATGATAGGAAAAACTGATTCCTAAATAGAGAAACAAAAGCTCTTAATTAAGATAAGATGCTCTGATACCAGTTGTAGGATCGTCTGTATCACAAGAGGGGGGTGAATTGTGTCTTTAGTAATTAAAATACTAGCAGATAAAACAAGAGCACAAAACACTCGTAAATGAAATTCTATTCTTTATGTAAAGACAGAATTTACTATATCTTTTCAGCTCAATTCCCTTCTTGAAAGTTTTAATACAGTAATGTTCGATATGCAATTCAAATAGAAAAACAAAGCTCTTATTCAAAACTAATTTTGAATTGTATAAAACCTGATCTTTATGCACACAGTTTCTTTCTTTCTCTTTGCTCAGCTTCTGTATCTCTTCTTCTCCAATTATCGAATTTTCAGACTTCTTGCATTTGCACCTCCTTTTTTGAAATTGCTTGGAATTTTGAACTTCTTCTGATGTTGGAGAATTTTTCAGAATATGAATATTCAAACTTAACTTTTCAGTTAGGGATCCAGATTGAATATTCAGACTTGGTTTTTGAGATTGAGATCCTTTGTTGTAATGTAGCTTGTACTCTCTATTAGTAGTCGAACTATATTATCACATTCAGCATGTTCATCCACTTAATCCACAATCCACGTACTAATTTTTTCTTTAATCCAAATTACTATCTTTTTGAGTTTCCACTTTCTCCACTATAATTTTGAATTTCCACGATCTCTACTCGTAGATTCACCGAGACTTTATCTTCCTTGAGTCTTGTAGAATATCTTCTAAGTCTTCGATTTAGTCGAACACTTATCATTTAAGTCCTGTAAAAACTCGAATACTTATCTATAACTCTTCGAGTTTTTGCACTTGCAAAACATGTGACTAAGCATAGCAAACTTATCTATTCGTTAGTCATTTTATAAAACTCAAAGACTTATCTATCCATGCGTATAAAAACTCAAACAATTATCTAACTATTTGATTTTCATTACCGAACGCACATGGAAAACACGTGACAACTTAAAACATTAAAAACACACGTGCAAATAACTTAACTATACGAGTTTTTAACATAAACTATTCGACAAAAATGAAACGTTAACTATCCGAAAGTTTAACTATCAAAAATCTAACTCTTCGGAAATCTTTAACTTATCCGACATAAAAATGAAACTTTTCGATAATCTGTTAACTATTATACTTAGAGAATACTATTTAGACTTATTTAAAAACTTTAATAAAGCATATATCATCAAAACAAAATTCCTAACAGTCTCTCCACCAGAAAATCAATCCATAATAGGTATAAAGTGGATCTTTAGAAATAAAACTAACGAAACTGGTAAAGTTATAAGGAACAAAGCTAGATTAGTTGCACAATGGTATACACAGGAAGAAGGACTAGATTATAATGAAACATTTGCTCTTGTGGCTAGGTTAGAAAGTATTAGAATATTATTGGCCTATTCTTATTATATGGATTTTAAATTATTTCAAATGGATGTAAAGAGTGCATTTCTAAATGGTTTAATTAATGAAGAAGTCTATGTAAAACAACCACCTAGATTTGAAGATATTAAAAATCTTGACTTTGTGTATAAATTGAAGAAAGCCTTATATGGTTTGAAGCAAGCACCTAGATCATGGTATGAAAGATTATCTATGTTTTTAATAGAAAAAGGCTTTATCATGGGAAAAGTGGATCATACTCTATTTATCAAGAGAGATGGTAAAGATCAAATTGTTGTTCAAATATACGTGGATTGTATAATCTTTGGAGTAACCTCTCATAAGCTGATAAAAATATTCTCTAAAGAGATGACTAATCAGTTTGAAATGAGTATGATAGGAGAACTTTCATATTTTCTAGGACTTCAAATTAAGCAAATGGATGAAGGTATATTTTTAAATCAGGAAAAATATGCAGATGAAATGCTTAAGAAATTTAATTTTAATGATACAAGGATTTGAGGAACTCCTATGAGTACTTCTTTAAAGTTAGATATTGATGACATAGGAAAATCAATAAACAATGAAAATACAGAAGTATGATTGGTTCTTTACTTTATTTGACTGCAAGTAGACCTAATATTATGTTTGCTGTGTGTGTTTCTGCTAGATTTCAATCTAATCCTAAAGAATCACACTCAATTGCAGTTAAAAGAATATTTAAATATATACAAGGAACTAAAAATTTCAGACTGTATTATTCTAAGGATAGTTCAATAGATCTTATAGGATATACTGATGCTGATTATGCAGGATCTAAATTTGATAGAAAAAGTACAAGTGGCACATGTCAATTATTGGGAAATAATTTGGTGTCATGGTCTAGTAAAAAGCAAAACTATGTAGCACTTTCTACTACTGATGCTGAATATGTTATTGTTGCACTGTGTTGCACTCAGATTCTGTGGATAAGGCATACCTTAGAAGATTTTGGATTATCTTATGATACAACTAAGATTTATTGTGATAGTAATTCTGCAATAAATCTTTCCAAAAATCTTGTATTACATTCTAGAGCAAAAAGAGGTTAGACATCATTTTCTAAGAGATAACATGATTAAAGGAAAAATTAAATTAGAATTTGTGTCTAGTAAAAATCAATTAGCTAATATATTTACAAAACCTCTAGACGAATATACATTCTGCAACATTAGATTAAATTTAGGTATTTGTAGCCTATGTGATGTGTAAAATGCTTAAACATCACATAAAAAGATAAATACTATTGATGATATTGTTCACCTCATAGATATTATATACTTATCATAAATATCTAAAGTAATATCTAAACTGCTACTTAAGATACTATGTATTTATTATAAAATCATAGTAGTATCTTATTGATTTTAAGTATTTTATTAATTTTAATGATTTTTACGATTTTAAGTGGAAGTGTAAATGAAAAACATTAAATACTTCTGACATTCTGAAATTTTGATTAAGTGTTTTCTTTGAATCAAGTAAAGTGCATATGATCATGCATGAATTTGACTTAATTGATTAAACTTGTAGAATAAGTTATATGTAAC
Organism: Cymodocea nodosa; assembly: GCA_036874045.1. Lineage (NCBI taxonomy): Eukaryota > Viridiplantae > Streptophyta > Magnoliopsida > Alismatales > Cymodoceaceae > Cymodocea > Cymodocea nodosa. Next base: position 9,409,199 of record CM072342.1, read on the forward strand.
TCATCTTAAACTATTAATCAAAAGTATAAGCTTATTAAAATTGATTCATATTCTCAATAAAATCATAAAAGTAAAAATTGTATGAAATTTGTGTTTTATTGCATCTGTATTAATGGAATACATATATACTGTGCTTAAAATTAAAAGTGCTTACAAAGTGAAAATCTTTGAGAGTTTATTGATCAGTTTAATCATGAGTCTTTTGTACATGAGCATATGGGTATGTAAGGATTGTTGTTATGAAAAAGGATTCTTTAAATCTAGCAACCTAAGGTCCTGATCAGATCTAGGATTGTTGACTAAAAGCCCATTACACAGGTACATTAGAAAGCTCTTGTATGATTCAAGCTTTTCAAACTAACTTTTAAAGAAAATTATCAATAATTACTATTTTCAAAAGAAAAAGTTGTTTCATTAATTACAGATATCTTTGAATCAAATATAGTTTCTACTAATATAACTACTGAGTTATTGAATCAACATTAGTACTTTTGAAAATGTTTATTTGAAATTCATTCTTTTATTCTCCTTGAATTAATCATATTGAGTTCAAAGTTGTGTTTTAATTCATATACAATAGGACTTGATTTTGGAAATCATTTTTGATGAAGTTAGAATAACGGAAGTTTCTAAAAAGAAAATTTAACATAGTTATACTTAACATCTATTGTTATACAAGTATATTTTGTATTTTGATTGAATATATATATAAAGTATATTTGTAGGGGGAGGATTAACAATGTCCAAAATAGATTAATATAATTTAGAATACAAATCTTGGTTAATTTGAATTAATGTCCTCTTAAAAGCTTGATGAAATAATTTACAAAGACAAACAAACTTTTTTAGATTCAAAGGATAGGAATGCTAGAATAGTTTACAATGTTCTCAAGAAAATGATAAGGTATAGCTATTGTGATGTGTTCGGAACGTTTCAGTCGGAAGCATCCGAAAATTGTTTTAAGTGTACAAACTAGATGTTATGTTAGGTAAGGTAACGTGTAAAACTGCTTCTAGACAGCGTTTTACTCATTAGGTTAGTTAACTCAACAAGTTATACTTGAATATTTTGGGTACCTTGATTGAATAAACTTTATTCAATATTCATTTAATATCTAAACCCAACTTCTCTTCACGTTGAGTTATTCGCCTAAAACCCTATTTAAACACTTATTACATGGGCACTTAGGTTATTCATAAACTTTGTCAAGAAAATCTTTCCTACTTATTGTTTCAACCTACAATGATGGTCTCCAAGTTCTACAAAGGTCATGGCAGAGGAAAAGGCAAAAGCAGAGGAGATGCAAAAAGAAAAGAAATAGAGAATGATGAAATTCCACGCACTTGGTTTAAGAAAATTTTGCAAGTTGACATAAGGTTAGCAAAAATTTACAGTGAATACTTCTTTCCTGAAGCTATACTAAATGAAGTTAGATTAGAGCTTCATAATGCTGATGCTAGTATTACATACATGGGGATTTGAAGTAAATATGATAGAGAATACCATATAAAATGTGTTGAAATTGCATTTTTGGAATAGTTTGCAAAATATATGGAAAAAGGTGTAGGTTCATCAAATAGAATTCTTCAAACTCCTATTAGTGGTACACGACTACAATCATTTGAGGAAGAACATGAATCTGCTATACCTACCCCTTTATATTCAAAACAAGTAGAATCAATTATTACTATAGATAAAAGAAAAGTTGACAGTCTTCGAAAGGCTATAGAGAAAGTGCCTTTGAAGAATTAAAGCAGAAAACTTTTATGAAGCAAATGGAAAAGAAAACAGCAATACTTGAAGAGGAGAAACAGAAATTTTATAGTAGAAGAAAAGTCAAAAAAATTATGTCTTCAAAGACAAAGTCTATTGAAAAAGAAAAATTAGATGAAAATTTATTTCCAAAGGACAATGTATGTCTAAACATTGTACCTTATTGTGCATTTGATAAACTCATCAGCTCCGAGCATACTAAAACTAATGATGATAATGAGACTTTATTTTCTCTTACTAGAAAACTTGAGAAGAAAGGCAAGTCAAATATAAGCTTAAGTTTTTCTATTAGTACAAGTCTTGATGATGTAGAAATTGAAAAATCAAAGCATCATGCACCTAACATTGAACAAGTTATTGCAGATTTAATTGACAATGTTGAGGCAGTAACTAGTTCACAGGTTGAATTGTCTGGAGTAGCAGATATTGAAAAAGTTAAGACTCTAGAAGAGCTAAACGTTAACCAGCCTTCTTCAGAATCTATAGAAGTAGAGTCTAAGAATTCACAACATGTATCAATGGAGATATCTATTGAACAAAATGAACAATTATAGACAGATACACCAGCTGTAGAATTTGTGGAAAAATTGAACTCTGATCATTCTATAGAGACTGAATAGATGAATGTTGAGCATATTGACAATATTCCTTACACTGTTGAAGCTGAAGAATCAAGCTTACATATGCAACTTCAAGAAAATATTTTCCTAGAGGAACAACATGACATTCATTTTGAAGAAGAGATTCTTGAAGATGAATTACTCTCTGAATCAAGGCTTCAGGTATCACTTTCTTTGTATACAGTATTACAAATTCAAGGAAATTCAATTCATTTTAGATCTAAGGAAGTAGTGCAGAAATATAATAATCTGATTACATGTCAAATTCTACATGCTAGACCAATAAAATTCAAAAATTTGTTAGAAATAAAAGATCTATTTGAGTATCAAGGCCTCATTCAATTCTTGCTAGTTGGAATGAAATGGAAGCAATACACAGAGCTTATTACAACTTTTTATAGCAATCTGGTTAAGAATGAAAATTTTTTGAAAACTCAAATAAATCAACAAGAGTTTATATTGTCTCTTGAGTTAATTTTTGAAGTTTTGGGATTAAAAAATGAAGGTGTTGTTGTTACAAACAGATTTGACATGATTAGACAACTGGAATGGAACATTCAGTCTTTATCAAAAATTCCAGATGTATATTTTGAAATGAGATTAATGGGAAATCTGAATGCAGAGGCAAGGTTCATTGTAAATATATTGCATGCAAATTTATTTCAGAGAGTTGGACACAATTTGGAAGTCAGCAGAAGTTGTTTATATACAACTTATGGCTTGTTGAATAGAATTCAAATCAATTGGTTTGATGTTTTTACTTCTCAACTACAGCATATGAGTTCAAAGTTATTTTATGGTGATGTTGTATGTAGAATCCTTGCAAGGTAATTGAATTTATACGACTAGCCCTTTGAAACTAAAGGCATGAGAGCATTTAGTGTAAAAGATTTACAACGATTCTAAGCAATGCATAAACCTCAACAACAACAACAACCTGATTGTATAGACCATATACAACAACAAAAACAAAGTTGTTCAATTCAAGCAAAACAGCAAACCTAGATACCTCCCAACCTATATGATGTACTTAACGACATCAGAAATGATATTAGGCATCTAGGAGATAAAATTTGTAATGCTATAAGTGATATACTTAGGAGGGGTCGATAACTGTTTTTGTTTGTATCTGAATACAAAATGTAATGTTTATATTTCTTGTTTGATTCATTGAACAATACATTTTTCTGTAAATGCATTCTATTCTTATTATTGTTTACAGAAAGAGTTGTTGCAAATATATCTCTTACTATATATATATTCTCTATAATTATCTTTTTGATTAATGACAAAAAGGGGGAGAAATGTTATAAAAAGATGATTATGATTTTAATTGCATATAATATAAAGGGAGATGATATTTATGGTTATATAAATGTTATAAAAAGTTGATTATGATTTTAATTGCATATAATATAAAGGGAGATGATATTTATGGTTATTGTAATCTGACAAATGATAATTAGAGAAATGGTACTTATATAATTATTGACATTTGAAAGTTTTAGTTCTGAGAGGTGAAATTTACACAAACAATAGAAATAAGCTTAAATGAACTTAAGTCAACAAACTTGTTTGTTGAATTAAAAGTTAATTCAACGAAGGTGCTTAGTTGAGTTAAATATATTTCATAATTGATTTAATATGGTTTTGTCATCATCAAAAAGGGGGAGATTGTTGAGTATTTTGTTTTGATGATGTGTGTTGAATGAAATTAGTCATATTTGCTCAATTACTATTGCTTGTGAAAGGAAATTAAAATCATTAATTAATACAGAAAAAACTTACTGATATAAATACTTGTCTGTATTGGATCTAAAATTATACTAAGGTAATAACTAGTCATTTCATTGCATTAATTTCTGATTTAACTAAACGTTAAGTTAACGTGTGTTTTTATTGAAAAGCATGATATGTTTTAAGGTTATATTTTCTATATCATGTACAGTACACGTTTGGAGAACTCGTTAAGTTAGAGTTTTAGTCATATAGAGATCACGTGAGAACTCATTAAGTTAGAGGTTTAAAGGTTAAAATAGGTCACGTGAGAACTCGTTAAGTTAGTGAGTAAAAGTTTAGATAACTCGTTAAGTTAGTGTTATGCACGTGGTGAAATTATAAGTTACGAATATTATATTGTATCACATGAGGTGCACATGTTTAACTCGTTAAGTTAACATAACTAAACGCGTTGAGTTGCTATATTGAACACTAAGGCAATGCGTTAGGTTAGCATTATAAACTTAAGTTGTTATTTTTGCACGTGGTAAAATTCTTATTATAAAGACATTTGTTTATTATTGTAACACAAGGGAGATAGTTCGTTGAGTTATCCATAACACAATGGAGTTAGTTCGTTGAATTAGCTACAGTACTTGTCACGTGAATTGGCACATGAGAAACTCGTTAAGTTAGAAACGTTAAGTTATATATATACTTGTGTTACTTGTTTAGTTAACATTAAAGTAACGACTACTTATTACACTAATGAAAAATTTTAGACGAGAAAGTTTATTTTGCAGGAAATTTTTCAGAGATCCAGGATTGATGATTAAAGAAAATTCGAAATGTAAACGTGGGTTAGAACATGTGTATTTCGATGAAGGAAAAAGAAAAGACGTGAAGAAGTGGAAAACTGGTAGTGATTAAACGTGGAGGATATGCATGAAATGAAGATACAGTATAAAAGGCATAGAATTCTCGTTGATTAAACTATCCTTGGACATCAAACGAAAAATCTTTTCAGGTATCAAAAACACTTCTTCGGGGAAAATCTCTCAGGTGGAAGAAAATTCAGTGAAGCATAAAAAGGTAAGATATATGTCACTGAAGATTTGAAGTATCAGGTGGAAGCAAATTTAGTGAAGCAGAAAAGGTCAGATTGACGTCACTAAAGATTTAAAGTATTAGAGGAAAGCAAATTCTGTGAAGCATAAAAAGACAAGATATTCGTCACTAAAGAATTGCTAAAGAAGAAAAAGAAGAAGAAGAAGAAGAAAGATCTCAAACAAGGAGAAATGTTTTAAATTCCGCAAATTAGTTTTCTCTGTTTGTAGTTATGAAATTGTTTAGATGATACATGGTATCGAGATATAATTGCATCTACAATTTCTGAGGAGAATTGAATTGTATATTGTAATTGAAACCTTGAATAAAAATGATTTTATGAAAACAATGTCTCGACTTGTTTTTGAGTTTTAAAGTTTCAATTATATTTGAAAATATTGAAAAACACAATTCACCCCCCTCTTGTGTAGCCATACGATCCTACAAACTTACTTCATTAAATTAACTATAAAAATATGTGCAATAAAGAAATAACTTGTTCATATATTTCTGATACTTACATACCTAACTATCCAATGCTTAGATGCATTTCAGATAGTTATCAAATAACTTACTGAAAATTCACTTAAGTCATGCATTAAGATTTCAACACGTGTAATCCAGGAAATAATAAAATATTCTTCTATCGTTTAAAACATAACTATTCAATACATGCAATATAACTCTCCAAAATAACAGAAAATTTGGATACTTAGGAATTTCAAAGCCTGTAATTCACTGACAGTTTAGAAATGTACTTAATTAATGTAAATTTCTTGAAATTATGTAGATTCTTTCATAAAAGCATATAATAGTGCAATTATAATATAATGGCTTAGTTCTTATATGATGAGCTAAATATTTTGTAATTAATCATCCTTTAATCGTTAATAGTATGCACTTTTTCATTCTAAACAATTTCATGTTTATATTGTGAATGGTTGCAAATAGTTGAGAATGACTTGTACAAAATTTTGTTTTCTCAATTTTCAGATTTCGGGTTTATTTGTTCTATTCATATCTATAGTTTTACCCAATGGTTTTCATCAATTCTTGAGTCATTCTTGTAGAGGAAGAAAAGATGAATCTTTCTATGCCATTCTTTTATTTTTCTAAACATGTTTGTGTTGATTTCCCAATTTTAAATGAGGATCACATAGTTAGGTTGAAATTGTGTTTGTAGACTATAGCTTTACAAAAATAGTGAAAGTAATTTCTCCCTATTTACAATGTATTTTTAAGATCTGTAAATTAGGTTTATTAGATTAATGAGTCTATTTTCATTCAGCAACAATTTCATAGAATTTCCTAAGGAATTGATAAGGTTCTTGAGTTTTTCTTTGGGTGTGCATTTTGTAATATTTCAAGACTATTTTGCACACCTCACTAGGGCTTAATTATTTTCAATTGAGATCGATTTAAAGTCTAAAAGTACTACATATTTTTAGATGACTTAAAACTCTTTCCAGAACATATTTTTGTATGACTTTTCAATTCCTAATTTGGGAGAAATTGTTATTATAAGTAGAGCTCTTTTTTTGTGATTTTGAATTATAGAGGTTGTAATTGATATGGAAAGTTTTTGAATAAGATTGAAGGAAGATTGATTTTTTCTTTGTAAAAACTTATACTTAAATTAGGATAATGATTTTAATAGGTTTTTATTCCATCCTTGGTGTTGTGGGATATCAAATGGCCATTGATATGTTTATTCGACATTCACACGTGTTTTTCCTATGTTTTGCCATATGTTAATGGATTGAAATTCAATTGGTGGCAATGAAATGGATGAACCAATGATAGTCTTGAAAATAGGATTTCAACACTAAAATGCAAAATCTATCTACTGAAATTTTGAATTTTTCTATTATTTAAGACTTGAGATGATTTCTTATAGATTTTTTTTGAAAAATATGGTTCTTGATGTTTCTCTAGAGTGCTTAATCTTTAAATTTGGAGTTATATACAAGGAGATGTGATTTTTCAAAGTTGGACTCTCTTGCAATCTCCCCTATTTTAATTCTATGTAGAGCTTTTTGTCTGAACTAGTATTTTGAAATATGCAATTATTCTAGCACTCATAAAACATCTCAAAAATACTTTCATTATCATGCATCTTAAAGAGTTCATATTTATAAATTAACATATTAATCTTAGTCTCTTTAACTTGAGAAGCAACCTCATACGAAACTTCTAATGCATACCACACCTCATAAGTAGGTTTATATGTTAACAAACATCCATAGAAAGACCACATTGCATGATTTATCATAGGACACAAATTCTTTAAAATGCCTAAGAAAAAATTTTAAATAGAAGGATTTGGCGAGAAAAATTCTCAAATCCTTAAGTTCTAAATAGTCTTAGAAAGTGACTTTAATTGAGGAATCACAAGACTTAAATATTTATATTGTTAATGAACTTATAGGAAATTTAACTACTTATGAAGTTCAATTAAATGATTCTCTAAGTCACAATAAATTAAAATTGAAGAAAGAAATTACCTTCGAAATTAATTTAGATTCTGATATTTTAACTGATTATAACGAAGACTTGATTTTGCTAATTAGAAAATCCAAGAAAGTTTGGAAAGCTAGGAGACAACAAAGGAATAGAAAGGAAAAGCCTACAACATCAAAATCTCTAAATGAAAAGGATTCTTCATTTAGAAAATGTCTTTTATAACTACAAGAAACCTAGACATCTTTCTCTACACTATCCTATAAGAAAAAATGAAAAACAAAGTAAGACAAATCAAAAGAAGGCTTAGAAAACTTAGAAAAAGTTTTACAAGAAAAAAGCTTTGAAAGTTACTTAGGATGACACGTTAAAAGAGTTTGAATCTAAGGAATCATCATCAAAATCTTCATATTCAGAAGAAGAACAAGAGTTAGATGATGTTGTCGTGTGCTTCATAGCAGATGATTTTGAGGTAATTTCTAATCTTGAAAATCATTTAGCTTTTAACTTTTATGAATTATTATATACTTATAATGAATTATTGCATAAACTTAAAATTTGTAAATTAGAAAATAAGAATATCAAACATTCTTTGTCCATTATGGAAGAAGAAAATTATTTTTTGTCTACAACTTTAGAAAAATTTAAATGTGATATTGAAAAGCATGTTGCAGATTTACATAGATTTAGATATAATGAATTTATTTTGTATGAACAAATATAGAATATAAATGCTAAAAAATTAAAAATAGAATCTGAAAATGAAAAAATAAGAGTTAATATAAATGATCTTGAGTTAAAAATTGACAAATTAAAATTGAAAGAGAAAGAGTTAAATTTCACAATTGATAAATGGAATTTAAGTCAAACTAACAAGTACTCCGAGGTGTTAGGATTGTATGGACTTACCAAAGGAGGGGTGAATGGTGAGTGTGTTATTTTTATAACTAATTTGACTTAATTAAATACTTATGAATCTGTATGTAATGTAAATTATAATAGTTAATGTAGAAAAGACTTAAAGCAAGGAATAAAAGTACACAAGTAAATTTTTCGGTGATTGACCACTAATAGCTAGTCCACCCCTAAGGCATAGCTTGGGCTTCACTAAGTGATCAATCACTTACAACCTTTACTTTCAGGTCAAAGCAAGAACCAACATCTTAAGCTTTTAGGTTAAAGCTCAGCAACCAACACCTTGAGCTTTCAAGTCAAAGCTCTTAACCAACCTTGAGTTTTTAGGTTGAAACTCAATAACCAACATGTAGGATCGAATGACTACACAACAGGGGTTGAATTATGTTTTTCAACATTTTCAATCATAATTAAAACTTCAAAATTAAAAACAAGTTGAGACACTATTTTAATCAAATCATTTTATTCAATGTTTCAATTATAATATATAATTCAATTCTCCTCAGAAATTGTAGATGCAATTATATAACGATACCATATTTCATCTAATTAATTTCATAATTACAAATAGAGAAAACTAATTTGCGAAATTTAAAACATTTTTCCCGATTTAAGATTTTTCTTCTTCTTCTTCTTCTTCTTCTACAATTCTTTAGTGACAAATATCTGACTTTCTCTACTTTACCAAATTTGCTTTCTTCTAATTCTTCAAATCTTCTGTGACATATATCTGAATTTCTCTTCTTCACTGAATTTTCTTCTATCTAAGAGCTTTTCCCCAAAGAGGTGTTTTGATCCCTGAAAATATATTTCATTTGGTGTGCAGGGATAATTAATCAACGAGAATTCTATGCCTCTTATATTGTATCTTCATTTCATGCATATCCTCCATATTTAACCACAATCAGTTTTCTACTCTTAACGTCTTCTCTTTTTCCTTTATCGAAATACACATGTTCTAACCCACGTTTTCCTTTCAAATTTTCTTTAATCATCAATCCTAGATCTCTAAAAATTTTCTGCAAAATAAACTTTCTCATCTAAAATTTTGCATCGTGTAATAACAAGTCATTGTATTAATGTTAACTAAATGAGTAAAATAAGTAGATTTATAACTTAACGTACCTAACTTAACGACTTCATCATGTGCCAAATCACGTGACATGTATTGTAACTAACTCAACAAACTAAGTCTGTGGTGTTATGCTAACTCAACGAACCAGTTTAACTTGTCTTTCGAAAGGTTAAATGCTAACTCACCGAAAAGTGTTTTAAGTATCAGATAGTTAAGTTTTCTAAGTATCCGAAATATCTTTTTACCATAAAACTAGTGAGACATGTGTCGTGACCTAAAAACATGACTTAAGTTATCTTTTGGAAGTTTAGATAGATGCTAATTATCTGAAAATAGTTTGAGTGTCGAATAGTTACAATTGTAGGTTTCCGAAAATCCAGATAACTCGCTGATCCAATAATAAATAAATATTTTTACAATAAGGTATTTACCACATGCAAGAATAATAATTTTAAGTTTATAACGCTAACCTAACGTGTTTCCTTAGTATTCAATATAGCAACTTAATGTGTACAGTTATGTTAACTTAATGAGTTAAACATGTGTAACTCATGTGATATAATATAACATTCGTAAACTTTAATTTCACCACATGCATAATACTAACTTAACGAGTTCATCTCTTCATTTTAACATTTTGTTTACTAACTCAATGAGTTCTCATGTGACCTATTTTAACCTTTAAGCCTATAACTCAACAAGTTCTCACGTGACCTTTTTACAAATAATGCATTAACTCAACGAGTTGTCTTAACGTGCACTGTACATGATATAGAAAATGTAACTTTAAAACATATCATGTTTTACAATAAAAACAAACATTAACTTAACATTTAGTTAAATGAAAAGTTAGTATAACTTAATGACTAGTTATTTAACTTAGCATAATTTCAGATCCAATATAGATAAGTATTTATATCATTAAACTTTTTTTTGTATTAATTGATATTCTAAATTTACTTTCACAAACAATAGTAATTGAGTAAAGATGATTACATTCATTTAGCACACATCATCAAAACAAAATACTCAATCTCACCCTTTTTAATGATGACAAAATCATATTAAATCAATTATGAAATATGTTTAACTCAATGAAGGACCTCCGTTGGGTTAAGTTTTAATTCAACAAACATGTTTGTTGACTTAAGTTCACTTAAGCTTATTTCTATTGTTTGTGTGAAAATCATCTCTCAAAAGTAAAACTTTCAGAAAAATTTCAATGATCACATATGTAAAATCGTATGGCTACACAAGAGGGGGGTGAATTGTGTTTTTCAACATTTTTCAATTATAATTGAAACTTTAAAACACAAAAAAAAAAGTCGAGACATTGTTTTCATAAAATCATTTTTATTCACGGTTTCAATTACAATATACAATTCAATTCCCCTTTGAAATTGTAGATGCAATTATATATCGATACCATGTTTCATCTATACAATTTCATAATTACAAACAGAGAAAACTAATTTGCGGAATTTAAAACATTTCTCCTTGTTTGAGATCTTTCTTCTTCTTCTTCTCTTTCTTCTTTAGCAATTCTTCAGTGACAAATATCTGACTTTCTCTACTTCACTGAATTTGCTTTCTTCTGATACTTCAAATATTTAGTGACATAAATCTTACCTTTTTCTACTTCACTGAATTTTCTTCCATCTAATACTTCAAATCTTTAGTGACATAAATCTGACATTAAAATTTCCTGCGGAATAATCTTTCTTGTCCAAAATGTTTCATCAAGTGTAATAAGAAGTCATTACTTTAATGTTAACTAAACGAGTGAACAAGTAGATATGTAACTTAACGTTTCTAATTTAACGAGTTCCTCATGTACTATTTGGTTACCCAACACGACACCAGAAAACTTGTTTGGATCTCCAGTAACGCACCAGAAAAACTTGGATTTGTTAACTTCTGTTTTTACTTCATTAATTTATCTTTATGTCTATTCCTTTTTTAGAAGTAAACAAACAACCTTTCACACAAATTAGATTTTAATTCCAATTTGTATTTTAACTGTAAGTGCACAGTGTCTACTGTATTAGTGTACAAGTACAGGTCAATCCCACAGGGAATTGCTTAAGAATTGAGAACTATTCCATTTTGAACATTCAAATTTATATATTCAATAAGCTCTCCGTTGAATTACAGTTAACTCAACGAACAAAGTTCGTTGAGTTATGGCTAACTAAACGGACTAACCTCATGGACTTAAGTTAACTCCACGAGCCTGTCTTTCCAATTTAGTACTGCTATTTACAGAGGAATTCGGCCAACCATTGGGCGGTTCCACAGATTGTAAATAACATCAATTAAGCTCTTTAATGTTAGTAAACACTGGATTTATCATTAAGCATACTAACATTTAGATAATTCAGATAGTAACCATTAAAATCTTTAAGTCTTTTGAACGAACCAATTTCAATAAACTGTAAAACTAAAACAAACATAAAACAATCACAGCATTGACAAAGATAACATTAATCACGATACAACACAAACAACACAACACTCAATTACAAAATACAAACACAGATAAGTTGTTTTTAGTATTTTTTTTTTAATATGAACATGGAAATGAGCGAAAGGTGAAATGTAAAGTAATCTCAGTCGACAGTAAATACTTTCGTCACTACATGGTATGCAATTACACCACTGAAAATTAAACTACTTACAATTCTATCTCCTCTCCCTATATAATCGCAAGTCTAGAATTGTAAAATGATCTCCTCTTCAGCATACAGGCATCAACCCGAAACCAAGGCTAGAAGCTTTACGATCTCCTGAGATATGAGTCGGCACTTGGGGAAAATGGCTTCCCTTCCCGCGACGCGATCACTCCTCATAGTAGTTGTTAGGCACTATGTTTGGCTCGGAATCGACCCGACATCAGGAAAGTATACTCATAGACCTCCGATGGTTGGTGATTATGGTGGGGGTGATGACGGTTGGTGTGGTACTTCAGAGAATTGCCGACGTTGCCTGTAGAAAGCTCAGTGCTCCTCCTCTATACACACTAGCCAAACCCATCGATCACACCTTTACTTCTTTTTCTTCTTTTCTTTTATATTTCTTTAGTGGTAACTACTTCTACTTGAATGGTCGGTTGGATTTCCTTCATTCATATCAACGACAATGATTTCTTCTCACTACGCGATACGTGCGATCGTGGTTTTTCCTTCCAACTGTCTTTTTTCTGCAACCGCTATAGTGGCATATTAGAAAATAAATAGTTCATGGAGTTATAGATAACTCAATGGACTTGCTTCGTTGATTTAACTATAAAACACATACATAAATTTTACTATCCAATGCTCAGGTGCATTTCGAATACTTACAAACTTAACTATCCGATGCTTAGATGCATTTCGGATAGTTATAGATAACTCACTGAAAATCCACTTAAGTCACTTTCCTAGAACATGACATGTGTTCATAGCTATTTTATAAATAAAAGGAGATTTCGAAGAGTTACACATATAACTATCCGATGCCTAGCTACAATTTTGGATAGTTATAGATAACTCACCGAAAGTTCACTTAAGTCATGCATTATGGCTTCGACACGTGTACTTCAGGAAATAATAAAATATTCTTTTAAAACATAACTGTTCGGTAATATAAACATAACTATCCAATACATGTTCGGTATGTTAAACATAACTGTTCGAAATATCAGAAAATTCGGATACTTAAGGATTTCACAACCTGCAACTTACCGGTAGTTCAGAAATGTACTAAATTAATATTAATTCCCCAAAATTAAGCAGATTCTTTAATTAAAGCTTATAATAGTGCAATTATAACATAATGGTTTAATTCTCATATGATAAGCTAAATATTATGCAATTAATCATCATTTAACCATTAATATTATGCACTTTTTCATTCTAAACACTTCCCCCATACCTAAATTTTGCTAGTCCCTTAGCAAACTAAGATCTAATTAATGGGTCCTTCTAAAAGTGCTAGAATTAATTCTTCCCCTTTTTTTTTCTTTTCTTTTTTTTCTATTCAGCATAAGAACTAGTATTACTATATAGATATTCTGTATGTTTCAGCAATCAACTTGCAAATATACTTAGAATATATGCAAATTACATACAAAGTATATCATCATCACATAGGTATTAATTATATTATCGTTTGTTCTTCTTTTCATCATCTATCATCTTGAATTTTCCAATAAGATTTCTAGAAGAAATTTCAACAACATATGAATCAAAGTACAATCCAATTCAATATGATTAAGACAAGTAGAATAAAGAATTGTATCTCCATTAAACAACTTCAAAAGTCAATTCTAGATTCATATTTCAGCAATTCTAGATAACAGAAAGTATATTCGATTCATAAGATATCTGTATTTCACAAAACACTTGTATCTTTTCAGAATAGTATATGTATTTTTGTACTTTAAAAGTTAATTTGACAAGCTTGAATCATACAAGAGCATTCTAATGTACCCATGTAACGAGCTTTCAGTCAACAATCCCATATCTGATCAGAATCTTAGGTTGCCAAATTTCAAGAGTCCTTTTTTAGGTCAACAATCCTTACATACCTATCTGCTCAAGTCAAAAGGCTCGTAATCAAACAAGTCAATAAACTCTCAAAGTTTTTTTTTTTTCTATTTTTTTTTCTTATTTTTTTTCTTTGTTTCTTTTCATATTACAAAACAAAAACATTAACCACATACTGTATATGCATGTATTTCATTAATATAGATGCAGTAAACACCAATCTCATATAGTCCTACTTCTATCATTTACTGAAAATATGAATCCATAACAATAAGCTCATACTTTTTATGTAGTTTAATAAGATCTACACATAAATCATTCTACAAGTTTAATCAGTCAAATTAAATGTATCTTTAATCATATGTGTTTCATTTAATCTAGAATTCATATTTCAGCTCCTTCAGGACTTTAGATAATTTTTTTCATTAAGCATTCTGATTTCATTTTAAAATCATGAAACTGTTAAACTCATGAAATTCAAAAAAAACATAAGATACTATATCTAGATTTGCATAAATGGTAAATTCTATAGCATATTATATAGCCTTCTAAATATAACATTCAAGAAGTTACAATTTATAAAAATTTTACAGTCCCAATTATCGGATAGTTACAGCAAGTTCATAAAAATTTTCAATTTCCACAAAACTTTGCAGTACCATTTTAATTCCTTTAGCTAACAAACTTACATGGCTGTTATTTTAATGACCTCCCCCCCATACCTACATTTTGCATTGTCCTCAATGTAAAAGATTTGACAATAAATATAGTAATTGTAGTAGGCATGAATACAGTTTCGCTGATTTAGCACCTAACTCAACAAATGAGTTTAAATCTAAATATAGGATAAGTAATTAGTTACATATCATGTTTCGTTTGTATCTCCTTCTGCATATTCTGATTTTTTGATTCTGAAAAACTTTTCATTCACAGATAAAAGCAGAATATATAACAAAATAACATTTAACAATATTAGTGTCTTGTGTGGAACCTAGGCTCCTATACCTTTGGTGGCTCACAAGCAAGCCAGTTGGTTTCCCAAAACAGATACCAACAAACTAGATTGATATTTTGTTTTTGTTTTCTTTTATAATATAAAATGAAAACTAACATTTTTTTTTTTTCTAAAAATAAATGCAAAAGACACACAACATTAAACACACAAAATCACAACTTAAGAACATGATTGAAAAGTAGAAACAAATGGAATAAACGTGATAGTCCAAGCAAACTTTTTAGGCATAATTCTTCTTGCTATTAATTCTATTTTAATGCCATTCTTGTTCCTTCTTAATTTGTAAACTTGTAATATATCAATGCTAAATACAAGTGTGTTACTAGTAATAAAATGAAATGCAGAGAGGGATCATTTTCAGTTCTAGGGTAATGTAGCAGCTTCTATTTCTACATCTATTTCAATATATTCCTCTTCCCACTTCCATTCATTTATGTCTTTCATAATCCATATTTGAAATTTCATCAATTCATCCCACCATCTTATCAGACATAAAGTAGGATCATTATATTCATTATACCACATTCCTATTTGAATTTTATCAAATGCTGCAAATGGTGGTTTAGCTATTTCTCTCGGTATAGGTAAAATTTCTATATATTCATCATAATTGTCTATGCTCACTATGTATAAATCAGATCTAAATGCAACTGATATATCTATGACAAGATATATATATCCATCAAGTATGACATGCATGCTATTAATTAATAATTTCTGTCCTAGATATATCATAATATTTTCAGTCCAAGATCTATTCAGAAAATTATACACACTTAAGCATAAATCTTCATCCCAATTTCCTGTAGGTCTCCAATAATATAATTTTTCAAGAATGGTAGAATTTTTATCAGAAAATATTAAAGCCGACCCACAATTTACAATTGGTACTTCATATCTATTAAGTCTTCCTATATTCCATTCTTCTTTTGTTATAGGATTTCTTATCAAAATATCAGGTAATAGACTTGCATACCTTGGTTTGGTTCTGTATATTATTAATCCTTCATCCATCCCCATAACATGATTTATTCCTTCTAATGTATTGGGTGGAATTCCAGTAGTTTCTTCCATATTCAGATATTCATGGGTAATTGAACTATGATTAAATGACTTCCATATGAATCCATCTCTAATCTTAGTCATTTTTGCAGCTTGTAGTCCCTGAAAATATTTTTCTCCAACACAGTCTTTAATTTCCTTCGATACACAACACAGCCTATGCAGATCTTTAGCTGACAAGTTACTCAGTACTTCCCTTAGTGCATCCAACGGTAATTGCATCAATTCCATTTCTTGATTTTGTATAACACAAACAAAAATTTAGCAGAGACAAAAATTAACATAACTACTACACACCCTCGTGGAGTTAGGGCATAACTCAATGAACTAAGCTCGTTGAGTTAAGGACTAACTCTACGATACTATTAACTATAAATAAACATATATATATAGATAGTTACTTCAGTTATACAACTTCATTCAGCTATCCTCCCAAAAGAGGTATCAATTTCATTAACAGTTCTATTGACAGGGTTAGGTATTGCTTGTACTGGCAATCCTCCAGTAGGTTTAACTTCCATTGATTCCTTCTGTCTAAGTGGTATATTTCTATTCTAATTTTGAATTGCAGCATTTCCAAATACAAAATCCAAACGATTGTTTAATTGTTGGATTATCTTTTCTAATTTCTCCATTCTAGATCCTTGTTCCAGTAATGCTTCATAACTTATATTCTTCTCATTTAAATTTTCTCCTCCTTGGAAATTGTTGTTTCTTCAAGATAAATTCGGGTGATTTCTCCAATTAGGATTATAAAAATTTCCAAAGTTATCTTTCTGGTTTCTAGCATAAATAATATCTAAATCATTAATGTTTGCATTCTTTTCTGCTAGCTTTTGATTTAATGATAACTCTTCTATTTTCTTTGTTAATTCAGTTAATTTCACTTCAAGCATAGTACTTGAATCTATTTCATGCGTTCCTCTTAGCAATATTCTTTTATTTGTAATAGCTTCAGCCAAGTTTTCCCACTATGCAGTTCTTTTTGCAAAGTTTTCTAAATATGCCCATGCTTCTTCACTACATAGTTTCAGAAATTCATTTTGACAAGTAGATTCTAATAAAGATTTCGTTGAAACATCTATGCCTTCATAAATTATACCTGTTAATTGTGCTTTACTCATTGCATGATGTGGACATTGAGTCATTAAATCTTTAAATCTTTCAAAATATTTCTAGAATGATTCACCCTATTTTTAGCTACACATTAATATTTCTTTTTTCTTTTTAATCATTTGATGTGTTGGATAATATTTTTCCAGAAAAACATAGCAAAATTCAGTCCATGCAGAAATTGAATCAGGCGATAGAGTATATAACCATCTCTCAACTGTCTTTTAAAGCAAAAGGGATATATCTAAGTTTAATAGCATCTATACTCATGTTCGACATTTTCATCATTTGACATACTTCATTAAATTCTCTAAGGAAATAATAGGCATCCTCTCTTTCTAATCCATGAAAATGTGGCAATTGACTAATATAATTAGATTTCAGTTCAAACCTATCTCCCTCAAAGTTTAGCAATTGAATACATGAAGGTTCATCAACTAATTCAGGATACAGAATTTCTCTTAATGGTTTTTCTACTAAAGCAGCCATCTCTACGTTCTCTTTTAAAGAAAGGTTAGCTACACCCCAAAGAATTTCGTTAAAGTCCAATTCAGAAAATGTTTCAGTACGCCTCTGTGTTGAATATTCCTAGGTAGGTGTTCTTACTAATTGTTTAGTGCTTAGAGAATGAGTCCATGTGCTCATAAATAAACAGTAGAAGATTAATTACATACTAGTCTGAAGCTTTCCATTCAGTAAATATTTGTTGAGGGACGAAGTCGAATCAGCTACCTCTCCTTCTAGTTTCCCCAACACTTTTCTCCTTACTTTTAAAAGTGCTGGTAACTCGTAAATAACATTCTGTTTTATATATATAATGCACATCCATAAAGTGAATAAATCTTGTTTCAAGAACGTGTCTTGCAACGTGTATCGTGGTTCCTATTTTTATGGATACGTGTACCACTATTAATTTCAAATTTTGGTAACCGCTAAGCCGTCGAAGTTTCGTTCGTGGTTAAAAGAATAACCATTTTGCTTAATCCACGAACTAACCTCATTGAGTTATAGTTAACTCAATGGAACAATGTCGGTTACTGTTGCTAACTCTACGGACTAACCTCGTTGAGTTATCTGTAACTCAACGAAGTGACCTTATATTATATTACTGACCTCGTGGAGTTAAGTTTAACTCAACGAACTTACTTCGTTGAGTTAACACTTAGCAACCTCTAAGTTTACTCCTCGTAAGTACCTCTATGTTTTTTTCTGCATTCTGCTAACTGAAATAAAGTTAAATTTATGTCATTAATGCATCATTCTAATCAAAATTCATTTAAATCTGAACATTATATAAATATTTAACTTGCAGGTCATTTTATGTTATGCAGAATTTACATTTTACCTTGCAACATGTAGAAATTTTCAAGCATCTATCCTGTCATTCAACAAATTGTAAATCTGTTAAACATTCATTCATAATGTTCCACAAATTATATAACATTCAATATATTCCATTCATTCCACATTCTAAACACACATCAAAAGTATATCTGAAAATTTATATTCATTCATATGAATCAATTACAGTACAATCAAAACAGATAGTTTTCATACAAATATATAAAAGTAGATGTACAATACAATTAGCCTCTATCCCTAAGTTCATCTACTTCCTTTTGGAGTTTCTCTAATTGTTGCTCTAATTGATTAATTCTTTCTACAACTCCTGTAATGCCTCTAGAAGGTACAGCAATCTCTGCAGCTACAAAATTTTTGTACTCTTTCACTAAAATGGTTCTTGATTTGATCTTTTTTTATGCCCATTTAGTGAAATCGATACAATCCACCATTAGCAGTGGAATCAAATCTCCATAAAAAAATTTCTTCTTTACTATTCTCAACTTGGAGATAAAAACTACAGACCAATTTATTTGAATTCTATTTACAACTACAAACATAGCCATTTGACAAATTGACTCAATTCTATGTCATGGCCTTGTCGTTGATAGACATTCTTAATTAAAATGTTGGCTATCATGTGTGCTTTACCATTTAAATGCTTTAGTCTATTTAATAAAGGCACACCAAGATTTATAGCTAAACTGTCCTTGATTTCCTATTCTGTCCATTCAATGGCAGTTGTACTTTCCAAAATTTCTTATCCTTCATTTTTTAACACAAAAATGTTGTGGAGAAGCTCAAGTGTTATCTATACATCCGCTTCCTCCACGTTGGAAATTAATCCTCCTTCTCCTTCTCTTAAGTTTGCATAAAAGTAGGGCACTAGATTCTCATATACTGCACGCCCTCTTTCTTGAGAAATAAAATTCAGTAGACCTTGGAATTCAAATAATTCTTTGATTTCTTGCATTCCGTCCCAATTTACTGGTCTACTATATATAATATCATAACCCCTAATTTCTTGGTATTTATGATATACTTCCTGACTCTAAAAATGTACTTCATTCAAAACTATTGCTTTAGTCAAGTTAGGAATGTGACTTTGTTGTTCAAGAGGGGTTTGCTCTTGATCTACTTCTTCCATATGTTGACTTTGAACATGTTCTGCAGATTCTTGAATTTTTGCTTCTGCTTTTGTCTATGATGGAGAGTCGGTAGAACTCTCCACTCTATCTTGAATTCTTTCCATTAATTGCTGAAGAGTTTCTTGCTCTTTAGTGGAATCTACAAAGTCATTTTTGTCCAAATGGCTTCGTTCAGCTTCTTCTTCATTTTCTATTCTTTCTTCTTCCTCCTGACTACCAATCTGCTCTGTCACTGTTCTTTCTGATTCTATGGCAGATTGGGATGGAGTCACAGGCAATTCAATTTCTACCCTAATTTTTGTTTCTTCTTCTTGTACAAGCTGTAGACTAATTTCAGCCTGTTTTTCTTCTTCTCTTTGCTCTTGAATTCCAACCTGATTTTCTTCTTCTCTTCACTCTTACTACTATTGCTCCTACTCCTCCTCAGAATCGGATAGCAAGTTTATAAAAATTGGCTCCACAGGCCCTATTGATATTGGTACTTTAGATTTAATCTCCTTTTAACACTCAGGCACTATCTCTTTTCCTTTCCTTCGTGTGATTAATTGTGCCTGGTCTTCCTCTTCTTCTTCTAAGATTAAATCTAAAAACAAAGGCTTTGCACACCTTTGAGCCACAGGTACTGGCTCTTCCTGTTTAATTTTTTCAATAATTGCTGGTCTCGAAGGACCAGCTTCAGCTTCTTTTGGAGCAAATCTGACAGCAGTTCTAGCAGTAGCTTCTTGATGCTGTTCCACTTTATTTTTATATTGGGCTTGCAATTTCTCTGCAGCCCACTTTTTGCATAGTGCATCAAACACTAGATGTGCTTTTGCTACTGCTAAATCTTCTAATTCTACTTGGTTTCTTCCAACTTGAACCAATCCTTGAAATTCTTTTAATTCTTCTTCAATCGAAGGCCCCAAATTTCTGCTCGTGTCAACGGCTTAAATGGTGGAACTAAAGGTCCTAGCTATTGTTCCTTAGGAACAAGTCTTTCAACAGTCGGCTCCTCCTGTTCTTCCTCTACTTGTTGCTGCCACCTTATTGCACCCCTTGCACGACCAACAATGCACTTTTTGAACCATAATCTAGCTTTATGCTGGATTAGTTCTAGGGCTACTTCATTGTTTGGCCTTATTTTTCTTTC
Source organism: Cymodocea nodosa (assembly GCA_036874045.1). Classification (NCBI taxonomy): domain Eukaryota; kingdom Viridiplantae; phylum Streptophyta; class Magnoliopsida; order Alismatales; family Cymodoceaceae; genus Cymodocea; species Cymodocea nodosa. The sequence continues at coordinate 9,430,203 of CM072342.1, forward strand.
TTTACTTAAAGCAATTTTTGTCGCTACTTTTATTTTTGTTTCTACTATTTGGGGTATTTGTATACCCAAATCAACCAAAAATTTCCTCAAGTTGAAAAGTTCTGATTCTACCTTCTGTAGTGCTTTTTCTCTTGTCCTGTTCCGAATCTTCTATCGCGTGCGCCAATCCTCTGACTCTTTCAGAAACTGTGTTGTGTCCACTGCATCTTCCCAGAACTCAGGTGTCATCTTCCTCATCATGGAGTTACACAACAGCACGGAATCACTCTGATCTCTACCATTCTAAATTCTAAATGGTTTGCCGGATAATGCCCCCAAAACCTTAGGTTTTAGTTTAAATAAGCCCTAAGTTTAGGCGAGTAATCGAGTCATTTCCTGAACCAACTATTGCTCTCTCATCCACGATCTTAGCTACAGTACTCCGTTGAGTTACAGTTAACTCAACGGAATAAGCTCGTTGACAAGTGTTTAGAATGAAAAAGTGCATATTATTAACGGTTAAATGATGGTTAATTACATAATATTTAGCTTATCATATGAGAATTAAGCCATTATGTTATAATTGCACTGTTATATGCTTTAATTGAAGAATTTGCTTAATTTTGGGGAATTAATGTTAATTTAGTACATTTATGAACTGTCGGTAAATTGTAGGCTGTAAAATTCTTAAGTATTTGAAAATGCATTTGAGCATCGGATAGTTATACTTGTAACTCTCTAGAATGTTGTTTTATGTTTAAACTACTGCTGACGCGTGTTGAGAGCTGGTAGATTTACTTACGTTATAACTCGTTAAGTTAGTATAACTGCATGCATTGAGTTACATGAAAATACATTAAGGCAACACGTTATAAACTTAAGTTGTTATTTTTGCACGTGTTTTATAGTTAATTCAACGAAGGAAGTCTGTTGAGTTATCTGTAACTCCACAGACTATATATTTTTTAATATGCCACTATAGCGGTTGCAGGAACAGATAGTTGGAAGGAAAAACCACGTTTGCACGTATCACGCAGGAATTCAATCGCGCATGGAGAAGGAAGCATCGCTGTTGATCTGAAGGAAGGAAATCCAACCGACCATTCAAGCAGAAGCAGTTACCACTGAAGAAATATAAAAGAAAAGAAGAAAAAAAAGAAAGAGTGTGATCGATGGACGGCCAGTGTATACAGAGGAGGAGCACCGAGCTTTCTACGGATAGTATCGGCGATTCTCTGAAGTATCACACCAACCATCGTATCACCACCTTAATCACCAATCATCGGAGGTCTGTGAGGATACTTGCCTGATGTCGGGTCGATTCCGAGCCAAACACAGTGCCTGACAACCACTGTGAGGAGTGATCGCATCGCGGGAAGGGAAGACATTTTCACCAAGCGCCGACTCATATTTCAGGACATCATAAAGCTTTTAGCCTTGGCTTCAGGTTGATGCCTATATGCTGAAGAGGAGATCATCTTGCAATTCTAGACTCGCGATTCTATAGGGAGAGGAGATAGAATTGTAAGTGGTTCAATTTTCAGTGGTGTAATCATGTTGCAAGTAGTGTCGGAAGTATTTACTGTCAAGTGAAATTACTTTACATTTCACCTTTCGCCCATCACATCAAAACAAAAATACCAAAAACAATTTATCTTTGTTTGTATGTTGTATTTAAGTGTTGTATTGTTGGTGTTGTATCGTGATTAATGTTATTTGTATCAATTTTATGATTATTTTATGTTAGTTTTAATTTTACAGTTTACTGAAATTGGTTCGTACAAAACAACTTAAAGATTTTAATGGTTACTATTTGAATCATCTGAATGTTAGTATTGCATAATGATAAATCCAATGTTAACTAGCATTAAAAAGCTTAATTGATGTTATTTACAATCTGTGGAATCGCCCAATGGTTGGCCGAATTCCTCTGTAATTAGCAGTATTATAAAGAAGAGACAGGCTCGTGGAGTTAACTTAAGTCCATGAGGATAGTTCGTTGAGTTATCAATAACTAAACGAACTTAGTCTGTTGAGTTAACTGTAACTCAACGGAGTGCTTATTGAATATAAATTTGAATTGTTCACAATCAAACATTTCTTAAATTCGTCAACAATTCCCTATGGGATCGACCTGTACTTGCACACTGATACAATAGACACTGTGCACTTGCAGTTAAAGTACAAATTGGAATTAATATCTAAATTGTATTAAAGGTTGTTTGTTTACTTCTAAAAGAAAGAATTGGCATAAAGATAAATTAACTAAGTAAAAATAGAAGTAACAAATCCAAGTTTTTCTAGTGTAGTGCTGGGAAAACACGAACAAGTTTTATGGCGCCGTTGCTGGGGAATTGAATTGAACTGAATTGAACTAAATTGAACTGAATTGAATAGATATAAGCAACTGTTAGAGCTGTTTCATTTTAATAGTCAGAGTTGTGTGTTTTCTTCTGTAATTGAGAATATGGCATATACTTATGCTCAAAGATTTATGAAACCTTTAATTAGCATATGTGAATTCTGTAATTCTGAAGGACTCGACATTTCTGATTGTTTGAAATTGGGACATTTACAGATTGATAGATCTCATGAACAACAAATGAATTATCCTCAATATAATAGAGCCGATTATGAGAATCCTATAGTTTACCCAACTGATGGTCAGTATAGAATGTGTAATATGATGAGAGGCACTGAAGTTTGGGATAGCTATGACAAACTAGAGCATAGTATAGAGCAAAATCTAGACAAACTGGAATACTTTGTGTGTCAACAACAAGAAGTCAACCAATTAAACTATAAGGAGGCATATTCAGAACCTAAACAAGATATAATTTACGAAACTGAAAAAGCCATAAAGAAAATTGATCAAAAATTGAATGTAATGAAATTAGATGATCTAGAAACAAAATTAAAATCATTAGATAAAAATGCAATGAAAATACAAGTTTTACAACAGGACAATGAAAATTATAATGTTATAAACCTGCACAACTTGCAAAATATACAACAAACAGAAAACACAAATGTAAGAGAATTTAAAGAATGCACTTTAAAACTAAAAACAATTGAAGATCATAATCACGAAAATGATATACAAAAACATCATGAAAGTAACGAAAATCTGGAAGATGTATGTGTAACATTAAGATCTGAAACTGATATACCACCAAGAACTCAAAATGAAAATGAAAATGTAATAGCTGAAAATCTAGAAATCACTCAAGAACAATCTGAATCTGCAATTGAAGCTAAAAATTATCAAACAAATCAACTGAAAGAAAAAGAGTCTTTGAAATCAAAATCTTTAGCACCCTCTCCTGAAAGATTACAACAAACAATTCCTGAAAAACCAGAAAAAATAAGAGAAATTTTTGAAAAAGTACAAGTTAACATTCCTTTGTTAGATCTATTGTAGAATATGCCACCTTGTGCTAAATTTCTGAAGGATTGCTGTACTAAGAAAAGAGAGCGAAAAGTTCTTAGAAAGGTCTTTTTAGCTGAGCAAAGTAGTTACCTATTTCTGCCACAAATTCCTAAAAGGTTATCTGATCCTGGAATCCCTGTTATATCATGCACCATAGGAAATACCATTCTAGAAAGAACCTTAATAGACTTAGGTGCAGGTATAAATGTTATGCCAAGTGATATATTTCAATCCTTAGGATTAGAAGGCTTAACTCCTACTAGTACGGTTATTCAATTGGCTGATAGAAGTATAAGATACCTTAGAGGAAAAATAGAGGATGTCTTAATTAAAATCAAGAATTTTATATATCCTATTGATATTGTAATTATGGATTCCCAACAAATTAAGCATAAAAATAGTGATACATCTTTAATTTTGGGAAGGCCATTTTTAGCAACATCAGGGGCTGTTATAAATTGTAAAACTGGAGTAATGAAGTTAGCATATGGTAATGAGGATACTCAATTAAATATTTTCAAACCAAAAAGGTTTGAGGAGTTAGAAATGTCCTTACATACCATAGACTTTTTAGAGGATGAAGGAGATATGTTAGATGATGTGATTCAAGAAGAATTAAATAGGCAAATCAATTTTGAAACTTTAGAAGAAAGTGAAAGCATAAATATAGAAGGAGATCAGGAAGAAATTAATTTAAAAAAAGATGATGTTCAATTAGGAGCTCTAGCTTCTGATGGGCAGCATTTAGAATTAAAACATTTACCTCCTGAATTAACTTATATATTTTTGGAAGATAAACGGACCTGTCCAATCATTATTGCTTCAGATTTGAAAGAAGATCAAATAGCTAAATTAAAAGAGGTAATAAAAAGTTATAAATAAGCAATAGGATGGACTATGACTGATATAAAAGGGTTAAGTTCAACTTTATACTGTCACCACATATATTTAGAAGAGAATGCTAAACCTGTTAGAATTCCTGAGAGGAGATTAAATCCAAACCTTAAGGAAGTAGTCAAGAAGGAAATAGTTAAATGGTTAGATAATGATATAATATATCTGATTTTTGATAGCTTGTGGGTTAGTCCAATCCATGTAGTTCCTAAGAAATCAGGATTAATAGTTATTAGGAATGAAAGTCAAGACTTGATACCTACTAGAATTCAATCAGGCTGGAGAGTATGTATAGATTATAGAAAGCTGAATGCTATGACTAGGAAAGATCATTTTCCCTTACCTTTTATAGATCAAATGCTGGAAAGATTAGTAGGGCAATAATATTTTTGTTTCCTAGATGGGTATTCAGGGTATAATCAAATTCTAGTAGCATTAGAGGATCAAGAGAAAACAACTTTCACCTGTCCTAATGGAACTTATGCTTTTAAAAGAATGCCATTCGAATTATGCAATGCACCAGCTACCTTTCAAAGGTGTGTGCAGGGCATATTTACTAGAATGACTAATGAATTTTTAGAAATATTTATGGATGATTTTACTGTATATGGCAACTCATATGAAGTGTGTTTAAGCAATTTAGACCAAATATTAAAACGATGTGTGGAAAAAAATCTGGTTTTAAATTGGGAAAAATGTCACTTCATGGTTAAACAAGGAATAGTCTTAGGGCATGTTGTTTCTAAAAAAGCATTGGAAGTAGATAAAGCTAAAATAGGAGTAATTTCTAATCTACCAGAACCTAAATTAGTAAAAGATATTAGATCATTTCTAGGACATGTTGGTTTTTATAGAAGATTTATTAAAGACTTTAGCAAGATAGCTAGACCTTTAACTAATCTATTAAAAGATGTTCCATTTAACTTTGATAAAAATTGCAAGGAAGCATTTTTTAGACTTAAGACTAGCTTAATTTCAACTCCTATAATTCAAGCACCTAATTGGAACCATCCATTTGAATTAATGTGCGATGCTTCTGATTTTGCTGTAGGAGTAGTGTTAGGACAGAAAATAGAAAAATCTCCTAGAGTGATTCATTATGCAAGCAAAACCTTAAATGATGCTCAAGTTAATTACACAACTATTGAAAAAGAATTATTAGCTGTTGTGTTTGCTTTAGAAAAGTTTAGATCATATTTAATTGAAGCTAAAGTAATAGTATACACGGATCATTCAGCTCTAAAACATCTATTAAAGAAAAAAGAAACTAAACCTAGATTGATCCGATGGATATTATTATTGCAAGATTTCGATCTAGAAATTAAAGATAAAAAAGGTTGTGAGAATGTAGTAGCAGATCATTTATCAAGATTACAAATAGAAAAATCAAATATTGAAATTAAGGATAATTTTCCTGATGAACAATTAATGACCATCAACACAATACCTTGGTATGTAGACAGTTAATTACTTAGTTACTGGTTTAACACCTAAGGATTGGAATAGACAGAATAAGAAATTGTTTTTCTCAAGAGTAAAATATTACTGTTGGGAAGACCCTTACTTATTTAAGAAATGTCCTGATCTGGTTTTAAGGAGGTGTGTTCCAGAAACTGAATATTCGAGCATATTGTCTTTCTGTCATGACCAAGCTTGTAGAGGACATTTTGGTTCAGGGAAAACTACTGCAAAAATTCTGCAATGTGGGTTTTATTGGCCAACACTATTCAAAGATGCTCATAAATATTGCTTAAGTTGTTTAAGATGTCAACAAATAGGAAGAATATCAAAGAGGAATATGATGCCTCTTAATCCTATTGTTGAGGTTGAAATCTTTGATGTGTGGGGAATAGATTTTATGGGTCCATTTCCTATGTCTAATCAATTTAATTACATATTGTTGGGAGTGGATTATGTATCTAAATGGATAGAAGCTATTCCTACAAAAACTAACGATAACAAAGTGATAATACAATTTATAAGAACAAATATATTTGCCAGATTTGGAATACCTAAAGCTATTATCAGTGATAGAGGAACTCATTTCTGTAATAGAAGTTTTGAAGCCTTAATGAAGAAATATGAAGTAAACCACAAAATTGCAACATCATATCATCTGCAAACAAGTGGACAAGTAGAAAGTGCAAACAAACAAATTAAATTAATCTTGGAAAAAGTAGTAAATCCTACTAGAACAGATTGGACTAATAGATTAATAGATGCACTTTGGGCTTATAGAACTGCTTATAAAACGAGCTTAGGTATGTCACCTTTTTGGCTAGTATATGGAAAAAGTTGTCATTTACTTGTTGAAATAGAACATAAAGCTTATTGGGCATTAAAAACTCTGAACACTAATTTAAATCAAGCTACTGAAAATAGGAAAATGCAACTAATTGAATTAGAAGAATTTAGAAATGAAGTTTATTCAAAGACTGTAAGAGAAAAAGAGAAAATTAAATTCTGGCATGATAGAAAAATTATTCCTAAAAACTTTGAAATAGGACAAAAAGTATATCTTTATATGGCTAGACTCCATAACCATCCAGGAAAATTAAGATCTAGATGGGCAAGACCTTACATAGTTCAAAATGTTTATCCTTATGGAGCTATTGAAATTGAAAATCCTAAAAATCAAAATATATTTAAAGTAAATGGACAAAGACTTAAACCTATTCTGAAAACACCAAAAAGCTCCTTTGAAATTATAGAAGAAATCAAAGTAGAGGACTACTCAAGTTTTACTTAGTAAGAAATCAGTTTTTATGTTTATATATATATATATATATATATATATATATATATAAAACAACATTAAAAATATATATAAAACATAAAAATAGTTGCGGTTCAAAAGACTAGATCCATCGGTATGGCCGAAAAATTTAAAAAAAAAATATTTAAGTTTGACTGAAGCGTAGTATCGATTAAACCTTTAAAAGAATAGAAAAACTATTCTCTGTAATATTTTTATTACTATATTTGCTTGTATAGGGAGTCCATTGAGTTACGCTTAACTCAACGAGCTTACTCTGTTGAGTCTTGAGTTAGTCAACGAGCTTATTCCGTTGAGTTACCTGTAACACAACGGAGTACTATAGCTAAGACCACGGATAAAATAGTAATAGTTGGTTCGGGAAATGACCCGATTACCTGCCTAAACTGAGTGCTTATTTAAACTAAAACCTAGGGTTTTGGGGGCAATATCCGACAAATCATTTAAAATCTAGAACATTAGAAATCAGAGTGATTACGTGCTGTTGTGTAACTCCACGATGATGAAGATGACGCTTGAATTTTGGGAAGATGTTGTTGATACATCAGAATTTCTGAAGGAATCAGAAGAGTGGCACACGCGGTAGAAGATCAGAAATACGACAAGAGAGAAAGAGCTACAGAAGGTAGAATCAGAACTTTTCAAGTTGAGAAGAGATTTAGTAGATATGGATATACGAATACCTCAAATGATGGAAACACGAATCAGAGTGGCAATTGAAATTGCAGTAAGTAAAGAAAGACAAATAAGGCCAAGTAACGAAGTTGCCCTAGAATTAATCAAGCGTAAGTCCCGACTCTGGTTCAAAAGACGAATCTATAAACAAGCTAAACGGGTGATCTAGGAGCAAGAAATGAAAGCAAATGAAGAGGCAACTGAAGAACGGGAGGAACCAACTGCTGAAAGACCTGTTCCTGAGGAGCAGTAGTCTGGACCTTCAGTTCCACCTTTTAAGCCATTGGCATGAGCAGAAATGATGGGGCCTTCGATTGAAGAAGAAATAAGAGAATTTGCAAAACTGGTTCAAGTTGGGAAGAACCAAGGAGAATCAGAAGATTTGGCAGTGGCTAAAGCACACTTGGTGTTTGATGCACTGTACAAAAAGAGGGCTGCAGAAAAGTTGAAAGCCCAATATAAAATCAAGGTAGAACAGCATCACGCAGCTACTACCAGAACTGTTGCCAAACCTATTGTAAAAGGAGATGAAGCTGGTCCTTCGAGACCAGTAATTATAGGAAAAGTTAAACAGGAAGAGCTAGTACCTGTGGCTCAAAGGCCTACAGAGCCTACTTTTGTAGATTTAATTTTAGAAGATGAAGAGGAAGAACAGGCACAACTAATCAGAAAAAAGGAAGGAAAAGAAAAAGTGCCTGAATATGAGGAAATTAAATCTGAAGTACTAATTTTTACAGGGCCTGTGGAGTAGATTTTTATTAACCTGCTATCCGATTCTGAGGAGGAGCAGGAGGAGCAAAGAAAAGAAGAAAATCAGGTTGAAATTAGTCTGCAGCCTATACAAGAAGAAACAGAAATTAGGGCAAAAACTGAATTGCCCGTAACTCCATCCCAATCTGTTACAGAATCAGAAAGAATAGTAACAGAACAGATTGGTAGTCAGGAGGAAGAAGAAAATGAAGAGGCTGAAAGAAACCATTTAGACAAAAATAATTTCATAGATTCCACTGAAGAGCAAGAAACTCTTCAACAAATTATGGAAAGAATTCAAGACAGAGTGGAGAGTTCTGTCGACTCACCACCACAGATAGAAGCAAAAGCAAAAATTCAGGATTCTGAAGAGAATGTCCAAATGCAGCTTATGCTAGAGGAAGAGCAAGAGCAAACTCCTCTAGAGCAACAAAGTCACCTTCCTGACCCGACTGAAACAACAATTTTGAATGAAATACATTTTTGTAGTTAGGAAGCTTATATCAAATACCAAAAAATAAGGGGTTACGATATTATTTACAATAAACCAGTAAATTGAGATGGAATGCAAGAAATCAAAGATCTATTTGAATTCCAAGGTCTACTGCAATTTATATCTCAAGATAGAGGGCATGCAGTATATGAAAATTTAGTGCCCTGTTTCTATGCAAATTTAAGAGAAGGAGAAGGAGAATTAATTTCAAACGTGGAGGAAGCTGATGTATAGATAACACCAGAGCTTCTCCACAACATATTTGGTTTAAAGAATGAAGGAACAAAAATTTTGGAGGATACAACTGCAGTTGAATGGACTGAGCAGCAAATTAAGGATTGTTTAGCTATCAATTTTAGTGTGCCATTATTAAACAGATTGAAGCATTTAAATGGTAAAGCACACATGGTAGCTAACATTCTGATTAAGAATGTCTATCAACGACAGGGCCATGACAGAATTAAGTCAATTTTTCAAATGGGCCACGTATGCAGTTGTAAATAAGATCCAAATAAATTGGTCTACAGTTTTTATCTCCAAGCTGAAAACAGTAAAGAAGAAATTATTTTATGGAGATTTGATTCCACAGTTGATGGTGGATAGTATTGATTTCACTAGATGGACACCAAAAAGGATTAGATCAAGAACCATTTCAGTGACAGAATACAGAAATTTTGTAGTTGCAGAACTAGCAGTACCTTCTAGAGGAATTACAGGAGCTGTAGAGAGGATTAATCAATTAGAACTTCAATTAGAAAAACTCCAGAAGGAAGTAGATGAACTTAGGCATAGAGATTAAATTGTATTGTTCGTCTACTTGTGTAAAATTGTATGATGTACTTGTATTGTAATTGATTCATATTAATGAATGTAAATTTTTCAGATGCAATTTTCATACGTGTTTTGAATGTGAAATGAATGGAAATTATTGAATATTATGTTATTGTGAAACTTTATGAATGAATATGTAACAGATTTACAATTTGCTGAATGACAAGATAACTGCTTAAAAATTTCTACATGTTATAAGGTAAAATGTAAATTTTGCATAATATAAAATGACCTGCAATTTAAATCTTTATATAATGTTCAGATTTAAATGTATTTTAATCAAAATGTGGCATTAATGACAAAGATTTAACTTTATTACAGTTAGCAGAATGACAAAAAAAAAAAAAAATAGAATAGAAAACTTACAAGAGTGAAACTTAGAAGTTGCTAAGTGTTAACTCAACGAAGTAAGTCCGTTGAGTTATCTGTAACTCAACAAAGTTAGTCCCTAGAGTTAGCAACAGTAACCAACTGTGTTCTGTTGAGTAATCTGTAACTCAACGAGGTTAGTTCGTGGATTAAGCAGAACGGTTATTCTTTTAACCACAAACGAAACTTCGTCGGTTTAGTAGTTACCAAAATTTGAAATTAGTAGTGGTACACGTACCCATTAAAACAGGAACCACGATGCACGTTGCAAGACACGTTCTTGCAACGAGATTTATTCACTTTATGGATGCGCAGTATATATATGAAATAGAATGTTATTTACGAGTTACCAGCACTTTTAAGAGAAAGGAGAAAGCGTTGGAGGAACTAGAAGGAGAAGCAGCTGATTCAACCTTCATCCGACAACAAATATTTATAGAATGGAAAGCTTCAGACTGGTATGTAATTAATCTTCTGTTATTTATTTATGAGCACATGGACTCGTTCTCTGAGCACTAAACGATTTGTAAGAACACCTATCCAGGAATTTTCATTGCAGAGGGGTACTGAAAAATTTTTTGAACTAAACTTTAACGAAATTCTTTGGGGTGTAGCTAACCTTTCTTTAAAAGAGAACGTAGAGATGGCTGCTCCAGTAGAAAAACCATTAGGAGAGATTCTGTATCCTGAATTAATTGATGAACCTTCATGTATTCGATTGCCAAACTTTGAGGGAGATAGGTTTGAACTGAAATCTAATTATATTAGTCAATTGCCACATTTTCATGGATTAGAAAGAGAGGATGCCTATTATTTCCTTAGAGAATTTAACGAAGTTTGTCAAATGATGAGAATGCCGAACATGAGTATAGATGCTATTAAACTTAGATATATCCCTTTTGCTTTAAAAGATACAGCTAAGAGATGGTTATATACTCTGTCGCCTGATTCAATTTCTACATGGACTGAATTTTGCTCTGTTTTTCTGGAAAAATACTATCCAACACATCAAATGATTAAAAAGAAGAAAGAAATATTAATGTCTAGCCAAAAACAGGGTGAATCATTTTGGAAATATTTTGAAAGATTTAAAGATTTACTGACTCAATGTCCACATCATGCAATGAGTAAAGCACAATTAATAGGCATAATTTATGAAGGCATAGATGTTTCAACGAAATCTTTATTAGAATCTACTTGTCAAAATGGATTTTTAAAATTATGTAGTGAAGAAGCATGGGCATATTTAGAAAATTTTGCAAAAAGAACTGCACAGTGGGAAAATTCGGTTGAACCTATTGTAGATAAAAGATTATTGCCAAGAGGAATGCATGAAATAGATTCCAATACTATGCTTGAGGTGAAATTAAATGAATTAACAAAGAAAATAGAAGAGTTATCATTAAATCAAAAGCTAGCAGAAAAGAATACAAACATAAATGACTTAGATATTATTTATGCTAGAAACCAAAGAGATAACTTGGGAAATTCTTATAATCCTAATTGGAGAAATCACCCGAATTTATCTTGGAGAAACAACAATTTCCAGGGAGGAGAAAATATAAATGAGAAGAACATAAGTTATGAAGTATTAATTGAACAAGGAGCTAGAATAGAGAAATTAGAAAAGATAATCCAACAAGTAAACAATCGTCTAGAATTTATATTTGGAAATGCTGTAAATCAAAATCAGAATAGAAATATACCACTTAAACAGAAGGAACCAATGGAAGTTAGACCTACTGGAGGATTGCCAATACAAGCTATACCTAATTCTATAAATAGAATGGTTAATGAAATTGATACCTCTTCTAGGAGGGCAGCTGAATGAAGCAGCATATCTAAAGCAACTATTTGTATGTATATATGTTTTTATTTTTATTTTAAGTTAATAGTATCATAGAGTTAATTTTTAACTCAACGAACTTAGTCCATTGAGTTATGCCTTAACTCCACGAGGGTGTGCAGTAGTTATGTTAATTTTTGTCTCTGCTAAATTTTTGTTTTTATTTTACAAAATCGATAAATGGAATTAATGTAATTACCGTTGGATGCACAAAGGGAAATACTAAGTAACTTGTCAACTAAAGATCTATGCAGGATGTGTTGTGTATCAAATGAAATTAAAGACTGTATTGAAGAAAAATATTTTCAGGGACTACAAGCTGCAAAAATGACTAAGATTAGAGATGGATTTATATAGAGGTCATTTAATCGTAGTTCAAATACCCATGAATATCTGGCTATGGAAGAAACTATTAGAACTCCACCCAATGCATTGAAGGAATGAGTCATATTATGGGGATAGATGAAGGATTAATCATATACAAGACGAGACCAATGCATGCAAGTTTATCATTACCTGAGATTTTGATAAGAAATCCTATAACATGAGAAGAATGTAATATAGGAAGACTTAATATATTTGAAGCACCAACTGAAAATTGTGGGTCAGCTTTAATATTTTCTAATAAAAATTCTGCAATTCCTGAAAAATTATATTATTGGAGACCTACAGGAAATTGGGGTGAAGATTTACGCTTAAGTGTGTATAATTTTCTGAATAGATCTTGGAATGAAAACATTATAATATATCTAGGACAGAAATCATTAATTAACCAAACACATGTCATACTTGATGGTTATATTTATTTAGTCACGGAGATATCAATAGCATATAGATCTGATTTATACATAGTGAGCATAGATAGTTATGATGATTATATAGAAATTTTACCTATACTGAGTGAAATAGCTAAACCACCATTTGAAAAATTTAATAAAATTCAAATAGGAATGTGGTATAATGAAGAAGATGATCCTACTTTATGTCTGATAAGATGGTGAGATGAACTGATGAAATTTCAAATATGGATTATGGAAGACATGAATGAATGGAAGTGGGAAGAGGAATATATTGAAATAGATGTAGAAATAGAAACTGCTACATTACCCTGGAACCAAAAAGGATCCCTTTCTGCATTACATATCATTAATGATAATACACTCGTATTTGGAATTTATAATATATTGCATGTTTACAAATTAAAAAGGACCAAGAATTGCATTAAAACAGAATTAATAGCAAGAAGAACTATGCCTAAAAAGTTTGCTTGGACTGATACATTTATTCCATTTGTTTCTACTTTTCAATCATGTTCTTAAGCTATGATTTTGTGTGTTTAATGTTGTGTATTCTACATTTATTTTTAGAAAAAAAAAAAAGAATTTTGAAGTTTTTCATGTTCAGTTTATAAAAAAAAAAAAAACAAACAGAACAAAATATCAATCCAGTTTGTTGGTATCTGTTCTGGGAAACCAACTGGCTTGCTTGTGAGCCACCAAAGGCATAGAAGCCTGGGTTCCACACAAGACACTGATTTATTAATATCTGTTAAATGTTATTTTGTTTTATATTCTGTGTTTATCTGGGAATGAAAAGTTTTTCAGAATCAAAAATCGGAATATGCAGAAAGAGATACAAATGGAACAATGTATGTAACCAATTACTTATCCTGAATGTTAAATCAAACAAAACTTTATTCATGCCTGCTACAATTACTATACTTATTGTCAAATCTTTTACATTGAGGACAATGCAAAATGTAGGTATGGGGGGGAGGTAATTAAAGTAACAGCCATGTAAGTTTGTTAATTAAAGGAATTAAAATGGTACTACAAAGTTTTGAGGAAATTGAAAATTTTGATGAACTTGCTGTAACTATCCAATAATTGAGACTATAAAATTTTTATAAACTGCTTGAATATTATATTTAGAAGGCTATAGAAGATGCTATAGAATTTATTATTTATGTAAATCTAGATATAGTATCTTATGATTTTTCTGAATTTCATGAGTTTAACAGTTTCACGATTTTAAAATGAAATCAGAATATTTAATGCTTAATCAGAAAATTATCTGAAGTCCTAAAAGAGCTAAGATGTGAATTCTAGATTAAATGAAACACATATGATGAAAGATACATTTACTTTGACTAATTGAACTTGTAGAATGATTTTTGTGTAGATCTTATTAAACTATAGATAAAGTATGAACTTATTGTTATGGATTCATATCTTTAGTAAATGATAGAAGTAGGATTATATGAAATTGGTGTTTTACTGCATCTGTATTAATGAAATACGTGCATATATAGTATGTGATTAATGCTTTGTTTTGTGTGTGCATTTATTTTTAGAAAAAAAGAAAAAGAAAAAATAAATAAATAAACCTTGAGAGTTTATTGACTTATTTGATCATGAGCCTTTTGTACTTGAGTAGATAGGTATGTAAGGATTGTTGACCTGAAAAAGGACTCTGAAAATCTAGCAACCTAAGATCTTGATCAGATTTGAGATTGTTGACTGAAAGCTCGTTACATGGGTACATTAGAAAGCTCTTGTATGATTCAAGCTTGTCAAATTAACTTCTAAAGTACACAAAAAAAAAAAGAAACATATACTGTTCTGAAAAGATACAAGTGTTTTGTCAAATACAGATATCTTATGAATCGAGTATATTTTCTGTTATCTAAAATTGCTGAAATATGAATCTGGAATTGACTTTTGAAGTTGTTTAATAGAAATACAATTCTTTATTCTACTTGTCTTAATCAGATTGAATTGGATTGTACTTTAATTTGTATGTTGTTGAAATTTCTTCTAGAAAAACTTATTGGAAAATTCAGGATTACAGATGATGAAAAGAAGAACAAACGATAATATAATTAACACCTATATGAAGATGATATACTTTGTATGTAATTTACATATATTCTAAATATCTTTGCAGGTTGATTATAGAAACATACAGAATATATGTTTATGCTAAACAGAAAAAAAAAAAAACAAAAGGGGAAGAATTAATTCTAGCACTTTTGAAAGACCAATTAATTAGATCTTAGTTTGCTAAGGGACTAGCAAAATTTAGGTATGGGGGAAGTGTTTAGAATGAAAAAGTGCATATTATTAACAGTTAAATGATGGTTAATTGCATAATATTTAGCTTATCATATGAGAATTAAGCCATTATGTTATAATTGCACTGTTATATGCTTTAATTGAAGAATCTGCTTAATTTTGGGGAATTAATGTTAATTTAGTACATTTATGAACTGTCGTTAAATTGCAGGTTGTGAAATTCTTAAGTATCTGAAAATGCATCTAAGCATTGGATAGTTATACCTGTAACTCTCCGGAATGTTATTTTATGTTTAAACTGCTGTTGACACGTGTTGAGAGCTAGTAGATTTACTTACGTTAAACTCGTTAAGTTAGTATAACTGCACGCGTTGAGTTACATGAAAATACACTAAGGCAACGTGTTAGGTTAGTGTTATAAACTTAAGTTGTTATTTTTGCACGTGTTTTATAGTTAATTCAACGAATAAAGTCTGTTGAGTTATCTGTAACTCCACAAACTATATATTTTCTAATATGCAACTGTAGCGGTTGCAGGAACAGATAGTTGGAAGGAAAAACCATGTTTGCATGTATCACGCAGGAACTCAATCGTGCTTGGAGAAGGAAGCATCCCCGTTGATCTAAAGGAAGGAAATCCAACCGACCATTCAAGCAGAAGCAATTACCATTGAAGAAATATAAAAGAAAAGAAGAAAAAAAGAAAGAGTATGATCGATGGACGGCCAATGTATACAAAGGAGGAGCACCGAGCTTTCTGTAGAAAGTATCGGCGATTCTCCGAAGTATCACACCAACCATCGTATCACCACCTTAATCACCAATCATCGAAGGTCTGTGAGGATACTTGCCTGATGTCGGGTCAATTCCGAGCCAAACACAATGCCTGACAACCACTGTGAGGAGTGATCGCGTCGCGGGAAGGGAAGACATTTTCACCAAGCGCCAACTCATATTTCAGGAGATCGTAAAGCTTTTAGCCTTGGCTTCGGGTTGATGCCTGTATGCTGAAGAGGAGATCATCTTGCAATTCTAGACTCGCGATTCTATAGGGAGAGGAGACAGAATTGTAAGTGGTTCAATTTTTAGTGGTGTAATCGCGTTGCAAGTAGTGTCGGAAGTATTTACTATCAAGTGAAATTACTTTACATTTCACCTTTCGCCCATCACATCAAAACAAAAATACCAAAAACAATTTATCTTTGTTTGTATGTTGTATTTGAGTTTTGTATTATTGGTGTTGTATCATGATTAATGATATCTGTATCAATTTTATGATTGTTTTATGTTAGTTTTAATTTTATAGTTTACTAAAATTGGTTCGTACAAAACAACTTAAAAATTTTAATGGTTACTGTTTGAATCATCTGAATGTTAGTATTACATAATGATAAATCCAATGTTAACTAGCATTAAAAAGCTTAATTGATGTTATTTACAATCTGTGGAATCGCCCAATGGTTGGCCGAATCCCTCTATAATTAGCAGTATTATAAAGAAGTGACAGGCTCATGGAGTTAACTTAAGTCCACGAGGATAGTCCATTGAGTTATCAATAACTAAACGAACTTAGTCCGTTGAGTTAACTGTAACTCAATGGAGTGCTTATTGAATATAAATTTGAATTGTTCACAATCAAACATTTCTTAAATTCGTCAGCAATTCCCTGTGGGATCGACCTGTACTTGCACACTGATACAATAGACATTGTGCACTTGCAGTTAAAGTACAAATTGGAATTAATATCTAAATTGTATTAAAGGTTGTTTGTTTACTTCTAAAAGAAAGAATCGGCATAAAGATAAATTAACTAAGTAAAAATAGAAGTAACAAATACAAGTTTTTCTAGTGTAGTATTGGGAAAACACGAACAACTAACTCAAGACTTAATGGAGTAAGCTCATTGAGTTAAGCGTAACTGAACAGACTTCCCATACAAACAGATATAATAAATAAAATAAAATAAAATAAAAATACTTAAGATAATAGTTTTTCTGTTTTTTACCGGTTTAACTGATACTATGTTTCAGTCAGACCTATTTTTTTACCGATTGAATCGATACTATGTTTCAGTAAAACCAATTTTTTTTTTTTACTAAAAATTAATATAGATATTTTTATGTTCCGGTCATACCGATGGATCCAATTGGTTAAAACGTAATGATTTTTATATTTTATAATTTTTTTTTTATAAAAATAAAAGAAAAACTGATTTCTTACTAAGTAAAGCTCGTGTAGTCCTCTACTCTAACTTCTTCTATAATTCCAAAGGAGCTTTTTGGTATTTTCAAAATAGGTCTAAGTCTTTGTCCATTTACTTTAAATATATTCTGATTTTTAGGATTTTCAATCTCAATAGCTCCTCCATAAGGATAAATATTTCGAAATATGTAAGGTCCTGCCCATCTAGATCTTAATTTTCCTAGATGGTTATGGAGTCTAGCCATATAAAGATAACTTCTTGTCCTATTTTAAAGCTTTTTGGAATAATTTTCCTATCATGCCAGAATTTCATTTTCACTTTTTCTCTTACAGTCTTCGAATAAGCTTCATTTCTAAATTCTTCTAGTTCAATTAATTACATTTTCCTATTTTCAGAAGCTTGATTTAAATTAGTGTTCAGAGTTTTTAATGTCCAATAAGCTTTATGTTCTATTTTAACTAGTAAATGACAACTTTTTCCATATACTAGCCTAAAAGGTGACATACCTAAGTTTGTCTTATAAGCAGTTCTATAAGTCCAAAGTGCATGTATCAATCTATTAGTCCAATGTGTTCTAGTAGGATTTACTACTTTTTCTAAGATTAACTTAATTTGTTTGTTTGCACTTTCTACTTGTCCACTTGTTTGCGGATGATATGATGTTGCAATTTTGTGGTTTACTCCATATTTCTTCATTAAGGCTTCAAAACTTCTATTACAGAAATGAGTTCCTCTATCATTGATAATAGCTTTAGGTATTCCAAATCTGGCAAATATATTGGTTCTTTTAAATTGTATTACCACTTTGTTGTCATTAGTTTTTGTAGAAATAGCTTCTATCCATTTAGATACATAGTCCACCCCCAACAATATGTAATTAAATTGATTAGACATAAGAAATGGACCCATAAAATCTATTCCCCACACATCAAAGATTTCAACCTCAACAATAAGATTAAGCGGCATCATATTCCTCTTTGATATTCTTCCTATTTGTTGACATCTTAAACAACTTAAGCAATATTTATGAGCATCTTTGAATAGTGTTGGCCAATAAAATCCACATTGCAGAATTTTACAGTAGTTATCCCTGAACCAAAATGCCCTCCATAAGCTTGGTCATGACAAAAAGACTATGCTCGGATACTCAGTTTCTGTAACACACCTCCTTAAAACCAAATCAGGACATTTCTTAAATAAGTATGAGTCTTCCCAATAGTAATATTTTACTCTTGAGAAAAACAATTTCTTATCTTGTCTATTCCAATCCTTAGGTGTTAAACCAATAACTAAGTAATTAACTATGTCTGCATACCAAGGTATTGTGTTGATGGTCATTAATTGTTCATCAGGAAAATTATCCTTAATTTCAATATTTGATTTTTCTATTTGTAATCTTGATAAATGATCTACTACTACATTCTCACAACCTTTTTTATCTTTAATTTCTAGTTCAAATTCTTGTAATAATAATATCCATCGGATCAATCTAGGCTTAGTGTCTTTTTTTTTTATTAGATGTTTTAAAGTTGAATGATCCATGTATACTATTATTTTAGCTCCAATCAGATATGATCTAAACTTTTCTATGGCAAACACAATAGCTAATAGTTCCTTTTCAGTAGTTGTGTAATTACCTTGAGCATCATTTAAGGTTTTGCTTACATAATGAATCACTCTAGGAGATTTTTCTATCTTCTGTCCCAACACTAGCTATTTTGCTAAAGTCTTTAATAAATCTTCTATAAAAACCAGTATGTCCTAGAAATGACCTAATATCTTTTACTGATTTAGGTTCTGGTAGATTAGAAATTACTTCTATTTTAGCTTTATCTACTTCCAACCCTTTCTTAGAAACATGCCCTAAGACTATTCCTTGTTTAACCATGAAGTGACATTTTTCCCAATTTAAAACCAGATTTTTTTCCACACAGCGTTTTAATATTAGGTCTAAATTTTTTAAACAAACTTCATATGAGTTTCCATATACAGTAAAATCATCTATAAATATTTCTAAAAAATCTTTAGTCATTCTAGTAAATATGTCGTGCATACACCTTTGAAAGGTGGCTAGTGCATTGCATAATCCGAATAGCATTCTCTTAAAAGTATAAGTTCCATTAGGATAGGTGAAAGTTGTTTTCTCTTGATCCTCTAATGCTACTGGAATTTGATTATAACCTGAATACCCATCTAGGAAACAAAAATATTCTTGCCCTACTAATCTTTCTAGCATTTGATCTATAAAAAGTAAGGGAAAATGATCTTTCCTAATCACAGCATTCAGCTTTCTATAGTCTATACATACTCTCCAGCCTGATTGAATTCTAGTAGGTATCAACTCTTGACTTTCATTCCTAATAACTGTTAATCCTGATTTCTTGGGAACTACATGGATTGGACTAATCCACGAGCTATCAAAAATCGGATGATCTAACCATTTCACTATTTCCTTCCTGACTACTTCTTTAAGGTTTGGATTTAATCTCTTCTTAGGAATTCTAACAGGTTTAGCATTCTCTTCTAAATATATGTGGTGACAACATAAAGTTGAACTTAACCCTTTTATATCAGTCATAGTCCATCCTATTACTTCTTTATAACTTTTCACTATATCTATTAATTTAGCTATTTGATCCACTTTTAAATCTGAAGTAGTAATGATTGGACAGGTTCGTTTCTCTTCCAGAAATATATAGGTTAATTCAGGAGGTAAAGGTTTTAATTCTAAATGTTGCCCATTGAAGCTAGAGCTCCTAATTGAACATTATCATTTTCTAAATTAACTTCTTCCAGATCTCCTTCTATATTTATGCTTTCACTTTTCTCTAAAGTTTCAGAATTGATTTGCCTATTTAATTCTTCTTGAATCACATCATCTAACATATCTCCTTCATCCTCTAAAAAGTCTTTGGTATATAAGGACATTTCTAACTCTTCAAACCTTTCTGGTTTGAAAATATTTAATTGAATATCTTCATTGCCATATAATAACTTCATTACTCTAGTTTTACAATTTATAACCGCCCTTGATGTTGCTAAAAATGGCCTTCCCAAAATTAAAAATGTATCACTATTTTTATGCTTAATTTGTTGGAAATCCAAAATTACAATATCAATAGGATATATAAACTTTTTGATTTTAATTAAAACATCCTCTATTTTTCCTCTAGGGTATCTTATACTTCTATCAGCTAATTGAATAACCGTACTAGTGGGAGTTAAGCCTTCTAATCCTAAGGATGCAAATATATCACTTGGCATAACATTTATACCTGCACCTAAGTCTATTAAGGTTCTTTCTAGAATGGTATTTCCTATGGTGCATGATATAACTGGGATTCCGGGATTAGATAATTTTCTAGGAATTTGTGGCAGAAATAGGGAACTACTTTGCTCAGCTAAAAAGACCTTCCTAAGAATTTTTCGCTCTCTTTTCTTAGTACACCAATCCTTTAGAAATTTAGCACAAGGTGGTATTTTCTACAATAGATCTAATAAAGGAATGTTAACTTGTACTTTTTCAAAAATTTCTCTAATTTTTTCTTGTTTTTCAAGTATTGTTTGTTGTAATCTTTCAGGATAGGGTGCTAAAGATTGTGATTTAAAAAATTCTTTTTCTTTCGTTTGATTTGTTTGATCATTTTTAGCTTCATTAAAAGATTCAGATTGTTCTTCAGTGATTTCTAGATTTTCAGCTATTACATTTTCATTATCATTTTGATTTTTACTCTTATCCACCTTCATATTATTTTCATTTTGAGTTCTTGGTGGTATATCAGTTCCAGATCTTAATGTTACACATACATCTTCCAGATTTTCGTTACTCTCATGATGTTTTTGTATATCATTTTCGTGATTATGATCTTCAATTGTTTTTAGTTTTAAAGTGCATTCTTTAAATTCTCTTGCATTAATATTTTCTTTTTGCTGTATATTTTGCAAATTATGCACATCTATAACATTATAATTTTCATTGTCCTATTGCATAATTTGTATTTTCATTGTATATTCGTCCAATACTTTTAATTTTCTTTCCAGATCATCTAATCTCATAGCATTCTATTTTTAATCAATTTTCATTATGTTTTTTTCAGTTTCGTAAATTATATCCATTTTAGGTTCCAAATATGCTTCCTTATAGTTTAATTAGTTGACTTCTTGTTGCTGACATAAAGTATTCTAGTTTGTCTAGGTTTTGCTCTATACTACGCTCCAGTCTGTCATACCTATCCCAAACTTCCGTGTCTCTCAACATATTACACATTTCATACTGACCATCAGTTGGGTAAACTATAGGATTCTCATACTCAGCTCTATTATATTGAGGATAATTCATTTGTTGTTCATGGGATCTAGTCATCTACAAATGTCTTAGTTTCAAACAGTCAGAAATGTCGTGACCTTCAGAATTGCAGAATTCACATATGCTAACTACAGGTTTCAAAAATCTTTGAGCATAAGCATATGCCATATTCTCAATTACAGAAGAAAGCACACAACACTCTAGCTATTAAAATGAAATAGCTCCAACAGTTGCTTATATTAATTCCCCGGCAACGGCGCTATAAAACTTGTTTGATTACCCAACACAACACCAGAAAACTTGTTTGGATCTCCAGTAACGCACTAGAAAAACTTGGATTTGTTAACTTCTATTTTTACTTAGTTAATTTATCTTTATGCCTATTCTTTTTTTAGAAGTAAACAAACAACCTTTCACACAAATTAGATTTTAATTCCAATTTGTATTTTAACTGCAAGTGCATAGTGTCTACTTTATTAGTGTGCAAGTACAAGTCGATCCCATAGGGAATTGCTTAAGAATTGACAACTATTCCGTTTTGAACAATCAAATTTATATTCAATAAGCTCTCCGTTGAATTACAGTTAACTCAACGGACTAACCACGTGGACTTAAGTTAACTCCACGAGCCTGTCTTTCCAATTTAATACTGCTATTTACAGAGGAATTCAGCCAACCATTGGGCGGTTCCACAGATTGTAAATAACATCAATTAAGCTCTTTAATTTTAGTAAACACTGGATTTATCATTAAGCATACTAACATTTAGATAATTCAAACAGTAACCATTAAAATCTTTAAGTCTTTTGAATGAACCAATTTCAATAAACTGTAAAACTAAAACAAATATAAAACAATCACAACACTGACAAAGATAACATTAATCACGATACAACACAAACAACACAACACTCAAATACAAAATACAAACACAGATAAGTTGTTTTTAGTATTTTTGTTTTAATATGAACATGGAAATGAGTGAAAAGTGAAATGTAAAGTAATCTCAGTCGACAGTAAATACTTCTGTCAGTACATGTTACGCAATTACACCACTAAAAATTAAACCACTTACAATTCTATCTCCTCTCCCTATAGAATCGTGAGTCCAGAATTGCAAAATGATCTCCTCTTCAGCATATAGGCATCAACCCGAAACTAAGGCTAGAAGCTTTACGATCTCCTAAGATATGAGTCGGCGCTTGGTGAAAATGGCTTCCCTTCCCGCGACGTGATCACTCCTCACAGTGGTTGTCAAGCACTGTGTTTGTCTCGGAATCAATCCAACATCAGGAAAGTATTCTCACAGACCTCCAATTGTTGGTGATTATGGTGGTGGTGATGGTGGTTGGTGTGGTACTTCAGAGAATTGCCGACGCTGCCTGTAGAAAGCTCAGTGCTCCTCCTCTATACACACTGGCCAAACCCATCGATCACACCTTTACTTCTTTTTCTTCTTTTCTTTTATATTTCTTTAGTGGTAACTGCTTATGCTTGAATGGTCGGTTGGATTTCCTTCATTCATATCAACGATGATGATTTCTTCTCACTGCGCGATACGTGCGATCGTGGTTTTTCCTTCCAACTGTCCTGTTTCTGCAACCGCTATAGTGGCATATTAGAAAATAAATAGTCCATAGAGTTACAGATAACTCAACGGACTTGCTTCGTTGATTTAACTATAAAACACATGCATAAATTTTACTATCCGATGCTTAGGTGCATTTCGGATACTTACAAACTTAACTATCCGATGCTCAGATGCATTTCGGATAGTTACAGATAACTCACTGATATATAACTTAAGTAAATCTACCAGATGTCGACACGTGTCAGCAGCAGTTTAATAATAAAAGAAACATTTCGGAGAGTTACAGGTCTAACTATTCGATGCTCAGATGCATTTCGAATAGTTAAAGATAACTCACCGAAAATCCACTTAAGTCACTTTCCTAGAATATGACACGTGTTCATAGCTATTTTATAAATAAAAGGAGATTTCGAAGAGTTACACATATAATTATCTGATGCCCAGCTACAATTTCAGATAGTTATAGATAACTCACCGAAAGTTCACTTAAGTCATGCATTATGGTTTCGACAGGGGTACTTTAGGAAATAATAAAATATTCTTTTAAAACATAACTTTTCGGTAATTTAAACATAACTATCTGATACATGTTCGGTATGTTAAACATAACTGTCCAAAATATGTTCGGTATGTTAAACATAACTGTCCGAAATATCAAAAAATTTGGATACTTAAGGATTTCACAGCTTGCAACTTACCGACAATTCAAAAATGTACTAAATTAACATTAATTCCCCCAAAATTAAGTAGATTCTTTAATTAAAGCTTATAACAGTGCAATTATAACATAATAGTTTAATTCTCATATGATAAGCTAAATATTATGCAATTAACCATCATTTAACCGTTAATATTATGCACTTTTTCATTCTAAACATGTGCCAACTCATGTGACAAGTATTGTAGCTAACTCAACGAACTAAGTCCATAGTATTACGCTAACTCAACAAACCATCTCCGTGGTGTTACAATAACTCAATGAACCAGTAATAAACAAATGTTTTTATAATAATAATTTTACCATGTGCAAAAATAACAACTTAAGTTTTATAACTCTAACCTAACGCGTTGCCTTAGTGTTCCATATAGCAACTCAACGCATTTAGTTATGTTAACTTAACGAGTGAAACATGTGCACCTCACGTGATACAATATAACATTCGTAACTTATAATTTCACCACGTGTACAACACTAACTTAACAAGTTTGTCTCTTCTTTTACTCACTAACTTAACAAGTTTTCACGTGACCTATTTTAACCTTTAAGCCTCTAACTTAACGTGTTCTCACGTGATCTCTATACAAATAACACTCTAACTTAACGAGTTGTCTAAGCGTGCATTGTTCATGATACAGAAGATATAACTTTAAAACATATCATGCTTTTCAATAAAAACACACGTTAACTTAACGTTTAGTTAAATGAGAAATTAATGCAATAAAACAACTAGTTATTAACTTAGTATAATTTCAGATCTAATACAGACAAGTATTTATATTAGTAAATTTTTTCTGTATTAATTGATATACTTAATTTCCTTTCACAAGCAATACTAATTGAGCAAATATGATTATTTTCATTCAGCACACATCATCAAAACAAAATACTCAACAATCTCCCCCTTTTTGATGATGACAAAACCATATTAAATCAATTATGAAATATATTTAACTCAACAAAGCACCTTCGTTGGGTTAACTTTTAATTCAACAAACAAGTTTGTTGACTTAAGTTCACTTAAGCTTATTTCTATTGTTTGTGTAAAATTTCACCTCTCAGAAATAAAACTTCCAAATGTCAATAATTACATAAGTATCATTTCTCCCCCTTTCATTATATAATTTAATAACCATATAATTTTCTTTCAGATTACATTATCATCTATTAGATTACAATAACCATATAAATATCATCTCCCTTTATAATATATGCAATTAAAATCATAATCATCTTCTTTTATAACATTTCTCCCCAATTTTGTCATTAATCAAAAAGATGATTACACATAATATAAAGCAAGAGACATATTTACAACAAAGCTTTCTGTAAACAATAATAAGAATTGTAAATATTTATAGAATAAAATGTATTGTTCAATGAATCAAACAATGAATACAAACATTACATTTTGTATTAAGATACAAGCAAATAGACAGTTATCTATTCTTCCTAAGTATATCACTTATAGCATTACATATTTTATCTCCTAGATGCCTAATATCATTTCTGATGTCGTTAAGCACATCATCTAGGTTAGGAGGTATCTAGGGTTGCTGTTCTACTTGAACTGAATAACTTGGCTGTTGTGGTGGAATCTGTTCTGTACATTCTATTGGTTGTTATTGTTGTTGTTGAGGTTGATGCATGGCCTGGAATCGTTGCAAATCTTTTACACTAAAAGCTCTCATGCCTTTAGTTTCAGAGGGCCAGTCGAATAAATTCAACTGACTTGCAAGGCGTCTACATATAGCATCACCAAAAAATAACTTTGAACTTATATGCTGTAGTTGAGAAGTAAAAACATCAAACCAATTGATTTAAATTCTATTCAGCAGACCATAAGTTGCATATAAACAGCTTCTACTGACTTCCATATTGTGCCTCTACATTCAGATTTTCCATTAATCTCATTTCAGTATATACATCTGAAATTTTTGATAAAGACTGAATGTCCCATTCTAGTTGTCTAATCATGTCAAATCTGTTAGTTACAACAACACCTTCATTCTTTCATCCCAAAACTTCAAAAATGAATTCAAGAGACAATGTGAACTCTTGTTGATTTATTTAAGTTTTTAGTATATTTTCATTCCTGAACAGATTGCTATAAAAAACTGCAATAAGCTCTTTGTATTGCTTCCATTTCGTTCCAATTGGCAAAAATTGAATGAGGCCTTGATACAAAAATATATCTCTCATATCAATCAAATTTCTAAATTTTATTGGTCGAGCATGCAAAATCTAACACGTAATCAGATTATTGTATTTCTGCAATGCTTCCTCAGATCTAAAATAAATTGAATTACCTTGAATTTGTAATACTGTATACAAAGAAGGTGATACCTGAAGCTGTGATTTAGTGTTTAGTTCATCTTTAGGAACCTCTTCTTTAAAATGAATGTCATGTTGTTCCTCTATGAAAATATTTTCTTGAAGCTGCATATGTAAGCTTGATTCTTCAGCTTCAACATTGTAAGGAGCATCTTCATTATGCTCAACATTCATTTGTTCAGTCTCTATAGAATGATCAGAGTTCAATTTTTCCACAAATTCTACTACCGGTGTATCTGTTTGTAATTGTTCATTTTGTGTAGGATCGTATGGCTACACAAGAGAGGGGTGAATTGTGTATTTTTAATATTCTCTGAAATATAATTGAAACTTTAAAACTCAAAAACAAGTTGAGACATTGTTTTCATAAAATCATTTTTATTCAAGGTTTCAATTACAATATACAATTCAATTCTCCTCAGAAATTGTAGATGCAATTATATTTCGATACCATGTATCATCTAAACAATTTCATAACTACAAACAGAGAAAACTAATTTGTGGAATTTAAAACTTTTCTCCCTGTTTGAGATCTTTCTTCTTCTTCTTTTTCTTCTTCAGCAATTCTTTAGTGACGAATATCTTGTCTTTTCATGCTTCACCGAATTTGCTTTCTTCTGATACTTCAAATCTTCAGTGACGAAAATCTTACCTTTTTATGCTTCACTAAACTTTCTTCCACTTGAGAGATTTTCCCCGAGAAGAGGTGTTTTTCATCCCTGAAAAAGATTTTTCTTTTGGTGTGCAGGGATGGTTTGATCCTTGAAAAGATTTTTCGTTTTGTGTGCAAGGATGAATTGATCAACGAGAATTCTATGCCTTTTATACTGTATATTCATTTCATGCATATCCTTCACATTTAACCACCACTAGTTTTCCACTTCTCCACGTCTTTTCTTTTTCCTTCATCGAAACACACACGTTCTAACCCACGTTTATATTTCGAATTTTCTTTAAACATCAGTCCTGGATCTCTGAAAAATTTCCTGCAAAATAAACTTTCTCGTCCAAAAGTTTTTCATCAGTGTAATAAGAAGTCGTTACTTTAATGTTAACTAAACGAGTAATACAAGTATATATATAACTTAACATTTCTAACTTAACGAGTTCCTCATGTGCCATTTCACGTGACAAGTACTATAGCTAACTCAACGAACTAAGTCCATGGTGTTATGATATCTCAACAAACCATCTCCGTTGTGTTATGATAACTCAACGAACCAGTAATAAACAAATGTTTTTATATAAGAATTTTACCACGTGCAAAAATAACAACTTAAGTTTATAACGCTAACCTAATGCGTTGCCTTAATGTTCAATATAGCAACTCAACGTGCTTAGTTATGTTAACTTAACGAGTTAAACATGTGCACCTCACATGATACAATACAACATTTGTAACTTATAATTTCACCACGTGTATAACACTAAGTTAACGAGTTCGTCTCTTCTTTTACTCACTAACTTAACGAGTTATCACGTGACCTATTTTAACCTTTAAGCCTCTAACTTAACGAGTTCTCACGTGACCTCTATACAAACAAAACTCTAACTTAACGAGTTGTCTAAACGTGCACTATTCATGATACAGAAGATATAACATTAAAACATATCATGCTTTTCAATAAAAACACACGTTAACCTAACGTTTAGCTAAATGAGAAATTAATGCAACGAAACGACTAGTTATTAACTTCAGATCCAATACAGACAAGTATTTATATCAGTAAGCTTTTTCTGTATTAATTGATGATTTTAATTTCTTTTCAGAAGCAATAGTAATTGAGCAAATATGATTATTTTCATTCAGCACACATCATCAAAACAAAAATACTCAATAATCTCCCCCTTTTTTATAATGACAAAACCATATTAAATCAATTATGAAATATGTATAACTCAACAAAGCACCTTCGTTGGGTTAACTTTTAATTCAACAAACTTGTTTGTTGACTTAAGTTCACTTAAACTTATTTCTATTGTTTGTGTAAATTTTACCTCTCAGAACTAAAACTCTCAAATGTCAATAATTATATAAGTATCAGTTTTCTAATTATCATCTGTCAGATTACAATAACCATTCAATAGCATCTCCTTTTATAATATATATATATATGCAATTAAGATCATAATCATCTTTTTATAATATTTCTCCCCCTTTTTGTCATTAATCAAAAAGATAATTATAGAGAATATATATACATATATAAGAGAATTACAACAACAATTTCTGTAAACAAGAATAATAATTGAACACATTTACAGAAAAATGTATTATTCAATGAATCAAACAAGTAATACAAACATTACATTTTGTATTCAGAAACAAACAAAAACAGTTAACGATCCCTCCTAAGTATATCACTTATAGCATTACATATTTTATCTCCTAGATGCCTAATATCATTTCTGATGTCGTTAAGCACTGCATCTAAGTCAGGAGGTAGCTGGGTTTGCTGTTCTGCTTGAACTGAATAACTTTATTGTTGTTGTTGTATATGGTCTGTATCAGGTTGTTGTTGTTGTTGTCGTTGAGGTTTATGCATGGCCTGGAATTTTTGCAAATCTTTGACACTAAATGCTCTCATGCCTTTAGTTTCAGAGGGCCAATCGAATAAATTCAATTGGCTTGAAATGAGTCTACATATAGTATCACCATAAAATAACTTTGAACTCATAAGCTGTAGTTGAGAAGTGAAAACATCAAACCAATTGATTTGAATTCTATTCAGCAAGCTATAAGTTGCATATAAACAACTTCTGCTGACTTCCATATTGTGTCCAACTCTCTGAAATAAATTTGCATGTAATATATTTGCAATAAACCTTGCCTCTACATTCAGATTTTCCATTAATCTCATTTCAGAATATACATCTGGAATTTTTGTAAAGACTGAATGTTCCATTCCAGTTGTCTTATCATGTCAAATCTGTTGGTAACAACAACACCTTCATTCTTCAATCTTAAAACTTCAAAAATTAACTCAGGAGACAATAGAAACTCCTGTTCATTTATTTGAGTTTTCAGAAAATTTTCATTATTGTCCAGATTGCTATAAAAAGCTGCAATAAGCTCTATGTATTGCTTCCATTTCGTTCCTACTGGCAAGAATTTAAAGAGGCCTTGAAAGTCAAACAGATCTCTTATTTCCATCAAATTTTTGAATTTTATTGGACGAGCATGTAGAATCTGACATGTTATTAGATTATTGTATTTTTGCAATGCTTCTTCAGATCTAAAATGAATTGCATTACCTTGAATTTTTAATATTGTACACAAAGAAGGTGATACCTAAAGCCGTGATTCAGAGTTTAATTCATCTTCAGGAACCTCTTCTTCAAAATGAATGTCATGTTGTTCCTCTTCCAAAATATTATCTTGAAGCTGCTTAGGTAAGCTTGATTCTTCAGCTTCAATAGTGTTAGGAACATTGTCAATATGCTCAACATTCATCTGTTCAGTCTCTATAGAATGTTCAGAGTACAATTTCTCCACAAATTCTACAACCGGTGTATCTGTCTGTAATTGTTCATTTTGTTCAACAGATATTTCCATTGACTCATGTTGTGAATTCTCAGACTCTACTTCTATAGATTCCGTAGAAGGCTGGTTAACTTTTAGCTCTTCTGGAGTCTTAACATTTTCAATATTTGCTACTCCAGACAATTCATGCTTTGAACTAGTTACTACCTCAACATTGTCAATTATATCTGCAATAACGTGTTCAATGTCAAGTGCCTAATGCACTGATTTGTCAATTTCTGCATCATCAGGACTTCTACTAATAGAAAAACTTGAGCTTATATTTGACTTAGATTTCTTCTCAAGCTTTCTAGCAAGGGAAAATAAAGTCTCATTATCTTCATCAGTTTCAGTGTGTTCGGAACTGATGAGTTTATCAGATGCACAATAAGGTACAATGTCTAGACATACATTGTTCTTTGAAAATAAATTTTCATCTGATTTTCCCTTTTTCAATAGACTTTGTTTCCTTAGACATAATTTTTCTGACTTTCCTTCTTCTATAACATTTCTGTTTCTCCTTTTCAAGTATTGCTGTTTTCTTTTCAAATTGCTCCATAAAAGTTTTCTGCTTTAATTCTTCTAAGGCACTTTCTATTGCCTTTCGAAGACTATCAACTTTTGTTTTGTCTACAACAATATCTGATTTTACTTGTTTTGAATATAAAGGAGTAGGGATAGCTGATTCATGCTCTTCCTCAAATGCATGTAGTTTTGTACCCTTTATAGGAGTTTGAGGAGTTCTATTTGATGAACCTACACCTTTTTCCAAATATTTTGCATACTGTTCCAAAACTGCAATCTCAGCACATTTCATTCTGTATTCTCTATCATATTTACTTCAAATACCCATGTATGTAATACTTGCATCAGTATGTTGAAGTTCTTGTCTAACTTCATCTAATATATCCTGAGAAAAGAAGTAATCTCTATAAAGTTCTTCTAACCTTTTGTCCACTCGAAATATTTTCTTGAACCAAGTACGTGGAACTTCATCATTCTCTATTTCTTTTCCTTTTGCATCTCTTCTGCTTTTGCCTTTTCCTCTGCCACGACCTTTGTAGAACTCGGAGACCATCATCGTAGGTTGTAACAGCAACAAGCGGGAAATATTTTCTTGACAAAATTTACAAATAACCTAAGTCCCCGTGTTATAAGTGTTTAAATAGGGTTTTTAGGCGTATAACTCAACGTGAAGATAAGTCGGGTTTAGAAATTAAATAAATATTGAATAAAGTTTATTCAATCAAGGTACCCGAAATATTCAAGTATAACTCGTTGAGTTAACCAACCTAATGAGTAAAACGCTGTCTAGAGGCAGTTTTACACGTTACCTTATCTAACATAACGTCTAGTTAGTACACTTAAACAAGTTTTGGATGCTTCCAACTGAAACCTTCTGAAAACAACACACAAGCTAAACTTAACATTATCTTGAGAACATTGTAAACTATTTGAACATTTTTTCCTTTGAATCTAAAATAGTTTATTTGTCTTTTTAAATTATTTCATCAAGATTTTAAGAGGACATTAATTCAAATTAACAAAGATTTGTATTCTAACTTATATTAATCTGTTTTCGACATTGTTAATCCTCCCCCTACAAATATACTTCAAATATATTCAATCAAAGTACAAAATATACTTGTAGTGACAATAGATGTTAAGTATAACTATACTTTTACATTTTCTTTTCAGAGACTTCCGTTATCCTGACATCATCAAAAATGATTTCCAAAATCAATTCCTACTATATATGAATCAAAACACAACTTTGAATTCAATTCGATTAATTCAAGGAGAATAAAAGAATGTATCTCAAATAAACGTTTTCAAAAGTAATAATGTTGATTCAATAAATCAGTAGTCATATTGGTATAAACTATATGCGATTCAAAGATATCTGTAATTAATGAAACAACTTTTTCTTTTCAAAACAGTAAATATTGATAATTTTCTTTAAAAGTTAGTTTGAAAAGCTTGAATCATACAAGAGCTTTCTAATATACCTGTGTAATGAGTTTTCAGTCAACAATCCCAGATCTGATGAGGACCTTAGGTTGCTAGATTTAAAGAATCCTTTTTCAGGACAATAATCCTTACATACCTATCTACTCAAGTACAAAAGGCTTGTGATCAA
The DNA here is from genome assembly GCA_036874045.1 of Cymodocea nodosa. NCBI lineage: Eukaryota > Viridiplantae > Streptophyta > Magnoliopsida > Alismatales > Cymodoceaceae > Cymodocea > Cymodocea nodosa. The sequence goes on from CM072342.1 coordinate 9,462,135, forward strand.
ACTGATCAATAAACTCTCAAAGATTTTCACATTGTAAGCACTTTTCATTTTAAGCATAGTATATATGTATTCCATTAATACAGATGCAATAAAACACAAATCTCATACAATTTTTACTTCTATGATTGTATTGAGAATATGAATCAGTTTCAATAAGCTTATACTTTTGATTAACAGTTTAAGATGAGTTACATATAACTTATTCTACAAGTTTAATCAATTAAGTCAAATTTATGCATGATCATATGCATTTTCCTTGATTCAAAGAAAACATTTAATCAAAATTTCAAAATGTCAGAAGTATTTAATGTTTTTCATTTACACTTCCACTTAAAATCGTAAAAACTATTAAAATTGATAAACTACTTAAAATCAATAAGATACTACTATGATTTTACAATAAATACATAGTATCTTAAGCAGCAGTTTAGATATTACTTTAGATATTTATAATAAGTATATAATATCTATGAGGTGAACAACATCATCAATAATATTTATCTTTTTATGTGGAGTTTAAGCATTTTACACATCACATAGCCTACAAATACCTAAATTTAATCTAATGATGTAGAATGTATTTTCGTCTAGAGGTTTTGTAAATATATCAGCTAATTGATTTTTACTAGACACAAATTCTAATTTAATTTTTCCTTTAATTACGTTATCTCTTAGAAAATGATGTCTAACCTCTATATGCTTTGCTCTTGAATGTAATACAGGATTTTTGGAAAGATTTATTGCAGAACTACTGTCACAATAAATCTCAGTTGTATCATAAAATAATCCAAAATCTTCTAAAGTTTGCCTTATCCATAGAATCTGAGTGCAACACAGAGCAGCAGCAACATATTCAACTTTTGTAGTAGAAAGTGCTACACAGTTTTGCTTTTTACTAAACCATGACACCAAATTATTTCCCAATAATTGACATGTGCCACTGGTACTCTTTCTATCAGATTTAGATCCTGCATAATCAGCATCAGTATATCCTATAAGATCTATTGAACTATCCTTAGAATAATACAGTCCGAAATTTTTAGTTCCTTGTATATATCTAAATATTCTTTTAACTACAATTAAGTGTGATTCTTTAGGATTAGATTGAAATCTAGCACAAACACACAAAGCAAACATAATATCAGGTCTACTAGCAGTCAAATAAAGTAAAGAACCAATCATACTTCTGTATTTTCTTTGATCTATAGATTTTCCTATGTCATCAATATCTAACTTTAAAGTAGTACTCATAGGAGTTCCTCGAATCCTTGTATCATTAAAATTAAATTTCTTAAGCATTTCATCTACATATTTTTCCTGATTTAAAAATATACCTTTATCCATTTGCTTAATTTGAAGCCCTAGAAAATATGAAAGTTCTCCTATCATACTCATTTCAAACTGATTAGTCATCTCTTTAGAGAATATTTCTATCAACTTATTAGAGGTTGCTCCAAAGATTATATCATCCACGTATATTTGAACAACAATCTGATCTTTACCATCTCTCTTAATAAATAGAGTATGATCCACTTTTCCCATGATATAGCCTTTTTCTATTAAAAAAGTAGACAATCTTTCGTACCACGATCTAGGTGCTTGCTTCAAACCATATAAGGTTTTCTTCAATTTATACACAAAGTTAGGATTTTTAATATCTTCAAATCCAGGTGGTTGTTTTACATAGACTTCTTCATTAATTAAACCATTTAGAAATGCACTCTTTACATCCATTTGATATAATTTAAAATCCATATAATAAGCATAGGCCAATAATATTCTAATACTTTCTAACCTAGCTGCAGGAGCAAATGTTTCATCATAATCTAATCCTTCTTCCTATGTATACCCTTGTGCAACTAATCTAGCTTTATTCTTATAATTTGACCAGTTTCGTTAGTTTTGTTCCTAAAGATCCACTTTGTACCTATTATGGACTGATTTTCTGGTAGAGAGACTAATTCTCATACATCACTTCTAATGAATTGATTGAGTTCTTCTTGCATTGCCACTATCCAATTTTCATTAGATAATGCTTCTTATATATTCCTTGGTTCCACCATAGAAACAAACATACACATACTATTTAAATTTACTGAAGCTCTAGTTTTAACTCCCTCATTAATATTGCCAATGACTTGAGTAATGGAATGTGATGAAGAATAACGCCAATTTCTCTGATTTTCCTCAATATTCTCATCAACATTTGAAAGTTCAACACTTTCGTCATTAGTTTGATCATTTAAGTTCATATTTTTGATTTTCTTAGATAAATCATCAATCTCTCTATTGATCTCTAATTCATTTGGAAAATTGATCATATCATCATTATCAGCTTTAGATTGAGATTCTCTAAGAGAATTTTCATTGAAGCTTACATGGAGAGTTTCTTCAATAGTCCTAGAAGTCTTGTTATATACTCTATAGGCTTTACTTCTAGTAGAGTAACCTACAAAAATTCCTTCATTTGATTTGGCTTGAAATTTATCCTTTTTATCTTTAGTATTAAGAATAAAACACTTGCAGTCAAATGGTTTCATATAGGAAATTTTTGGAACCCTATTACACATAATTTCAAAAGGAGTTTTATTAACATGAGGTCTTAAATGACTTTTGTTAATAACATAACAAGCTGTATTTACTGCTTCAGCCCAAAGATTTTGAGGTAACTTATGTTCATTCAACATAGTTCTGGCCATTTCTTGAAGTGATCTATTCTTTCTCTCAACAACACCATTTTGACATGGTGCTCTTGGAAAAGAAAATCTGTGATCAATGCCATGCTCATTACAATAGTTATCCATTTGATCATTATCAAATTCAGTTCCATGATCACTCCTAAGTTTTTTAATAGAGAAACTTTGCTCATTTTGAACAAAATTGCAAAACATTTTAAATTTTTCAAAAACTTCTGTCTTAGATGCTAGAAAATATACCTAAGTGTATCTAGAGAAGTCATCTACTAAAACAAATACATACCGTTTACCACCAAGACTCATGATTCTTGTTGGTCCAAATAGATCCATATGTATAAGTTCTAAAACTCTCTTGCTTGAAATATCAGTTTTGGATTTAAAAGAGTTTTTGTGAAGTTTACCTAACTCACATGCATCACACATAAAGTTCTTTGAGTATTTAATCTTTGGTAAACCTCTCACTAAATGTTTTCTAGATAGTTTATGTAATAGTCTCATATTTATATGCCCAATCCTTCTATGCCATAGATATGCATCACTAGTTTGAGTTAGCAAACATGAATTTAAATCAACTGCACCAGAAGGTAAAGAAAAAATACATACAGAACCTTTTCTTTTAGCAATAAACTTAATTTCATCTGTATTTTTATCAATTATTTTGCATACATTATCTTCAAACACTACATAATATCCATTTTCAGTTAGTTTTATGACACTCAGCAAATTAAATCCTAGGTTTTCTACATATAGTACATTCGAAATAACACAAGTAGGAGTTATTTGAACATTGCCCATACCTATGATTTTATATTTGCTTTTGTTTCCAAATGTTACACTTCCTTTCATAGTATTTGTAAAATTTTGTAATAGACTTTTTTGTCCGGTCATGTGACTTGATGCTCCACTGTCCAAGATCCATTTTGATGTTGTTTCCTCCTGCAACACAAATTAAGAAAAACTTTTCCTTGGTACCCAATGTTGTTAAGGACCAAGTTCATTAAACGCATATTTCTTCTTTTTGTTTAAAAATAGTTTAAGATTATCATTTATATTCTTATTAGTTGTAAGTACTATTGATTTATCATTAGCTTCATACTCACATATAGCATTATTGCTTTTGCAATCATTATTTTGTTTTTAGATGTAGTGTAATCAAGACCAAACATATTTTTATCAGATGTTAATTTATTTTGGTCATGCTTATACATTTTTGTAAGGTCATACCAAGATTTTGTACTTGTATTAACACTTTCCGTACATACAAAATCTTTTTCTGCACAAGAATTTTTTGTTTTATCACATGCAAAATGAGTAATTGGTCTAATACCAGTGTATTGAATTACATGCTCAGGTTTCTGAATTTTCAGTTTACTATAATTGTCTGAAATTTTAGAAACATTAGAAACTGAATTTCCAAAACAAGAAACAAGATTTTTAGAAACATTTATAGTCATGTTAGAAGTACAATTTGACAAATCACATTGATTTATATTATTATTGCATGATTCATCCCTTGAAGTATCTACTTCTACATATTTATTACCTTGTTTCATAATAAAAAGAATTTTAGTCTTAGATTTACTTGAACTGCAACTAATAAATCCTTTATTGGCTTGAGATTCAGGATATTCAAGATAATCAAATCCTAAGCCAAATTTATAAGACACCGTAGGGGTACTAGTTAGTTTGTCTAACATAGTTTGACTTAAATTCCATTTCTCAAAGGTAGAATTTAAATCTTGATCTCTTAGTTTTAATTTATCTATCTCTAATTCAAGTTCATTTATATTGTTTCTCAACATTTCATTTTAAGATTCTATCTTTAATTTTTCAGCATTTATATTCTGTATTTGTTCATGCAAGATACATTCATTAAATCTAAATTTTTGCAAATCTCTAGCATGATTTTCATTATCACATTTAAACTTTTCTAAAGTAGTAGACAGGAAACAATTTTCTTCTTCCATAATGGATGAAGATTTTCTAATATTCTTATTTTCCAATTTACATACTTTAAGTTTTTGTAATAATGCATGATAAGCACATAATAATTCATCAAAGTTGAAATCTGAATGACTTTCAAGATAAGATATTACCTCAGACTCATCTGCCATGAAGCACACATGAGCAACGTCTTCTAACTCTTGTTCTCCTTCTGAATGTGAAGATTTTGATACTGATTCCTCAGATTTAGACTCTTCAGACATTTCATCCTAGGTGACCTTCAAAGCATTTTTCTTGTAAAACTTTTTCTGAGTTTTCTGAGCCGTCTTCTTCTGATTTGTCCTACTTTGCTTTTCATTTTTCCTCATAGGACAATCTGGAGAAAGATGTCCAGGTTTCTTACAGTTGTAACATACATACTATCTGGATGAAGAATTCTTGTCATTCAATGATTTTGACGTTGAGGGTTTATCATTTTTGTTCCTTTGCTATTTCCTAGCTTTCCATGCTTTCTTGAATTTCCTAGTCAGCAAAATCAAATCCTCGTCAGAATCAGTAGATATATCAGAATCTGAATTAATTTCGAAGGCTATTTCTTTCTTCATTTTTAGTTTGTTGTGACTCAGTGATTCATTTAATTGAACTTCATAAGCTGTTAAATTTCCTATAAGTTCATTCATAGTATAAACATTTAAATCTCGTGATTCCTCAATTGATGTTACTTTCTAAGACCATTTAGAACTTAGGGATCTGAGAATTTTCCTCACCAAATCCTTCTGTTCAAAATTCTTTCCTAAACATTTTAAAGAGTTTATGATATCAAGAAATCTGGAAAACATCTTTGAAATATTTTCGTCTTCATGCATCTTAAAGAGTTCATACTTATGAATCAACATGTTTATTTTTGTCTCTTTAACTTGAGAAGTACCTTCATGTGAAACTTCTAATGCATGCCATACCTCATAAGCAGATTTATATGCCGACACTTTTCTGAACTATTCATAACTCAATGCACAAAATAAAATATTTAAGCCCTTAGCATTTAGAGTTTCATTTTCTTTTTCAGTAATTGTCCAAGTATTATAAGGAGTAGTTAATGGAGTATATGGTTTAGAAATCATGAACCACAACTTATGATCTATACTTTGAAGAAAAATAGTCATCCTATATTTCCAATATTCAAAATGTATTCCATCAAATAAAGGAGGACGATTAAGATTTTGGCCTTCATATAAAGAAAAATTACCATTTTCAGTAGCCATTTTACCTTAGATTTTTCAACCTATTTGATTTTAAACAGTCTAAAAACTTTAAAACAATTTGAGCCTTAAATCAAGAAAGTTAAACGTATGCTCAGATATTAATTTCTGTTTAAAAACAAGAGAAGTAGAATAAGCAATGATATTAAATAAGTTGGTATTGATATTATATCAAAAATTATTAACCAAAGCTCTACTACCACTTGTAGGATCGTATGGCTACACAAGAGGGGGGTGAATTGTGTATTTTTAATATTTTCTGAAATATAATTGAAACTTTAAAACTCAAAAACAAGTCGAAACATTGTTTTCATAAAATCATTTTTATTCAAGGTTTCAATTACAATATACAATTCAATTCTCCTTAGAAATTGTAGATGCAATTATATTTCGATACCATGTATCATCTAAACAATTTCATAACTACAAACAGAGAAAACTAATTTGTGAAATTTAAAACTTTTCTCCCTGTTTGAGATCTTTCTTCTTCTTCTTTTTCTTCTTCAGCAATTCTTCAGTGACGAATATCTTGTCTTTTCATGCTTCACCGAATTTGCTTTCTTCTGATACTTCAAATCTTCAGTGACGAAAATCTTACCTTTTTATGCTTCACTGAACTTTCTTCCACTTGAGAGATTTTCCCCGACAAGAGGTGTTTTTGATCCCTAAAAAGATTTTTCTTTTGGTGTGCAGGGATGGTTTGATCCTTGAAAAGATTTTTCATTTTGTGTGCAAGGATGAATTGATCAACGAGAATTCTATGCCTTTTATACTGTATATTCATTTCATGCATATCCTTCACGTTTAACCACCACCAATTTTCCACTTCTCCATGTCTTTTCTTTTTCCTTCATTGAAACACACACGTTCTAACCCACGTTTATATTTTGAATTTTCTTTAATCATCAGTCTTGGATCTTTGAAAAATTTCCTGCAAAATAAACTTTCTCGTCCAAAAGTTTTTCATCAGTGTAATAAGAAGTCGTTACTTTATTGTTAACTAAATGAGTAACACAAGTATATATATAACTTAACGTTTCTAACTTAACGAGTTCCTCAAGTGCCATTTCACGTGACAAGTACTATAACTAACTCAACGAACTAAGTCCGTGGTGTTATGATATCTCAACGAACCATCTCTGTTGTGTTATGATAACTCAACGAACCATCTCCGTTGTGTTATGATAACTCAACAAACCAGTAATAAACAAATGTTTTTATAATAAGAATTTTACCATGTGCAAAAATAACAACTTAAGTTTATAACGCTAACCTAACGCGTTGCCTTAGTGTTCAATATAGCAACTCAACGTGTTTAGTTATGTTAACTTAACGAGTTAAACATGTGCACCTCACGTGATACAATACAACATTCGTAACTTATAATTTCACCACGTGTATAACACTAAGTTAACGAGTTTGTCTCTTCTTTTACTCACTAACTTAACGAGTTATCACGTGACCTATTTCAACCTTTAAGCCTCTAACTTAACGAGTTCTCACGTGACCTCTATATAAACAAAACTCTAACTTAACGAGTTGTCTAAATGTGCACTATTCATGATACAGAAGATATAACATTAAAACATATCATGCTTTTCAATAAAAACACATGTTAACTTAATGTTTAGCTAAATGGGAAATTAATGCAACGAAACGACTAGTTATTAACTTCAGATCCAATACAGATAAGTATTTATATCAGTAAGCTTTTTCTGTATTAATTGATGATTTTAATTTCTTTTCACAAGTAATAGTAATTGAGCAAATATGATTATTTTCATTCAGCACACATCAACAAAACAAAAATACTCAACATTTTGTTCAACAGATATCTCCATTGATACATGCTGTGAATTCTCAAACTCTAGTTCTATAGATTCTGAAGAAGGCTGGTTGACATTTAGCTCTTCTAGAGTCTTAACTTTTTCAATATCCGCTACCCTAGACTATTTAGCCTGTGAACTAGTTACTGCCTCAACATTGTCAATTATATCTACAATAACTTGTTCAATGTTAGTTGCCTGATGCTTTGAGTTTTCAATTTATGCATCATCAGGACTTGAACTAATAGAAAAACTTGAGCTCATATTTGACTTGGATTTCTTCTCAAGTTTTCTAGCAAGGGAAAATAAATTCTCATTATCTTCATCAGTTTCAGTATGCTCGGAACTGATGATTTTATCAGATGCACTATAAGGTACAATGTCTAGACATACATTTGTTAGGGTAAGTAGTACAGGTGTGGAGTATGCCACAAGAAGTCTAGGTTCAATCGGAAGCTTGTTAACAATAAGTATCTGGCAGTTTTATATTTTCGGTAGGTTGTAGACCTAAGTATCCGAAAATAAAGGTTTAGTCAAAGGCTTTGAGTTAACTATCCGAAAGTCAGAAGATTTCGGAGGGTTATTGGCTGTAACCATCCGAAATGACTTAAAGGACACTTAAGTGGACGTTCGAATAGTTATGAAGCTAAGTATCCGAAAGTCAGACACTTAAGTGGATCTTCAGATAGTTAAGAAGCCAAGTATCCAGAAAGTAATGACTTAAGTGGATCTTCGGATAGTTAGGCAGTAACTATCCAAAAATTCAGAAGGTTTCGAAAGGTTATCGGTAGAACCTTCCGAAATGCCTAAAGAGACACTTAAGTGAGTTTTCGGATGGTTAAGATGTAACTATCTGAAAGACATGCAGTTTTCGGAGAGTTATCAATAGAACCTTTCGAAAGGACAAAAAGAGAGAAGTAAGTGACTTTTCGGACAGTTAAGTCTATAACTGTCTGAAATACCGAATCTCTCCAGACAGCCTGCAATAGTACCGCCCGTTCAGAAAGAAGATTCTCTTTGGATAGTTAAGTCTGTAACTATCCGAAATGTTGTAGATTTCGGAAAGATAAGAAGTTAAGGCTCCGATATTAAGTATCTCTTCTCCGAAGCATTATTCCTCTACTGTAATGGCTTGTATGTAATTAAAGGTTTATAAACCCTAAGTTGGGTAGTATATAAACCTTTATGATGTTGTAAAGCATTGCGGCTGATTGTGCCGAAGCTCATAAAGGAACCCTCAACTCTCTGTGGACGTAGGCTGTTGCTGAACCATGTAAATCCTATTTCTTCTCTGTATTATTTCTTCTCTTACTCTTCACTCCTAGCTTTGGTGAGTTTAGAGTTGAGTGTTTCAGTATCGTGCTATAGAAGGTTAACTAAACAATTCGTTCAATTAATAACAACATTGTCCTTTGGAAATAAATGCTCATCCGATTTTCCTTTTCCAACAAATTTTGTTTCCTTAGACATAACTTTTTTGATTTTTTTTCTTCTATAGCACTTTTGTTTCTCCTCTTCAAGTATTGATGTTTTCTTTTCAAATTGCTCTATAAAAGTTTTTTGCTTTAATTCTTCGAAAGCACTTTCTATTGCTATGGCCTTTCGAAGTTCTTCAACTTTTCTTTTATCTACAGCAATATTTGATTCTACTTCTTTTGAATACAAAGGAGTAGGTATAGCAGATTCATATTCTTCCTCAAATGCATGTAGTCGTGTACCACTTAGAGGAGTTTGAGGAGTTCTATTTGATGAACCTACACCTTTTTTCATATATTTTGCATACTGTTCGAGAAATGCAATCTCAACACATTTCATTCGGTATTCTCTATCATATTTACTTTGAATACTCATGTATGTAATACTTGCATCAGTATTATGAAGTTCTAATCTAACTTCATTCAGTATTCCTTCAGGAAAGAAGTAATCACTATAAATTTCTGCTAACCTTTTGTCCACTTGAAGTATTTTCTTAAACCAAGTACGTGGAACTTCATCAGTATCTATTTCTTTTCCTTTTGCATCTCCTCTGCTTTTGCCTTTTCCTCTGCCATGACCCTTATAGAACTTAGAGAGCATCATCGTAGGTTGTAACAGCAACAAGCAGGAAAGATTTTTAGACAAAGTTTACGAGTAACCTAAGTGCCCATGTAATAAGTGTTTAAATAGAGTTTTAGGAGACTAACTCAACATGTATATAGAAGTCGGGTTTGGATTTTAAATGAATATTGAATAAAGTTTATTCAATCAAGGTACCCAAAATATTCAAGTATAACTCGTTGAGTTAACTAACCTAACGAGTAAAACGTTGTCTAGAGGCAGTTTTACACGTTACCTTACATAACATAACGTTTAGTTAGTATACTTCAACAAAATTTCGAATGGTTTCTATTGAAACTTTCTGAAGGCAACACACAAGCTATACCTTAACATTTATAACATCATCTTGAGAACATTGTAAACTATTCTAACATTCTCCTCTTATGAATCTAAAATAGTTTTTTTTTTTTTTAAATTGTTTCATCAAGATCTTAAGAGGACTTAAATTCAGATTAACCAAGATTTGTATTCTGAATTATATTAATCTATTTTGGACATTGTTAATCCTCCCCCTAAAAGTATACTTCATATATATTCAATAACATACAAAATATACTAGTATAACAATAGATGTTAAGTATAACTATACTTTTAAATTTTATTTTTAGAAACTTTCGTTATCCTGAATTCATCAAAAATGATTTCCAAAATCAATTCCTACTTTATATGAATCAAAACACAACTTTGAATTCAATATGATTAATTCAAGGAGAATAAAAGAATGTATCTCAAATAAACATTTTCATAAGTACTAATTTTGATTCAATAAATCAGCAGTCATATTGGTAGAAACTATATTCGATTCAAAGATATCTGTAATTAATGAAACAAATTTTTCTTTTCAAAATAGTAAATATTGATAATTTTCTTTAAAAGTTAGTTTCAAAAGCTTGAATCATACGAGAGCTTTCTAATGTACTCGTGTAATGAGCTTTTAGTCAACAATCCCAAATCTGATCAGGACCTTAGGTTGCCAGATTTAAAGAATCCTTTTATTAGGACAACAATCCTTACATACCTATCTGCTCAAGTACAAAAGGATCGTGATCAAATTGATCAATAAACTCTCAAAGATTTTCACTTTGTAAGCACTTTTCATTTTAAGCATAGTATATATGTATTCCATTAATACAAATGCAATAAAACACAAATCTCATGCAATTTCTACTTCTATGATTTTACTGAAAATATGAATCAATTTCAATAAGCTTATACTTTTGATTAACAGTTTAAGATGAGTTACATATAAATTATTCTACAAGTTTAATCAATCAAGTCAAATTCATGCATGATCATATGCACTTTCATTGACCCAAAAAAAATCACTTAATCAAAATTTCAGAATTTCAGAAGTATTTAATGTTTTTCATTTACACTTCCACTTAAAATTGTGAAAACCATTAAAATTGATAAACTACATAAAATCAATAAGATATTACTATGATTTTATAATAAATATATAGTATCTTATGCAATAGTTTAGATATTACTTAGATATTTATGATAAGTATATAATAGCTATGAGGTGAACAACATCATCAATAATATTTATCTTTTTGTGGAGTTTAAGCATTTTACACATCACATAGCCTACAAATACTCAAATTTAATCTTATGTTGTAGAATGTATTTTCGTCTAGAGGTTTTGTAAATATATCAGCTAATTGATTTTTACTAAACACAAATCCTAATTTAATTTTTCCTTTAATTACGTTATCTCTTAGAAAATGATATCTAACATCTATATGGTTTGCTCTAGAATGTAATACAGGATTTTTGGAAAGATTTATTGCAAAACTACTGTCACAATAAATCTTAGTTGTATTATAAGATAATCCAAAGTTTTCTAAAGTTTGCCTTATCTACAGAATCTGAGTGCAACACAGTGCAATAGCAACATATTCAGCTTCTGTAGTAGAAAGTGCTACACAGTTTTTCTTGATTTAAAAATATACCTTTATCCATTTGCTTAATTTGAAGTCCTAGAAAATATGAAAGTTCTCCTACCATACTCATTTCAAACTAACTAGTCATCTCTTTAGAAAATATTTTTATCAATTTATCAGAGGTTGCTCCAAAGATTATATCATCCACATATATTTGAACAACAATCTGATCTTTACCATCTCTTTTGATAAATAAAGTATGATCTACTTTTCCCATGATATAACATTGTTCTATTAAAAAAGTAGATAACCTTTCATACCATGATCTAGGTGCTTGCTTCAAAAAATATAAGACTTTCTTCAATTTATACACAAAGTCAGGATTTTTAATATCTTCAAATCTAAGTGGTTGTTCTACGTAAACTTCTTCATCAATTAAACCATTTAGAAATGCACTCTTTACATCCATTTGATATAATTTAAAATCCGTATAACAATCATAGGCCAATAAGTTTCTAATACTTTCTAACCTAACCACAGGAGTAAATGTTTCATCACAATCTAGTCCTTCTTCCTGCGTATACCCTTGTGCAACTAATCTAGCTTTGTTGCTTATAACTTGACCAGTCTCATTAGTTTTCTTTCTAAAGATCAACTTTGTACCTATTATGGACTGATTTTCTAGTGGAGAGACTAATTCACAAACATCATTTCTGATGAATTGATTTAGTTCTTCTTGCATTGCCACTATCCAATTTTCATTAGATAATGCTTCTTCTATATTCCTTGGTTACACCATAGAAACAAACATACACATACTATTTAAGTTAACTGAAGCTCTAGTTTTAACTCTCTCATTAATATTACCAATGACTTGAGTAATGGGATGTGATGAAGAATAACGCCAATTTCTCTGATTTTCCTCAATATTCTCATCAACATCTGAAGGTCCATCACTTTCATTATTAGTTTGATCATTTAAGTTGATATTTTTGATTTTCTCAGATAAATCTTCAATCTCTCTATCGATCTATAACTCTTTTGGGAAATTGATCAAATCATCATTATCAACTTTAGATTGAGATTTTTTAAAAGAATTTTCATTGAAGCTTACATGTAGGGTTTCTTCAATAGTTCTAGAAGTCTTGTTATATACTCTATAGACTTTACTTCTAGTAGAGTAATGTTTAGAATGAAAAAGTGCATATTATTAACGGTTAAATGATGGTTAATTGCATAATATTTAGCTTATCATATGAGAATTAAGCCATTATGTTATAATTGCACTGTTATATGCTTTAATTGAAGAATCTGCTTAATTTTGGGGAATTAATGTTAATTTAGTACATTTATGAACTGTCGGTAAGTTGCAGGCTGTGAAATTCTTAAGTATCCGAATTTTCTAATATTTCGGACAATTATGTTTAACAGACCGAATATGTATCAGATAGTTATGTTTAAATTGCCGAACAGTTATGTTTAAAGAGAATATTTTATTATTTCCAGATGTACATGTGTCGAAACCAAAAAAAATGTCTTAAGTGAATTTTCGGTGAGTTAGCTGTAAGTATCCGAAAATGCATCTGAGCATCGGATAGTTATACTTGTAACTCTCCGAAATGTTATTTTTAAACTACTACTAACACGTGTCGAGAGCTGGTAGATTTACTTAAGTTATAACTCGTTAAGTTAGCATAACTGCACGCGTTGAGTTACACAAAAATACACTAAGGTAACGCGTTAGGTTAGCGGCTTATTTCATTATTGCATGCATTTTATAGTTATTTTCCAAAATGCCACTGTAGTGGTTGTAGGAACAAACAGTTGGAAGGAAAAACCACGTTTGCACGTATCACGTAGGAATTCAATCGCGTAGGGAGAAAGAAATCATTGCCATTGATCTAAAGGAAGGAAATCCAACCGATCATTCAAGCAGAAGTAGTTACTACTGAAGAAATATAAAAGAAAAGAAGAAAAAAAGAAGAAAGTGTGATCGATGGCTAGTGTATACAGAGGAGGAGCACCGAGCTTTCTGCAGACAGTTCGGCGATTCTCCGAAGTATCACACCAACCATCGTATCACCACCACAATCACCAACCATCGGAGGTCTGTGCAGATACTTGCCTGATGTCGGGTCGATTCCGAGCCAAACACAGTGTCTGACAACCACTGTGAGGAGTGATTGCGTCGCAGGAAGGGAAGTCATTTTCACCAAGCGCCGACTCATATTTCAGGTGATCGTAAAGCTTTTAGCCTTGGCTTCGAGTTGATGCCTGTATGCTGAAGAGGAGATCATCTTGCAATTCTGGACTCACGATTCTATAAGGAGAGAAGATAGAATTGTAAGTGATTTAATTTTCAGTGGTGTAATCACGTTGCAAGTAGTGTTGGAAGTATTTACTGTCAAGTGAGATTACTTTACATTTCACCTTTCGCCCATTTCCATGTTCACATCAAAACAAAAATACCAAAAACAATTTATCTTTGTTTGTATGTTGTATTTGAGTGTTGTATTGTTTGTGTTGTATCGTGATTAATGTTATCTGTATCAGTTTTATGATTGTTTTTTGTTAGTTTTAATTTTACAGTTTACTCAAATTGGTTCGTACAAAAAACTTAAAGATTTTAATGGTTACTGTTTGAATCATCTGAATGTTAGCATTGCTTAATGATAAATCCAATGTTAACTAGCATTAAAAAGCTTAATTGATGTTATTTACAATCTGTGGAATCGCCCAATGGTTGGCCAAATTCCTCTATAAATAGCAGTATTATAAAGAAGAGACAGGCTCGTGGACTTAAGTCCACGAGGATAGTCCGTTGAGTTAGCCATAACTCAACGAACTTATTCCGTTAAGTTAATTGTAACTCAATGGAGTGCTTATTGAATATAAATTTCAATTGTTCACAATCAAACATTTCTTAAATTCGTCAACAATTCCCTATGGGATCGACCTATACTTGCACACTGATACAATAGACACTATGCACTTGTAGTTAAAGTACAAATTGGAATTAATATCTAAATTGTATTAAAGGTTGTTTGTTTACTTTTAAAAGAAAGAATAGGCATAAAGATAAATTAACTAAGTAAAAATAGAAGTAACAAATCCAAGTTTTTCTAGTGTAGTGCCGGGAAAACCCAAACAAGTTTTATGGCGTCGCTACTGGGGAATTGAATTGAATTGAGTCGAAGTAAATTGAATTGAGTTAAACATTAAAAATATATATAAAACATAAAAATAGTTGCAGTTCAACTGACTGGATCCATTGGTATGACTGGAATATTAAAAAAAAAAATTGTATATTAATTTTTAGAAAAAAATATTGGTTTTACTGAAACATAGTATCGGTCCAACCGAAAGAAAAATAAAAAAATAAAAAATATTTAGGTTTGACCGAAGCATAGTATCGGTTAAACCGATAAAAAAAAAAAAATTGTATATTAATTTTCAGAAAAAAATATTGGTTTTACCGAAACATAGTATCGGTTCAATCGAAAGAAAAATAAAAAAAATAAAAAATATTTAGGTCTGACCGAAGCATAGTATCGATTAAATCGGTAAAAAAAATAGAAAAACTATTCTCTGTAATATTTTTATTATTATATTTGCTTGTACGGGGAGTCCGTTGAGTTATGCTTAACTCAACGAGCATACTCCGTTAAGTCTTGAGTTAGTTAACGAGCTTATTCCGTTGAGTTAACTGTAACTCAACGGAGTACTGTAGCTAAGACCTAAAATTAGAAAAACTCCAAAATTAAGTAGATGAATTTAGGCATAGAGATTAAATTGTATTGTTCGTCTACTTGTGTAAAATTTTATGAAATTGTATGGTGTACTTGTAATGTAATTGATTCATATTAATGAATATAATTTTTCAGATGCAATTTTCATACGTATTTGAATGTGAAATGAATGGAATTTATTGAATATTATGTAATTTGTGGAACTTTATAAATATGTAATAGATTTAGAATTTGCTAAATGATAGGATAACTGCTTAAAAATTTCTGCATGTTATAAGGTAAAATGTAAATTCTGTATAACGTAAAATGACCTGTAAATTAAATCTTTATATAATGTTCAAATTTAAATGTATTTTAATCAAAATAAGGCATTAATGACATAGATTTAACTTTATTACAGTTAGCAGAATGAAAAACAAAAAAGAAAAAAAAAACAGAATAGAAAACTTACGAGAGTGAAACTTAGATGTTGCCTAGTGTTAACTCAACGAAGTAAGTCCGTTGAGTTAACCGTAACTCCACGAGGTCAGTAATATAATATAAGGTCACTCTGCTGAGTTATCTATAACTCAACGAAGTTAGTCTGTGGAGTTAGCAATAGTAACCAACTGTGTTCTGTTGAGTAATCTGTAACTCAATGAGGTTAGTTCGTGGATTAAGCAAAACGGTTATTCTTTTAACCACAAACGAAACTTCATCGGTTTAGCGGTTACCAAAATTTGAAATTAGCAGTGGTACACGTACCCATAAAAACAGGAACCACGATGCACGTTGCAAGCCACGTTCTTGCAACGAGATTTATTCACTTTATAGATGCACAGTATATATATGAAACAGAATGTTATTTACGAGTTACCAGCACTTTTAAAAGAAAGGAGAAAGCGTTGGAGGAACTGGAAGGAGAAGCAGCTGATTCAACCTTCATCCGACAACAAATATTTATAGAATGGAAAGCTTCAAACTGGTATGTAATTAATATTCTACTATTTATTTATGAGCACATGAACTCGTTCTCTAAGCACTAAACGATTAGTAAGAACACCTACCTAGGAATTTTCATTGCAGAGGAGTACTAAAAAATTTTCTGAACTGAACTTTAACGAAATTCTTTGGGGTGTAGCTAACCTTTCTTTAAAAGAGAATGTAGAGATGGCTGCTCCAGTAGAAAAACCATTAGGTGAGATTCTGTATCCTGAATTAATTGATGAACCTTCATGTATTCGATTGCCAAACTTTGAGGGAGATAGGTTTGAACTGAAATCTAATTATATTAGTCAATTGCCACATTTTCATGGATTAGAAAGAGAGGATGCCTATTATTTCCTTAGAGAATTTAATGAAGTTTGTCAAATGATGAGAATGCCGAACATGAGTATAGATGCTATTAAACTTAGATATATCCCTTTTTCTTTAAAAGATACAACTAAGAGATGGTTATATACTCTATCGCCTGATTCAATTTCTACATGGACTGAATTTTGCTCTGTTTTTCTGGAAAAATACTATCCAACACATCAAACGATTAAAAAGAAGAAAGAAATATTAATGTGTAGCCAAAAATAAGGTGATTTATTCTGGAAATATTTTGAAATATTTAAAGATTTAATGACTCAATGTCCACATCATGCAATGAGTAAAGCACAATTAATAGGCATAATTTATGAAGGCATAGATGTTTCAACGAAATCTTTATTAGAATCTACTTGTCAAAATGGATTTTTAAAATTATGTAGTGAAGAAGCATGGGCATATTTAGAAAATTTTGCAAAAAGAACTGCACAGTGGGAAAATTCGGCTGAACCTATTGTAGATAAAAGATTATTGCCAAGAGGAATGCATGAAATAGATTCCAATACTATGCTTGAGGTGAAATTAAATGAATTAACAAAGAAAATAGAAGAGTTATCATTAAATCAAAAGCTAGCAGAAAAGAATACAAACATAAATGACTTAGATATTATTTATGCTAGAAACCAAAGAGATAACTTGGGAAATTCTTATAATCCTAATTGGAGAAATCACCCGAATTTATCTTGGAGAAACAACAATTTCCAGGGAGGAGAAAATATAAATGAGAAGAACATAAGTTATGAAGTATTAATTGAACAAGGAGCTAGAATAGAAAAATTAGAAAAGATAATCCAACAAGTAAACAATCGGAAGTATTTACTGTCCAGTGAGATTACTTTACATTTCACCTTTCGCCCATTTCCATGTTCACATCAAAACAAAAATACAAAAACAATTTATCTTTGTTTGTATGTTGTATTTTAGTGTTGTATTGTTTGTGTTGTATCGTGATTAATATTATCTGTATCAATTTTATGACTGTTTTATGTTAGTTTTAATTTTACAGTTTATTGAAATTGGTTCGTACAAAAAACTTAAAGATTTTAATGGTTACTATTTGAATCATCTGAATGTTAGCATTGCTTAATGATAAATCCAATGTTAACTAGCATTAAAAAGCTTAATTGATGTTATTTACAATCTATGGAATCGCCCAATGGTTGGCCGTTCGTTGAGTTAACTGTAACTCAACGGAGTACTTATTGAATATAAATTTGAATTATTCACAATCAAACATTTCTTAAATTCGTCAGCAATTCCCTGTGGGATCGACCTGTACTTGCACATTGATACAATAGACATTGTGCACTTGTAGTTAAAGTACAAATTGAAATTAATATCTAAATTGTATTAAAGGTTGTTTATTTACTTCTAAAAGAAAGAATAGGCATAAAAGGGTGGACTATGACTAATATAAAAGGGTTAAGTACAACTTTATGCTATCACCACATATATTTAGAAGAGAATGCTAAACCTGTTAGAATTCCTAAGAGAAGATTAAATCCAAACCTTAAAGAAGTAGTTAGGAAGGAAATAGTTAAATGGTTAGATAATGACATAATTTATCTGATTTCTGATAGCTTATGGGTTAGCCCAATCCATGTAGTTTCCAAGAAATCAGGATTAACAGTTATTAGGAATGAAAGTCAAGACTTGATACCTACTAGAATTCAATCAGGTTGGAGAGTATGTATAGATTATAGAAAGTTGAATGTAGTGACTAGGAAAGATCATTTTCCCTTACCTTTCATAGATTAAATGCTAGAAAAATTAGTAGGGCAAGAATATTTTTGTTTCATAGTAAATGGGTATTCAGGATATAACCAAGTCTCAATAGCATTAGAGGATCAAGAGAAAACAACTTTCACCTGTCCTAATGGAACTTGTGCTTTTAAGAGAATGTCATTCGGACTATGTAATGCACCAGCTACCTTTCAAAGGTGTATGCAAGGCATATTCATTGGAATGACTGAAGATTTTTTAGAAATATTTATGGATGATTTTATTGTTTATGGACTTCATATGAAGTGTGTTTAAACAATTTAGACCAAGTATTAAAACGCTGTGTGGAAAAAAGTCTAGTTCTAAATTAGGAAAAATGTCACTTCATGGTTAAACAAGGAATAGACTTGGGACATGTTGTTTCAAAGAAAGGGTTGGAAGTAGATAAAGCTAAAATAGAAGTAATTTCTAATCTACTAGAAAATTTTAGATCATATCTGATTAGAGCTAAAGTGATAGTATACACGAATTATTCAGCTTTAAAACACCTAATAGCAAAAAAGAGACCAAACCGAGATTGATCCGATGGATATTATTATTACAAGAATTTGATCTAGAAATTAAAGATAAAAAAGGTTGTGAGAATGTAGTAGCAGATCATTTATCAATATTACAAATAGAAAAATCAAATATTGAAATTAAGGATAATTTTCCTGATGAACAATTAATGACCATCAACACAATGCCTTGGTATGCAAACGTAGTTAATTACTTAGTTACTGGTTTAACACCTAAAGATTGGAATAGACAGGATAAGAAATTTTTCTTTTCAAGAGTAAAATATTACTATTGCAAAGACCCATACTTATTTAAAAAATGTCTTGATCTAGTTTTAAGGAAGTGTGTTCCAGAAACTAAATATCAGAGTATATTGTCTTTCTACCATGACCAAGCATGTGGAGGGCATTTTGGTTCAGGGAAAACTACTACTAAAATTCTGCAATGTGGATTTTATTTGCCAACACTATTCAAAGATGCTCATAAATATTGCTTAAGCTGTTTAAAATGTCAACAAATAGGAAGAATATCAAAGAGGAATATGCTACCTCTTAATCCTATTGTTGAGGTTGAAATCTTTGATGTGTGGGGAATAGATTTTATGGGTCCATTTCCTACATCTAATCAATTTAATTATATATTTTTGGGGGCGGATTATGTATCTAAATGGATAGAAGCTATTCCTACAAAAACTAATGACAACAAAGCGGTAATACAATTTATAAGAACCAATATAATTGCCAGATTTGAGATACCTAAAGCTATTATTAGTGATAGAGGAACTCATTTTTGTAATAGAAGTTTTGAAGACTTAATGAAGAAATATGGAGTAAACCACAAAATTGCAACATCATATCATCCGCAAACTAGTGGACAAGTAGAAAGTGCAAACAAACAAATTAAGTTAATCTTAGAAAAAGTAGTAAATCCTACTAGAACAGATTGGGCTAATAGATTGATAGATGCACTTTGGGCTTATAGAACTGCTTATAAGACAAGCTTAGGTATGTCGCCCTTTAGGCTAGTATATGGAAAAAGTTATTATTTACTAGCAAAAATTGAACATAAAGCTTATTAGGCATTAAAAACTCTCAATACTAATTTAAATCATGTTGCTGAAAATAGGAAAATACAATTGATTGAATTAGAAGAATTTAGGAATGAAGCTTATTCAAAAACTGTAATATAAAAGGTAGCATATTGTCTAATAAGCTTCATTCCTAAATTCTTCTAAATCAAGAATACAACGAGGGAAAAAGAGCTACTAAAGGTAGAATCTGACCTTTTCTACTAGAGGAAAATGTTAGTAGATTTGGGTATACAAATACCTTAGATAATGGAAACTAGAATCAAAGTTGCTACGGAAATTACTATAAGTAGAGAGAGAAGAATCAGGCCAAATAACGAAGTTGCCCTAGAACTAATCCAATGTAAGTCTTGCCTCTGGTTCAAAAGACACATAGTTAGACGGGCTTAGTGGGCATTCCAAGAGCAACAAAGGGAAGAAAATGAAGAACAAGAGGAGCCGATTGTTGAAAGACCTATTCTTAAGGAACAGCAGCTAGGACCTTCAGTTCCACCACCAAGGCTGTTGGAATGAGCAACAATTTTGGGGTCTTCTACTAAAGAAGAAAGAAGAGAATTTCAAGAGCTGGTTCAAATAGGAAAAGACCAAGGAGAACCAAAAGAATTGGCAGTAGCTATAGCACATCTGGTGTTTGATGCACAATGCAAAAAGAGGGTTGTAGAAAAGTTGAAAGCCCAATATAAAATCAACGTGGAACAGCATCGTGAAGCTACTGCTAGACCTACTATAAAAGGAGATGAAGTTGGTCCTTTGAGACCAGTAATTATGGGAAGAGTTAAACAGGAAGAGCTAATACTTGTGGCTCAAAGGCCTACGGAGCCTAGTTTTGTAGATTTAATCTCAGATAAAGAAGAGGAAGACCAGACACAATTAATCAAAAGAAGGAAAGGAAAAGAGATAGTGTCTGAACATCAAGAGGAGACTAAATCTGAAATACCAAGATCAAGAAGGCCTGTAGAGCCGATTTTGTAAACCTGCTATCCGATTTTGAAGAGGAATAGGAGCAATAGCAACAACAAGAGCAAAGAGAAGAAGAAAATCAGGTTGAAACTAGTCTGCAGCCTATACAAGAAGAAGAAACAGAAATTAGGACAAAAGCTGACTTGCCCAAAACTCCATCCCAATCTGCCACAGAATCAAAAAGAATAGTGACATTGCAGGTTGATAGTCAGGAAGAAGAAGAAAATGAATAAGAAGTTGAACAATTACAAATGGAAAGAGATGACTCGACAGATTCCATTGAAGAGCATAGAACTCTTCAGCAAATTTTGGACAGTATTCAAGACAGAGTGGAGAGTTCTGCCGACTCACCACCATAGACAAAAGTAGAAGCAAAAATGTCAGAATCTGTGGAGCATTTTCAGCAAGTTCAAGTTCAGCTTATAGAAGAGGAAGTTCAAGAACAAACCCCTCTAGGCAACAAATTCACATTCCTGACCCGACTGAAACAATAGTTTTAAATGAAGCACACTTTTGGAGTTAGGAAACTTATAATAAATACCAAGAGATAAGGGGTTCTAATATCATTTACAGTAGACTAGTAAATTAGGACAGAATGCAAGAAATCAAAGATTTATTTGAGTTCCAAGGTCTACTGCAGTTTATTTCTCAAGAAAGAGGGCATGCATTATATGAAAATCTAGTGCCCTACTTTTATGCAAACTTAAGAGAAGGAGAAGGAGGATTAATTTCCAACGTGGAGCAAGCTGATGTACAGATAACACCAGAGCTTCTCCACAACATTTTAGGATTGAAGAATGAAGGACTAGAAATTTTGGAAAGCACAACTACAGTCGAGTGGATAGAACAGACCATAAGGATTGTTTAGCTATCAATCCTAGTGTGCCATTATTAAATAGACTGAAGCACCTAAATGGTAAAGCACACATGATAGCTAACATTTTGATTAAGAATGTCTACCAACGACAAGGCCATGACATAGAACTAAGTCAATTTGTCAAATGGATCACATATGCAATTGTAAACAGAATTCAGATAAATTGGTCTATAGTTTTTATCTCCAAGTTGAGAATAGTGAAGAAGAAATTATTTTATGGAAATTTGATTCCACTATTGATGGTGGACCGTATCGATTTCACTAAATGGACATCCAAAAGGATAAGATCTAGAACCATTTCAATGAAAGAGTATAGAAATTATGTGGCTATAGAAATAGTTGAACCTTCTGGAGGAGTTATAGGAGTTGTAGAAAGGATTAACCAATTAGAGAAATAAGTAGAAAGACTCCAGAAGGAAGTAGATGAACTTAGGAGGAAGGATTAAATTGTATTGTTCATCTACGTGTACTTGTATATAATTGTATAAAAAATATCTAACTGATTGTAATGAAAATTATTCATATAAATGAATGTTTATTTTTCAGATGTTTTTGTATTAATATTGGAGAATGATGTAATAGATGAATTATCTTGAATATTATATAACTATTGAACAATGTGCAAAATTATTTAAAAGATTTATAAATTTTATAAATAACAAGATTAAATGCAAGATAACTGGTTAATGTTGAAAATATTTGTATGGTGTAGAGTAAAATGTAAATTCTACATAATATGAAATGAACTGTAAGTTAAATATTTATATAATGATCATATTCAAATGAGTTTAATGACATGTATTTAACTTGATTTAAGTTAACAGAATGCAGGAGAGAAGAAAAATATAGAAGTTAATACGAGGAGTAAACTTAGAGGTTGCTAAGTGTTAACTCAACGAAGTAAGTTTATTGAGTTAACCTTAACTTCACGAGGTCAATAATATAATATAAGGTCACTCCATTGAGTTATCTATAACTCAATGAAGTTAGTCTGTGGAGTTAGCAACAGTAACTGAAGCTTGTCCGTTGAGTTAACTGTAACTCAATGAGGTTAGTTCGTGGATTAAGCTAAACAATTATTCTTTTAGCCACAAACAAAACTTCATAGATCTAGCAATTATTAAAATTTGAAATAAGAAGTGACACACGTATAGCATTAGGGGATAACTGCACGTTACAAGACACATTCTTGCAACGAGATTCATTTGCTTTATGGACGTGTATTATAAATATAGAATAGAATGTTATTCATGAGTTATCAACACTTTTGAAAGAAAAGGAACTTCGTTGGGGAATTGGAAGGTGAAGCAGCTGATTCAACTTCGTTCGTTAACAATTATTTACTAAGTATAAAGCGTCAGACTGGCATGTAATTAATCTTCTATTATTTTACTTCATGTTAAGAGTTTATGAGCACATGAATTCGTTCTCCTAGCACTAAAAGATTAGTAAGAATACCTACACAGGATTCTTCAACACAGAGAAACCATTAAGGGAAATTCTATATCCTAAATTAGTTGATGAACCTTCATGTATTCGATTACCAAACTTTGAGGGAGATAGGTTTGAATTGAAATCTAATTATATTAGTCAATTGCCACATTTTCATGGATTAGAAAGAGAGGATGCCTATTATTTCCTTAGAGAATTTAACGAAGTTTGTCAAATGATGAAAATGTCGAACATGAGTATTGATGCTATTAAACTTAGATATATCCCTTTTTCTTTAAAAGACACAGCTAAGAGATGGTTATATACTTTGTCTCCTGATTCAATTTCTGCATGGACTTAATTTTGCTTTGTTTTTCTAGAAAAATATTATCCAACACATCAAACGATTAAAAAGAAGAAAGAAATATTAATGTGTAACCAAAAATAGGGAGAATCATTCTAAAAATATTTTGAAAGATTTAAAGATTTACTAACTCAACGCTCACACCATGCAATGAGTAAAGCACAATTAATAGGTATAATTTATGAAGGCATAGATGTTTCAACTAAATCTTTATTAGAATCTACTTGTTAGAATGGATTTTTAAAATTGTGTAGTAAAGAACCATGGGCATATTTAGAAAACTTTACAAAAGAACTACACAGTGAGAAAACTCGATTGAAGCTATTATAGATAAAAGAATATTACCAAGGGGAATACATGAAATAGATTCAAGCACTATGCTTGAAGTTAAATTAACTAAATTAACAAAGAAAATAAAAGAGTTATCATTAAATCAAAAGCTAGCAGAAAAGAACGCAAATGTTAATGATTTAGATATTATTTATGCTAGAAACCAGAAAGATAACTTTGGAAATTCTTATAACCCTAATTGGAGAAATCACCCAAATTTATCTTGGAGAAACAACAATTTTCAAGGAAGAGAAAATATAAATGACAAAAATATAAGTTATGAAGCTTTAATTGAACAAGGATCTAAAATAGAGAAATTAGAAAAGATAATCTAGCAATTAAACAATCGTCTAGATCTTGTATTTGGAAATGCTGCAATTCAAAATTAAAATATAAATAAAAATATACCCCCTAGACAGAAAGAATCAATGGAAGTTAGACCTATTAGAGGATTGCCAATGCAAGCAATACCTAATCCTATCAACAGAACTATTAATGAAATTGATACCTCCTCTAGGAGGGTAGCTGAATGAAACAATATAATTGAAGTAATTATGTATAATATAGTAAGTAGAAAAACATAAGAATATAAAAAGAAAAAAAATTGTAAGTTTAATTATAGTTAGTAGTATCGTAGAGTTATTACTTAACTCAACGAACTTAGTCCGTTGAGTTATGACCTAACTCCATGAGGGTGTGAAGTAGCTATGTTAATTTTGTCTTTGTTAATTTTTGTTTATGTTATATAGAATCACAACATATGGAATTGATGAAATTACCACTGGATGCACTAAGGAAAGTACTAAGTAACCTGCCAGCTAAAGATTTGTGTAGATTGTGTTGTGTATCAAAGGAAATCAAAGATTGTGTTAGAGAAAATATTGTCATGGACTACAAGCTGCAAAAATGACTAAGATTAGAGATGGATTTTTATGGAAGTCATTTAATCGTAGTTCAATCTGCTATGAATATCTGAATATGGAAGAAACTGCTAGAATTCCACCCAATGCATTAAAAGGAATAGATCATATTATGAGGATAAATGAAGGATTAATTATATACAGAACCGAACCAAGGTATGCAATTCTGTTACCCAACATTTTGATTAGAAATCCTATCACAAGAGAAGAATGGAATATAAGAAGACCTAATAAATATGAAGTACCAACTAAAAATTGTGGGTCAACTTTAACATTTTTTGATAAAAATTCAACCATTCCTGAAAAATTATATTATTGGAGACCAACTGGAAATTGGGATGAAGATTTATGCTTAAGTGTGTATAATTTTCTGAATAGATCTTGGACTAAAAATACTATGAGATATCTAGGACAGAAATAATTAATTAACAGCATGCATGTCATACTTGATGGATATATATATCTAGTCACAGATATATCAGTTGCATTTAGATCTGATTTATACATAGTAAGCATAGACAGTTATGATGGTTTTATAGAAATATTACCTATACCGAGTGATATAGCTAAATCACTGACTTCAAAATACGATCAAATTCAATTGGGAATGTAGTCTAATTAATATAATGATGCTACTTCATGTCTGATAAGATGGTGGGATGAATTGAAGAAATTTCAAATATGGATTATGAAAGACCTAAATGAATGGTAGTGGGAAGAAAAATATATTGAAATAGACATAGAAATAGAAACAGCTACATTATCTTGGAACATAAGAGGATCCCTTTCTACATTTCATTTCATTAATGGTAATACACTTATATTTAGCATTGATAACATATTGCAAGTTTACAAGCTAAAAAGGAAAGCAAATTACATTAACATAGAATTAATAGCAAGAAGAATAATGCCTAAAAAGTTTGCATGGACTAACATGTTTATTCCATTTGTTACTACTTCACAATCATGTTTTTAAACTATGATTCTGTGCTTTTAATTTTGTATGTATTCTGCATTTTTCTTAATTTTAGTTTTATTCTAAAAAAAAAAAAACAACAAAATATCAATCTAGTTTGTTGGTATCTACTTTGGGAAACCAACTAGCTTGCTTGTGAGTCACCAAAGGCGTAGGAGCCTGGGTTCCACACAAGACACTAATTTAACAAGTTAAATTGTTATGTTGTTACTTTGCTTTTATGTGAATGAAAAGTTTTTTAGAATCAAAAATCGTAAGATATTAAAGGAGATACAAAAGGATGAGGTATGTAATTGATTACTTATCTTGAATTTACATTTCAACTAAGTTCGTTGAGTTAGATGCTAAGTTAACGAAATAATATTCATGTTTGCTATAATTACTGTATTTATTGTAAAATCTTTTACATTGAGAACAATGCAAAATATAGGTATAGGGGGGGAGGTAATTAAAGTAACAGCCATGTAATTTTGTTAATTAGAGAAATTAGAATGGTATTGCAAAAGTTTTGTATGTGGAAAGTGAAAAGTTTTTTGAACAAGAATTTGTTGTAACTATCCGATATTTGAAACTATAAAATTTTTAAGAATTGTGACTACTTGAATGTTATATTTATAATCTTATATAAGATGCTACAAATTTTATTATTCATACAAATCTAGATATAGTATCTTATGTTGTTGCTGAATTTTATGAGTTTAACAATTTCACGATTTTAAAATGAAATCAGAATGCTTAACTAAAACTCAGTAATTATCTGAAATCCTGAAAGAGCTGAAATGTTGATTTTTGGATTAAATGAAATACATATGATCAAGGATACATTTAATTTGATTGATTAAACTTGTAGAATGATTTATGTGTAGAGCTTATTAAACTACAGAAAAAGTATGAGCTTATTGACATGGATTCATATTTTTATTAAATAATAGAAGTAGGACTATATGAGATTTGTGTTTTATTACATCTGTATTAATGAAATACATAAATATATTGTGTTAGTATTATTGGAAAAAAAAAAACTTTGAGAGTTTATTGACTTGTTTGATCACGAGCCTTTTGTACTTGAGCAGATAGGTATGTAAGGATTGTTGACTTGAAAAAGGACTCTTTAAATCTGGCAACCTAAGATCCTGATCAGATCTAGGATTGTTGACTGAAAGCTCGATACATGGGTACACTAGAAAGCTCTTGTATGATTCAAGCTTGTCAAATTAACTTTTAAAGTACAAATATGTATATATTGTTTTGAAAGGATACAAGTGTTTTGTGAAATATAGATATCTTTTGAATCGAGTATATGTTCTGTTATCTACAATTGTTGAAGTATGAATCTAGAATAGACTTTTGAAGTTGTTTATTTGAGATACAATTCTTTATTATACTTGTCTTAATCATATTGAATTGGATTGTGTTTTGATTCATATGTACTTGAAATTTATTCTAGAAATCATATTGGAAAATTCAAGATGACAGATGCTGAAAAGAAGAACAAACGATAATATAATTAACACCTATGTGATGCTGATATATTTTGTATGTAATTTACATATATTCTAAGTATATTTACAAGTTGAAAAGGAGAAAACAAAGTAAAACAGATTACTAAAACATATAGAAAATCTATATAGTAATCTAATTTATTATTTTGAAGAAGAACTAGGTGAAGAATTAATTTTAGCACTTTAGAATGACCAACTATTTAGATCTTAGTTTGCTAAGGGACTAGCAAAATTTAAGTATGAGAGAATTGTTTAGAACGAAAAAGTGCATAATATTAACGGTTAAATGATGGTTAATTGCATAATATTTAGCTTATCATATGAGAATTAAGTCATTATGTTATAATTGCACTATTATATGCTTTAATGAAAGAATCTACATAATTTCAAGGAATTAATGTTAATTTAGTACATTTCTAAACTGTCGATAAGTTGCTGGTTTTTAATTCTTTAGTATCCGAATTTTCTATTATTTCGGAGAGTTATATTGCATATACTAGATAGTTATGTTTTAAACGCTAAAAGAATATTTAAGTGAACAGTATCAATTAGTTGAGTTAGTGTTCTTTTTGTTAAAAGATCACGTGCCAACTTGTTAAGTTACAGGTTTAAAGGTATAAAAAGATCACGTAAGAACTCGTTGAGTTAGTGAATGAAAATCGTAAGTTATATATTTGAACTCGTTAAGTTAGAATGATGCATGCGTTGAATTTAAAATACTATATTATGTCACGTAAGATACACATGTTTAACTTGTTAAGTTAGCATAACTAAATGCGTTGAGTTACATGAATACACACTAAAGTAACGCGTTATGTTAGCAACTTATTTCTTTATTGCACGTGTTTTATAGTTAAATCAACGAAGTAAGTCCGTTGAGTTATCTGTAACTCCACGGACCATTTATTTTCTAATATGCCATTGTAGTGGTTACAGAAACAGGACATTCAAAGGAAAGCCACGATTGCACGTATCATGTAGGAATTCACTCGTGGAAGGGAGAAGAAATCACCATCGTTGATCTGAATGAAGGAAATCCAATCGATAATTTAAAGCAGAAGTAGTTACTATTGAAGAAATATAAAAGAAGAGGAGAAAAAACGAAGAAGGTGTGGTTGGCGGTGTGTGGCAGTGTGTGTAAAGGTGGAGGATCGTGCTAACTGCAAGCAACGTCGGAAGTTCACTGAATCATCCACACCATCACCAACAATTCACCAACATCACCAACATTACCATAATCACCAACCATCAGAGGTCTATGAGGATACTTTCCTGATGTCGAGTTGATTCCGAGCCAAACATGGTACCTGACAACCACTGTGAGGAGTGTGTTGATTTCTTAACGGATTGTTCAGTTAACCTTCTATGGCACGATACTGAAACACTCAGCTCTAAACTCATCGAGGCTAGGAGTGAAGAGTAAGAGAAGAAATAATACAAAGAAGAAACATGATTTACATGGTTCAGCAACAACCTACGTCTAGGAAGAGTTGAGAGTTCCTTATGAGCTTCGGCACAATCAACCGCAATGTTTTACAACATCATAAAGGTTTATATACTACCCAACTTAAGCTTTATAAACCTTTAATTACATATAAGCCATTATAGTAGAGAGACAATGCTTCGGAGAAGAGGCTATTAATTTCGGAGCCTTATCTTCTTAACTCTTTGAAATCTACAACATTTTGGATAGTTACAGACTTAACTATCCGAAGAGAATATTCTTTCTGAACGGGCGGTACAGTACCAGGTTAACTGTCCGAGAGATTCGATATTTCAGACAGTTACTAACTTAACTGTTCGAAAAGTCACTTACTTTTCCCTCTATCCTTTCGGAAGGTTATGCTAATAACTCACCGAAAACTACATGTCTTTCGGATAGTTATACCTTAATTATCCGAAAACTCACTTAAGTGTCTTTTCAGGCATTTCGGAAGGTTCTACCGATAACTTTCCGAAAAACTCATGAACTTCAGATAGTTACTGCCTAACTATCTGAATATCCACTTAAGTGTCCTTTAAGTCTTTTCAAATAGTTACAACTTAACCCTCCGAAATCTTCTGACTTTCGGATAGTTAACTCAAAGCATCCGACTTAACTTTTATTTAGTAACTATATATTAATTTCTGTTTAAAAATAAGAAAGGTAAAACAAGCTCTAATATTAATTAAGTTAGTATCGATTTTATATCAAAGTTTATTAACTAGCTCTGATACCATTTGTAGGATCGAATAACTACACAAGAGGGGGGTGAATTGTGTTTTTCAACATTTTCAATTATAATTGAAACTTCAAAATTAAAAAGAAGTTGAGACACTATTTTAATCAAATCATTTTATTCAAGGTTTCAATTATAATATACAATTTAATTCTCCTTAGAAATTGTAGATGCAATTATCCATGCTTCATCTAATCAATTTCATAATTACAAATAGAGAAAACTAATTTACAGAATTTAAAATATTTCTCCCTATTTGAGATTCTTCTTCTTCTTCTTCTTCTTTTGCAATTCTTTAGTGACAAATATCTAACTTTTTGTACTTCACCAAATTTGTATTCTTCTGATTCTTCAAATCTTCTGTGACATATATCTGAGTACTTATGCACAAATTGATACTTTACACACCCCCATACCTAGTATTTGCTAGTCCCTTAGCAAAGGACTAAAACTAAACAATGATAACATAAAGCCCATATAAAAGCACATTCAATAAAAACTAAAAACAAACGAACTAAGAAATAAATAACAAAAATAAAACTAACCTAGGCCACTTTCGTAGGGATCACGACTACACTTAGCATGTGTTGCAAGCCTTTAAACCCCTAGGTCACCCTAGTGGTGGAGTTGTGTCTCTAGAGGGTTTTCAACGGATATACCCATAAAATCCAAAACATAACATAAAACAACACAATTAAAAGATAAAAACAACAAAAATATGCTCTTGGTTTCCTAAACATAGATAAAGTTGCTCTTAAGTAGTCTTGACCTATTAGATTCACCTTTATTCAATCACCTCTCACCTTTCTAGATTGGATTCAAATAATCATTCAATTTCCATCCTAAGAAAGTAAAGTATTATATAAATAGGTGTATGTGAAATTGGCCAAGACTAAGAAATAACCTACTCAACTCCCTCCAAGTTACCTAGGTAATCTCAAAGGTCTATCCTTGAGTCCATTATCCTTTTATTTTGACTCTCTCTTTTTTTTCTTTTTTTTTTCTCTTTTTTATTACCTCCTACTCTAGCACCTTTTTACGTGACCACAATCCCTTACTTAGGGAAAAGTTGATCGATTACTCAGTAACTTTTGTAAGAACAAGTAATCAATCTCTCTTCTACTTTTTCTTTTCTTTTCTTTTCTTTTTCTTTTTTCTTGTTTTTTTTTTTTTTTCTCTCCCTAGCCCTCTACCCTTAAGAGTGCCTCCCACATCATTGTGTAGGAACGGGCAATTTTACCTTAGCCCTTTTATTCTACCCTTCTCATAAGACAACCCCAAGGAATATTTCTAAGTTTTTACCTAAGTTTCCCTTCAAGAGGAGTGGTTCCTTCCTAGTCAAGGCCTCATGTAAATGCAATACTACATATAAGCTCAAAAATATGGATGGTTTTGAATTTTATTCTTCTCCTCCTCTTAAGGTTCAAGGTTTCTTTCCTAAAGGATTCACTTTTAGGCCTCAATTATACCTAAAAGAACTCTATCCATTAGGGCCTATGAGCATTTATAAAACAAAATAAACAAGAAAAAGCACAAAAACGAAAAAAACTATCGTCAAATGCCTCCCCCCCATACCTAAATCTTGCATTGTCCCCAATGTAAAAGAAAGTATTTAGGTAATAAGATAAAAAGCAAGAAGATGACAAAAATAAAAGAAACAAACTATGACAAGCAAGAAAAGATTACACCCCCATACCTAGCATGTAATCCATATGCACATGTGTAAATTTAAATTGTATTATTCCTAAAACATACAATGGAGATTGAGTAGTATGCTGAAGAAATAATGTTCAATACATGTATCATTCAAATTCATCATACAGAAATAAGGTGAAGAGTGCGTACCTTGCTTGATGAAGGAAAATAATAACTACAAAACTAACAAACATACCAAAACAGAAAAGAAATTTATATAAACAGAACTATAGCATGCGATTAAGAATAAAAATACTAACAAAAAGAAATTTTTGTTTTTGTTTTTTTTTATTTTTTTATATCTACTCATGCAAATGGTGAAGGGTTAGTTCCTGAAGTCTCTCCTTGTGCCAAATGCACACCTGCCAAGCGGGGATTTGATACAATGTTACTTGGTAATTCTCCACGTGCTCTACTTCCAGATGAAGTAGACAACCTATCAAACTTTGCTTCTAATCCCTTAATGATTTGGTCATGGCTAACTAAAATGGGATTTACTTGTCCGTTAGCTTGAATTAGGGATTGAATCTCTTTCTCCATTTCAGTAAATCTTTTCTCCAAGGTGGACATTCTATCACTTAAAATTGGTTGAGTGGGTCCATGATGCTCAGTACAGTTTCCAGGTGCTTCCTGTTGTCGCCACGAAAAATTGGGATGGTTCCTCCATCCCGGGGTATAGTGTCATGACGGTTGGAATGACCTTTGTCCCATACCAATGGCATTGACTTCCTCAAACTGTTGTCCTTGCATTGCAGGGCATTCTTCCATGATGTGCCCAGGAATTCCACATGATATACATTTTACTTCAATCACTTTATCTTTTCCCTTTTGTTGACTTATAATCAGATCTTCTACTTTTTTAACCATGGACGACATCCTAGCTTCCATGCCTACCATGGGGTCTACTATGTGCATTCCCCTTGCCAAAGTTCTGTCAAATGTTCTATCTGATGAACTTTCCATTTCCATTGTTCTCTCAGCAAAGTCCACAAGTCTATCCCATGCACTGACTTCATCTAATCTCATGAATCGTCCAGGACATACAGATTCTAACATCAACTTGGTCTGATAATCCAATCCTTCATAGATTACTTGACACTGTCTTGATTTAGGTAGACCATGATTAGGACATCTTGCCACTAATCTATTGAAACGTTCAAAATATTTCCAAAAAGGTTCATTGGTTTGCTGGCAGATGTTTAGAATAGCATTCTTAGCTTGAATGGTCTTATGCAAAGGATGAAATTTCTTAATAAAGATAACACAAAAATCAGTCCAAGTACAAATGGAATTAACAGGAAGGGTGTTCAACCATAGCTTTGCATCATCTCGAAGAGCGAAAGGAATAAATCTCAACTTTATTGCATCCACAGGTACTTTAGGTAGATTAATCATGTTGCAAACATCATTAAAGTCATTCAGAAATGCATATGCATCTTCCTTATCTAGTCCATGAAATCTAGGCAACTGATTGACATAATTCATATGCAATTGAAATTTATGTCCATCTACTTGAGATAATACAAGACAAAAGGGATGGCCATGCATTTGAGGATAGCAGATGTCCTCAAGAGAAGGTAATTGTTGGTTTATACCTTGGTCTCCCATCCTTACAGGCTCTTCTAACACACTAACTTCTTCTAAAGGGGGTTGTCTAATTAACCTAGATGCACTATCTCTCACCCACTTAGAAGATTGCATACACTAACAATATCACAAAAGAAATATTTTTATAGACAAAGGTACAAATGACACTTACAGTGGAATAGTCTTTGATCCCAACACTTGCATGTTAGATGGGTAAGTACATAATTGAAAAACAAGATGTACATAATGACAAAATCAACAAAAAGAAATAAGAGTAATTACATCTAAAACTAATAAAAAGAAAAACAAAAGAGCACTAATTATCAGATTCAACATAGACAACATTGATTAAAACAATATTCTCTCCATGGCCAAATAATCTTTGCTACAAGAAAGGTTTTAAACGGTGGCCATTGACCTTAGAAACTTCCCCACTTTTAGGGTTTTCAATCTCCACTGCTCCATGAGGAAATGTACTTTTTTCCACAAAAGGTCCTATCCACCGTGATCTTAACTTACCAGGAAATAGATGTAGTTTAGAATTATACAACAATACCTACTGCCCTACTTCAAAATTCTTACGGAAGAGCTTGCTATCATGAAATACTTTACTCTTTTCTTTAGCTATCCGTGAATTCTCATATGCCTCTCTCTATATTTCTTCTAATTCAGTCAATTGAAAATTTCTTTTCTTACCAACAACCTTTAAATCTAAGTTGAGTCTTTGAATAGCCCATCTTGCCTTATGCTCAAGCTCTACTGGTAAATGACATGCCTTTCCAAACACTACTCTATATGGAGACATTTAAAATAGACTTAAAAGTAGTCCGATAAGCCCATAATACCTCATCTAACTTTTCTGCCCAATCTTTTCTTGTCTTTCCAACTATCTTTTCCAAAATTTGCTTAATTTGCTTATTGGCATTTTCTATTTGTCCATTGGTTTGTGGGTGATAGGGGGTTGTCATTTTATGGTTTACTCCAAATTTTTTCATTAATACTTCAAAACTTCTATTATTAAAGTGTATTCCCCTATCACTAATGATTGCTCTAGAAATGCCAAATCTAGCAAAAATGTTGCTCTTAATAAAATTTATTACTACCTTAGAATCACAAGTCCGTGTGGGAATAGCTTCAACCCATTTGGACACATAATCAATAGCTAACAGAATATACAAATAACCTCCAGAATTAGGGAAGGGTCCCATGAAATCAATACCCCACACGTCAAATACTTCAACTTCAATAATTGGTGTAAGCGGCATCAAATTTCTTCTAGTCAATCTTCCCACTTTTTGACAATCTCTACAATTCTTAACATAGAAGTATGCATCTTTATGCAATGTGGGCCAGAAAAAACCACATTGAAGAACTTTAGCTGCAGTCTTAATAGGGTTAAGATGACCACCAGCAGGTTGGTCATGACAAAAAGATAGCACACTATGAATTTCCATATCTGGGATGCATCTCCTCAAAATCAAATCAGGTCCTAACTTATAAAGATAAGGGTCATCCCAATAAAATTCTTTGACCCTAGCTAAAAATCTCTTAATATCTTGCCTTGACCAATTGCCAGGTAGTCGTTTTGTCACAAGATAATTCACAATATCTGTAAACCAAGGGATTGGAGTTATAGCCATCAACTACTCATCAGGAAATGATTCATCAATGGGTAACTCCGCTTGAGGTGTGACAATACGAGACAAGTGGTCGGCAACTACGTTCTCACATCCTTTCTTATCTTTTATCTCAATATCAAATTCTTGCAAGAGAAGAATCCATCTAACTAATTTAGCCTTAGCATCTTTTTTAGCTAATAAATATTTAATGGCAGAATGAACAGTGAAAATGATAACCTTAGAGCCTAGCAAATAAGATCTAAACTTCTCAAGAGAAAAAACTATAGCTAAAAATTCTTTCTCTGTAACTGTATAGTTCAATTAGGAGTTTTAGTAGCATAATAGATTACCCTAGGTAATTTATCAATTCTTTGCCCCAACACAGCACCAATTGCATAATCTGATGCATCGCACATCAACTCGAATGGTTGAGACCAATCGGGAGGATACACAATAGGGGCTAAGGTGAGGACTCCCTTAAGCTTATTAAAGGCATCTTGACATTCTCTAGAGAATACAAACTTATGATCCTTTGATAATAAACTAGTTAAAGGACGGGCAATCTTACTAAAATCCTTAATAAATCGTCTATAAAACCCAGCATGACCCAAAAATGCTCTTATATCCTTAACAGATTTAGGGGGTGGTAGGTTGGTTATCAAGTTTACTTTGGCCTTATCTACTTCCAACCCATTCTTAGAAACAACATGGCCCAACACAATTCCATGTTGCACCATGAAGTGGCATTTCTCCCAATTTAAAACCAAATTTTTCTCTATACATCTTTTTAAAACCAATTCTAAATTCTTAAGACACACATCAAAGGAAGAACCTAACACAGAGAAATCATCCATAAAAATCTCTAAGAAGTTATCAATCATGTCCAAAAAGATTCTAGTCATACACCTTTGAAAAGTTGCAGGAGCATTACACAAACCAAAGGGCATGCGCCGGAATGCAAAAGTACCAAAAGGACATGTGAATATGGTTTTCTCTTGGTCACAAGGTGCTACAGGAATTTGGTTATATCCAGAATAACCATCTAGGAAACAATAATATTCTTGCCCAGCTAACTTCTCTAACATTTGATCCATAAAAGGCAAGGGAAAATGGTCTTTCCTGGTGGCAGTATTTAGTTTTCTATAATCAATACACACTCGCCATCCTGTTTGCACTCTAGTAGGGACTAGTTCATGATTGCTATTTTCTACAACTGTAATACCAGATTTCTTTGGGACAACCTGAACAGGGCTAACCCAAGGACTATCAGAAAGAGGATAAATGATGTCATGATCTAGCCACTTAATAATTTCTTTTCTAACCACATCTTTTATGTTTGGGTTTAATCTTCTCTGTAAGTCCCTAGAAGGTGTACTGTCATTATTCAAATGAATTCTTTGTTGACATAAACTAGGGTCAATTCCTTTGATGTCAGCCATGATCCAACCAATGGCCTCCTTATGTTCTTTTAAAATTACCAACAACTTCTCTTCTTGCTCTCTAGAAAGATGGGAAGACAAAATAACTGGCAATGTGTTCTCTTTTCCCAAATAGGCATACTTAAGGTCTTGGGGCAGGGGTTTTAGTTCAAGAGAAGGTGGTTCTACAATAGATGGTTTCTTAATCTCTCCCAAATCTCTTTCTAAAGGCTTTATGTAATTTAATTCAAAAATACTATCATTCTCACCAATGTCATCATCTAAGTCATATATATGTGCTAGATCAACCTCATATTCTATAGGTGGATAATCTTCATCTACAAATAAACTATAATTTTCTACCCCCTCACTTTCATCCATAATGCTTAATAAGCTCACATTAAAATTTTCATTATCTAAAATTTTAACGTCTGGGTGAGATTTAAAAATATTTAAATCAACCTTAGCATCACCATATGTTATTTGCATAGACCCATCACTACATCCTATATATGCATCTGCTATGGCTAGGAAGAGTCTTCCTAAAATAAGGGGCACATCCTGCTTTCTACCAGGTGAAGGTTGATTTTCTAAGACAATAAAGTCTATGGGATAGACAAAATCTTTAATCTTAATCAATATGTTCTCAACAACTCCTAAGGGAGTTCTAAAAGAATGGTCAGCTAGTTGAATGAGAACCTTAGTGGGTTGAATACCATTAAGTCCTAGGTTCACATAAACACCAAATGACATAACATTTACTCCTGCTCCTAAATCTATCAATGCTCTATCAAAATAGGTATCTCCAATTGTACAAGAGATGGTTGGAGTACCTAGATCACTAAACTTCTTAGGCAAGTCTTGACAGAAATAAGCACTAACGGATTTAGCTAAGCACACTTTCATAGGTGTCTTCCTAGCTCGTTTCTTTGTACATAATTCCTTTAAAAACTTGGCATATTTTAATGTTCAAAGAATGGAATGTTAATCATAACAGGTATTTGCTCTATTACATCTAGTAATGGAATGTTAATACTAACATGTTCAAAGATTTCTCTCATCTTAATATTCTGATCAATATCCTTATGTGTTCTTAATCTATGGGGAAAAGGGGCAAGTTGACTTTCTAAAGGGATACTTACCTCGGATAACTTACCTTTACCCTTTTTATCACCCAATAAAATTTCATTTTCAGATTCTTTATTTAGTTGATTGGATGAACCTAAATCATCTGTAGGAACACTCATCGGTACAAGAGAAGGAGTTTCCTTTTCAGGAATGCTCACCTCTCTCCCGGACCTTAAAGCAACATAAGTTTCAATTGATTCATCCTCAACCAAGGATGTTGATCTTAAATCTATGTTTTCATAACCATCTATGTCAATGGGGGCACTAGAGGACAATTGCCTTATGAAAAGAATCAAACAGCAAAGCATATATCTCGCAAACATTGTATATAATCTGAGTTTCATCTAAAACAAGTAGTCATGGAATTTCTAAAACTAAACTGTACTACCTTGGCTTAAAAGTTTTCTACAGAAATTCATATAGCATGTAAATTCACAAATAAATACTCTTCTAAAAGGTAATTACTTCTAGTTTCTAAGAAAAATCAGAGACAAAAATTGCCAAAACTGAAGTATTGTCAAAATCATGTGAAACTTAGATAACTCAGAATTCATAATCTGCAGAACATGTTATTTTAGAAAAATTCTCCAGAAATGTATACAAATCCAAATACAACATATAATACCTTTTTTGAAAGATAAACTACTGTAGTTTCATAGGAAATTTTCAAAATTAATTTTTATTCAAACATATAACTGCAG
This sequence comes from Cymodocea nodosa, assembly GCA_036874045.1. Classification (NCBI taxonomy): domain Eukaryota; kingdom Viridiplantae; phylum Streptophyta; class Magnoliopsida; order Alismatales; family Cymodoceaceae; genus Cymodocea; species Cymodocea nodosa. Next base: position 9,500,036 of record CM072342.1, read on the forward strand.
TTTCAAATATAAGAGTACATGATAAAACTGTTCTACACCAAAAAATTAGATACAATAACTCGTTGAGTTAAGTTAACGAGTTCTGGATAGAGACAACTCGTTGAGTTAGCTGAGTTAGCTAACTCAACGAGTTGTTTAACCCAAAATTAACAACTTACCTCCTTAATTTAGAAAAATCACATAGAAATTTACATAAATCGAAATGATACATGTAAATATTTGTTGTAAAGATAATTTCCTCTAGTTTCTGAAAAAAAATACTAAATTAAATTTTTAATACTCAAATATATAGATTTTTTTCAAAAAATCATCAAAAGAAAACTGTTTAGAAATCTACAGAATATCCATGTCTTCTAAGATTTTTATCTTTTAACATACAATTCAGAATTTTATGCATAAGTACTCAAAAGAAATCTCAGAAACCGAGTATTTCAGGAAAAATATCATAAAGATGAGTTTTAATCTCGTGCACACCAAAAAATTTAAATTTCAAGATAGATAGATTCTGTCTTAATAATTTGTACACAAAGATTATCATTACTCCATTAAGCTACTTGTTACCAAATCATAAACTTGAATTAAATATGTAACAAGCAATTCAGATAACAAAGAATTGAACACATAGAACGGCCAATCCATGTATCCATTTCTTTGCAAACAAACAAAGAAAAATAACAATCTCAACAAGAAAACAAATAAAACTAAAATAATTTAAAGGATATTAAATCTTGCAAATCATCTAATAAATCATTTTAAAGCACCAAAACTCCCCGGCAACGGTGCCAAAAACTTGTAATGCTTTTATGTGTTATTAAAATAATGGCAAAAGCGTAAATTTTACATTTATAACCGCAAGCGCATGGTGCCCACTGTAATAAGCATGTGCAAGTATAGGTCAAATCCACAAGGAGTTTGTCTTAAATAATTTTATTAAAATGATTATCCAATTAAATATCCACATTAAACTAATTCATAATTAAACTCTGATTACTTAATATTAATATACAAAATTCGTAGCACAATTAAGGTTTATAAGATTACCCCAAAATCCAATTAGTTATGATAAGATATTAAAGAAATCAATGAATATTAATCCAGAAATCACAGAATTTATGCTCGACTTTTAACTCCAATAACTTCCAACTTGAACGTTTAAAAATCCAGAATAAATAACGGTTGGAAAGATCCTCGAAATATCTTTCAAATGGTTATAATTTCGTGGATTAACACAAATTAAAACGCTGGCAATATCTTATTTAAGAAAGGGGCGCAGATGATTATGGAAACTTTCCAAAAACGCACCTTCGGTGCAAAAATCATATCTCCGTCAAATCTTCATGAAATGCTACGAAATAAGCGCGCCTTGAAAGTAGATCCATTACACTAACAAAGAAAATTTACAAAACTGAATTCCACAAAATACACTACGCAAGCACAGCACAGGCGTCAAGCTCAAAATTAGCACTCGACAAAGACTCAAAATCGCTGATACCTTCACAAAATAAAATCGAAAATCTTCGGAAAACATTTTAAAAAATTCTAAAACTTTGTAAACTTATTCTACATTCATTATACTTACAAAACGAAATAAAAAACGGAATTTATAGATGACAAACAAGTAGATACAATTCGAAGAAAAACTACTAACAATCTGGCCATCTAAGAACGGAAAACTGCCTTCACAATTCACATTATCACATTCATTCACACTAAACATATAATATGAACTCAATCCTGATATCAATTAACATCAAAACAGTATGTGATCTTTAATATAGAACATTTGAAACAAAGATTTATGCATAGAATTTTGTTCTTCCACATACTCAAACTATACTCATACATATAAAATTGTAAAACATGAAAACTAGTATGAGGATCTCTCCTTTCCATCATACCTTTTAATCCTCCACGTTTCTTCAAGCAATGACTCCCCAAAGTCCTTGAAATCAATGCTCCACAGGGCTGTCACCACCTATAGCACGTCCAAGTGAAACTTCTAAGGTTGCCTTGAAGAAGAGTGGTGCACATCCTCAAGATCTTGCCTCCAAGACCCACAACTTTGGCTTCCACATCTAAGAATGGTGCTTCCGATGACTCAACCCTGAAGATCCTAACCTTTTGCTCCACTCCAAATCAGTCACATGAGCCTCCCAATCCACCAAGATGACCGCCCAAGGAGATCCTAACGTATGGTCGTCTGAATTGAAGAGAATGTGTCTTCTAGGAGGAGTGGAAGACGCCAAAGCTCACCATTCTTGAAGGGAGCTTGTTCAAGATCAAGGGGAAGATGGGACTTTCCGGATGGAGATGCTGGAATGGCTGGAACCGCCAGTTGCAATGTGTTGGAAGAGGAGGAGATAGCCTAGAATTGAGTGGTCAAACACTTTAAATACTCTAGGCTTTTATTGCTTGGGCTCCAATAAGTTGCATCCAATGGCTCACATTTTTTCCTCTTTAATCCACCTTGATTTCATGATTTATTGACCTATAAAACTCAAAACCAAGTTGGATGCACATATACATTGAATATAAATCATATGATGCAAATATAGTATACTGCATGCATGAGTTGCCATATATGGAAAGTTGCCAAATTAGGAAGGTTTTGGTCTACAACTTTTTCACATGTACATACATGAATTACTTAAAGTTCTTTAGTTTAACATCATATTTAAGTGATTTGGCAATCATACAATGTATATAAAGTCATACATTGAAGAATTATAAGAATTATGTCTAATACAAGGGCTATTGAATAGGTGTTAATTTAATAAAGGATAAATTTGTGCATTATTGACTATTTAACCAATAAAACATGCATAGTTCTAAAATATGATTTTCATGTAATATTTCATAAGAACATATATAATGATGACTTATAATCCTTAATATGCATGAATTAACATATATAAAATGCACAAATTGATACTTTACAAACATATATCTGAGTTTTTCTTCTTCACTGAATTTTCTTCTATGTAAGAGCTTTTCCCCGGAGAGGTGTTTTGATCCCTGAAAATATATTTTGTTTGGCGTGCAGAGGTAATTGATCAATGAGAATTCTATGCATTTTATATTGTATCTTCATTTCATGCATATCTTCCACGTTTAACCACAATTAGTTTTCCACTCTTCATGTCTTCTCTTTTTCCTTCGTCAAAATACACACGTTCTGACCCACATTTTCCTTTCGAATTTTCTTTAATCATCAATCTTGGATCTCTAAAAAAATTCCTACAAAATAAACTTTCTTGTCCAAAATTTTTCATCATGTAATAACAAGTCATGTTAATGTTAACTAAACGAGTAAAACAAGTAGATTTATAACTTAACATATCTAACTTAACAAGTTCATCATGTGCCAAATCATGTGACATGTACTATAGCTAACTCAACGAACTAAGTCTGTGGTATTATGCTAACTCAACGAACCAACTTATCCTATCTTTCGAAAGGATAAATGCTAACTCACCGAAAAGTGTTTAAGTATCAGATAGTTAAGTTTTCTAAGTATCTGAAATGTCTTTTACCATAAAACTAGTGAGACATATGTTGTGACCTAAAAACATGACTTAAGTTATCTTTCAGAATATTAGATGCTAACTATCCGAAAATAGTTTGAGTTTCAGATAGTTAGAGTTGTAAGTCTACGAAAATCCTAATAACTTATCGATCCAATAATAAATAAATGTTTTTACAATAAGGTATTTACCACGTCTAAGAATAATAACTTTAAGTTTATAACGCTAACCTAATGCGTTACCTTAGTGTTCAATATAGCAACTCAACGCATACAGTTATGTTAACTTAATGAGTTAAACATGTGCAACTCACGTGATACAATATAACATTTGTAAACTTTAATTTCACTATGTGCATAATACTAACTTAATGAGTTTGTCTCTTTATTTTAACCTTTTATTCACTAACTTAATGAGTTCTCACGTGACCTATTTTAACTTTTAAGCCTACAACTCAACGAGTTCTCACGTGACCTTTTTACAAATAACACACTAACTCAACGAGTTGTCTTAACATGCATTGTACATGATACAGAAAATGTAACTTTAAAACATATCATGCTTTACAATAAAAATGCACGTTAACTTAATGTTTAGTTAAATGAAAAGTTCGTATAACTTAACGACTAGTTATTTAACTTAGCATAATCTTATATCCAATACAGACAAGTATTTATATTAGTAAACTTTTTTTTGTATTAATTGATGTTCTTAATTTACTTTCACAAATAATAGTAATTGAGTAAATATGATTACATTCGTTTAGCACACATCATCAAAACAAAATACTCAACAGAACACTTTGTTCTTCAATCAAAGATTATGCGTAGAGAGCTTTTGACACTTGAATTTGCTTGACAATCCCTCAATCTTGTACTTGTTGAATCTATGATGTTCCTATAATTTTTATGCAGCTCTATCTATAGGTGTATATGATAATCATTATTTTCTTACATTAGGAGGTATAACGATCAATTTTCTTTCAATGGTATTTAGCCTATTGTACTTACTAATTGATTAGTCTCAAATATAGTAAGTTACCATTTAGTATAATTTGAATATATGTCTTCTTGAAACCTTCCAAAAGCTTGAGCAACTAACTTGAAACTATTTGAAAAACTTGAACAGTTATCTGAAACTATCTAAAAACTCGAACAATTATTCCTTTTGGCTTGTCATTTGAATCTTTAAGTTCCGCACATGAGATTTCTTAGTTTCGAATAGTTTACTTGAAACCCATCAAAACACTCAAATACTTATCTAAACTATCTAAAAAGTCAAATAGTTATTCCTTTTGGCTTGTCACGTGAATCTTTAAGGTTCACACGTGAGATTTCATAGTTTCAAATAGTTTGCTTGAAACCCTTCGAAAAACTTGAACAATTATCCTAAAACTATCCGAAAAACTTAAATAGTTATCTTTTATACTTGTCACATGAATCTTTAAGTTCTACACGTGAGGTCACTTAGGTTCGATTTATTATCCATGTGAGGAAACAAATTGTACTTCATAGGTGTTAAGTCAATTTAGCAAACTAAAGATCAGAAGGTAGTTAAATCGATATAGATAGTTCAGAAATTACTGCAAGAGAAAAACAGGATTTTTGAAAGGTTACCAGGTTTAAGTATCTGGAAGAAATGGATCTTTAGTGAGTTATAGGCTTAAGTATCCAAAGAGTCAGTTTAAAGTAGCAAATATATTGTTGGATAATTAGAATAATAACTATTCAAGATTACAAGGCCTTCGAAAAGTTTGAAAGATAGCTAGTTGAATGATTGGAGGGTTAGGAAAGCTAACTATCCAAAAATTCAAGGAAATCGGAAAGTTAGGAAGGCTAACTATCCGAAACTTAAGTCATTCAATTACTCATGTGTAGAAATTCAAACGAAAGCTTAAAAGGATTCTCGGAAAGTTAAAAAGCTAATTATCAAAAAAATAGGAAGTTTTGAAAGGTTACAAAATGAACTATTTGAAACTTAAGTCATTCTATTATGCATGTGCCAAAATAAGAAAATAGCAGTTGGAAGCTTATAAGGAAATTTGAAAGGTTACTGTAGCTAACTATCCAAAAGTTAAAACACTTCGTTAAGTCAACAGCTACAACTATCTGAAAGTTAAGTTACTCAAATACACACGTGTAGAATTCAAAAACGTAGTCAAAAGCTTGAAAAGGATGATTCGGTAAGTTAAGAAAGCTAACTATCTGAAAGTCAAATATGTTTCAGTAAGTTACAACTTTAACTATCCAAACCGAAGGAGATCTCACATGTATGACTTAAATCCACATGTGATGAGACTTAAAGACAGTTTCTACTCATCAAAAGGTTATAAATGAATATCAAAAGGTTACCACTACTATCTAAAAGTTATAGGGAATCGAAAGGTTAACTTGAAAAACTTTCCTAAACGGTAACTTACCATTTTTGGACCTGCAAATTCAGTAAAGTACAATAGAATACATTTGTTAGAAAGAATATGATCATTATACCTCTTGGTATAAATATGATCAGTAAAGGGAAGATAAGTATACAATGTTTTATCATATACTATTGAGAGCTACACTAAAAAGTCATTCCACGATACACAATATAGTAAAAGCAAAAAGCTCCCTATGCATAAAGCTCTATTTAATAAAGGAAGTTTGGTTCGTGAACTTACACCTGAAAGTTCACTACTGATTCAGGGCTTGCACCAGTAAGCTCAAAGGAAATGTTGGTTTGGAGCTTGTACCTCAAAGCTCGATTGGTTGGTTCTTGCTTGAACCTTAAAGCAAGTGATTGTAAGTTGTAAAAGTTTAGTGAAGCTCAAGTGAATCTTGAGGGTGGACTAGCCATTAGTGGTGAACCACCTAAAAATCTCTTTGTGTCAAGTTTTTATTACTGCTTTGCATATTTATTTAATATCAATGCTTACTAACTAATTAAATCAACTAGTTAAGATTGAAAATAATCAAAAAACAAGTAAATAGTACCATTTACCCTCCTTTGGTAAGCCTTTAGTTCCTAACAATTGGTATCAGAGTAGGTTGATCTCATTAATAGATTTAACCATTTGAGATCATGGCTTTCCATACTATAGAGGGACAGAATATCCATCGACCTTCCCTCTTTGATGATAGCAATTATAGCTATTAGAAAAACAAGATGGAGTGTTTTCTCAGGAGCACAGATGTAAAACTTTGGAGGATGGTTATACATAGTACACCACTTCCAATTAGTCATGAAAGTGATTAGACTGAGGAGGATGAAAGAATCATCCAAATGGATGTTTTTAGGCTAAATTATATTTACTATGTACTAACTAGTGAACAATATAATAAAATATTTATATGTAAGTCTTCTCATAAGGCTTGGAAGACCCCTTCAAATTACACATATGAAGGAACCAGCCAAGTGAAAGATACTAAAATCAGCATTTTGTTAAGAAAATATGAATTATTCAAAATTCTTGAAAAAGAAAGTATTACTGAAATATTTTCAAGATTCATTGAAATTGTGAATGAACTAAGAGGCCTTGGAAGAGATTTTTCTAATCATAAACAGGTATAGAAGATTTTAAGAAGCCTGATAGTTGAATGGAAACAAAAGTCTACTTCCATATAAGATTCAAAGGATCTAAACAACTATTCAGTAGAAGATCTATTAGAAAATCTTCTTGCTCATGAAGTTCAAATGAAGGAGTGGAAAGAAGAGGGAGCCACTAAAAGAAAGGCTAAGAAAAAGAAAAAACTAGCTTTTCCCTCAATAGAAGAACAACCAAGCTCGGATGAAGATGAAGTTTTATTACTAGCTAGGAATTTTAGAAAAATAATGAGACAAGGAGGCAAAGCCAGCTCCTTAAGATCAAAAGTCCCCACATGCTACAAGTGAAAAAAATTGGAACACATTCAACTCTACTATCCTTTCCAATAGGAGGACAAATAAAAATGGAAGAAGAAGAGTAAGAAGAAAATGGCCTTGAAAGCTACATGAGATGATAGTAGCTCATCCAATAACTCATTAGACTTAGAGGAAGATGCCTTTGCAAACATATGCTTTGCTACACAAGAGGTATGCTCTACATCCCCTTATTGTTTAGAAAAAGAAAATAATGATTTAGATGTAGATAGTCTTCTCTATACAATAGATAATTTATATGTAAAATGTAAGAACTATAAGAAAGAATTAAAGAGTTTGAATTCCTGTCTAGAGGATGCTTTTGATGAATTAGAAAAAGCCCTAGTTGATAATAGGGAATTAAAAACAAAACTTGATAATTGTAGTTGTACAAACTTTGATTTAAAAGAAGAAAACAAAAATTTATTATCTGAAATTACTAATTTGAAAAACATTGTATGTAAGTTCACTAAAGGTGAAAATAGTTTAAATAAAATCATAAGATCTCAAAGAACAAGAACAAATAAATTTGGCTTAAGGTATGCTACACCACAAGAAACTCCCTACTATAGTGGAAAGATTAAATCTTATAGAGATGGCACAACTATATTTGCCATCAAAAAAAGATCTACTCATATATGGCTACCAAGAGGCAATAGATTCAATATGCTAAAGACTAACACTATTGGACCCAAGAAAATATGAGTACCAAAAGCCTTAATTTAAACATGATTTGCAGGACTATAAGGACAAGGAAGCTTAAACCTCAAAGTGGATCATTGACAGTGGATGTTCAAAGCACATGATAGGTAAGAAAAGATTTTTAGAATTTATTAAAACCATAAATTCAGGAGCAGTAAAGTTTGTAATGATGAAAAATGCAAAATCATTGTTGTTGGAAATGTTGCATCTAAGAATGGAAAGATTGAAAATGTCTTGCATGTAAATGGATTAAAACAAAATTTGTTAAGTGTAGGTTAATTATGTGATAAGGGTTATAGTCTTCTATTTACTACTAAAAACTATTTTATATTACAGCAAGATACACTTGAAATTAAATTTACTAGATTTAGAGATAAATCAATTTATGCCTTAGAATTTCCATCATATAATATGACTAGTAATGCATGTTTAATTGCTTCTAGTGAAGATGAATGGCTATGGCATAAGAGATTAAATCATGTAAATATGAAAACCTTAAGGAAATTGACCAAACATGATCTTGTTAGAGGTGTGTCCAAACTCAAATTCAAAAAGGATAAATTGTGTAGTGATTGTATTGTTGGAAAACAAAAGAAATCAATGCATAAGAGTATTGAAGATATTGCCACAGGCCAGCCACTAGAATTATTGCATATGGACTTATTTGGTCCTACTTAGACAGCTAATTTAGGAGGAAGAAAATATACTTTAGTGGTGGTTGATGGTTACGCAAGATTCACTTGAGTTATTTTCTTAGCACACAAGAATGAAGCTTGTAATGAATTCAAACATCTTTACATTAGAATTCAAAATGAAAAAGAATTAACTGTGAAGAAGATTCGAAGTGATCATGGAGGTGAATTTGAAAATTCTGATTTTGAAGACTTATGCAATTCTTTTAGTATATTACATGAGTATTCATGTCCAAGAACTCCTACACAGAATGAAGTTGTAGAAAGGAAAAATAAATTAATACAAGAAATGGCAAGAACAATTCTTAATGTATCTAATCAACTAAAATTTTTATAGGCTGAAGCTATAAATACTGCATGTCATACAATAAACAAAACTCATCTTAGATCTATCTTGCATAAGACACCATTTGAATTATGGTATGGTAAAACACCAAATATTGGATACTTCAAAATATTTAGATCAAAATATTTTGTACTTAATTCAAGGGATCAAAAGGACAAATTTGATGCAAAGTCTGATCCTACTCTACTAGTTGGATACTCTTCAAGAAGTAAAGCTTACAGAGTCTATTTTGAAAATGAAAGAAGAGTTAGTAGGAAAATTAAAGCAATTGAAAATAGACAGTGAATCAGAAAATCAGAAAGCACTACCGGAAAAGGAAAGCACAACACTGCTTGCATCTTCTAAGATAGAAAAAGCATGGAAAACAAAATCTAGACATCCCATTGCACAAATCATTGGAAATATAAGTCAAGGAGTTCAAACAAGGAGCAAAATTTAGAATATTTGTAATTATTGTGCATTTGTATCTGAACTTGAGCCTACAATAGTTGAAGAAGCTTACAATGATGAATACTAGATTATGGCCATGCAAGAGGAAATGAATCAATTTAAGAAATATGAAGTCTGGAATTTAATTGAAAGGCCCACTAAAAAATCAATTATTGGAATTAAATGGGTGTTTAAAAATAAATTAGATAATGATGACAGTATTATCAGAAACAAAGCTAGACTAGTTGCTCAAGGATACAACCAACAAGAAGGAATTGATTACGAAAAAACTTTTGCACCTATTGCAAAACTTGAAGCAATCAAAATGTTGCTTGCCTTTGCAAGTAATATGAAAATAAAGCTCTATCAAATGGATGTTAAGAGTGCATTCCTAAATGGTATTTTACAAGAAGAAGTATATGTAAAACAACCACCAGGTTTTGAAGATGAAGATAGACCAAATCATGTATACAAATTGAATAAGGCTCTTTATGGTCTAAAGCAAGTACTACATGCATGGTATGATAAGCTTAAGGGTTTTCTTCTTGAGAATCAGTTCAGTATAGAAACTGTAGATAACACTCTATTTATCAAATCAGAAAATTCTCACATGTTGATCATTCAAATCTATGTTGATGATATTATCTTTGGTGTAACAAATGAGAAACTATGTCATGACTTTCAAAACTTAATGCAGAATGAATTTGAAATGAGTCTTATGGGAGAATTAAAATTCTTCCTAGGATTACAAATTCATCAATTACAACATGGAATCTTTCTGAATCAAGAAAATTTCTACAGAGAGATTGTAACAAAATTTGGTATCAATAAATCCAAAGAAGCTCATACACTTATGAACTCAAATGAAAAACTTGATAAAGATATCTCTAGCACTTCTGTAGATTAAAAGAAATTCAAATGCATGATTAGATCACTTTTGTATTTAACAGCCAACAGACTAGACATAATGCTCAGTGTATGTGCATATGCAAGATATCAAGCCTCTCCCAAAGCATCACATTTAAAAGTAGTTAAACGAATCTTTAAGTGCTTACAGGGTACAAAAGATTTTGGTTTATTTTACTCCTTACAAAATCCATTAATGTTAAATGGTTATAGTGATGCAAATTATGCAGGATGCAAGTTAGACAAGAAAAGCACAAGTGACACTTGTCAATTGTTTGGTCACTCCTTAATATCATAGTTCAGCAAAAAACAAAACTCTATAGCACTCTCTACAACTAAAGTTGAATACATGGTAGCAGGTTTATGTTGTGCTTAGATTCTATGAATGCAACAAACATTGGCAGATTATAAACTTAAATTTCAGAATGTAATTATTTACTATAACAGTAGTAGTGCCATAAATCTCTCCAAAAATACAGTCCTACACTCAAGTGCAAAACATATCGAGATTAGGCATCACTTTCTAAGAGACCATGTTGAAGAAGGTCACATTTCTTTAGAATATGTCTCTACTAAAGAATAGTTAGCAAATATTTTCACTAAACCATTATCTAAATCTACATTTAATCATATTAGACGAAATTTAGGAATTTGTTCTTTCTATGATTTATAATCAATATTTCCTCATGATTATTTACTCTTCAAGCTCACAAATAGGAGCTTTTTTTCTACTAACTTTTCATCTTACAAAAACTTAGCAATGTTTAGATAGAAAAAGATCAATGTAACTATAATTGGATTTCAGAGATACTTTATAACTTTTGATTAATGACAAAATAAGGGGAGAAGACCATGATATTATCATTACAAATAGTACAAAAATAGGGGGAGCTTAGAAAAATAGGGAGTATACTTAGGATAATAAGGAGAGAAATTTTAGTATAATTTTATTGTTTCTTTGTGCATATATCTGTATAGCCATATAGGAAGTGAAATACATGTAATGAACTATAAGGTTTTTGCCATTTATCAAAAAGGGGGAGATTGAAAGATCCTCTAGATTTTGATAATGCAAAAATCCATGTGAGCAAACAAATTGTATTTCACAAGTGTTAAGTCAGTTTAGAAAACTGAAGATCAAAAAGTAGTTAAATCGATATAGATAGTTTAGAAATTGTTGCAAGAGAAAAACAAGATTTTCAGAAGGTTACCAAGTTTAAGTATCCAGAAGAAATGGATCTTCGATGAGTTATAGGCTTAAGCATCCGAAGAGTCAGTTTAAAGTAGTAGATACACTATCAAACAGTTAGAAGGATAACAATCCGAAATTACAAGGCCTTTAGAAAGTTTGAAAGATAGTTGGTTGAATGATTAGAGGGTTAAGAAAGCTAACTATTCGAAAATTCAAGGAAATTAGAAAGTTAGGAAGGCTAACTATCCGACACTTAAGTCATTCAATTACTCACGTGTAGAAATTCAAACAGAAGCTTAAAAGGATTTTCGAAAAGTTAGAAAGCTAATTATCTAAAAAATAGGAAGTTTCAAAAGGTTATAGAATAAACTATCTAAAACTTAAGTCATTTTATTATGCACGTGCTAAAATAAGAAAATAGCAGTCGGAAGCTTACAAAGAAATTCAGAAGGTTACTATAGCTAACCATCTGAAAGTTAAAACACTTCGGTAAGTTAACAGCTACAACTATCCGAAAGTTAAGTTACTTAAATACAAACATACAGAATTCAAAAACTTAGTCGGAAGCTTGAAAAGGACGATTCGATAAGTTAAGAAAGCTAACTATTCGAAAGTTAAATATGTTTCAGTAAGTTACAACTTTAACTATCCAAACCAAAGGAGATCTCACGTGTATGACTAAATCCACATATGGTGAGACTTAAAGAAAGTTTCTACTCATTAGAAGGTTATAAATGAATATCGAAAGGTATCATTGCTGACTATCCAAAAGTTATAGGGAATTGGAAGGTTAACTTGAAAAACCTTCCTAAACAGTAACTTACCATTTTTGGACTTGCAAATTCAGTAAAGTACAACAGAATACATCCATTAGAAAGAATATGATCATTATACCTCTTGATATAAATATGATTAGTAAAGGGAAGATAAGTACACAACGTTTTATCATATACTATTGAGAGCTACAGCAAAAAGTCATTCCACGATACACAATACAATGAAAAGCAAAAAGCTCCCTGTGCATAAAGCTCTATTTGACAAAGGAAAGTTTGGTTCGTGAACTTACACTTAAAAGTTCACTATTGATTCAGGGCTTGCACTAGTATGCTCAAAGAAAAGGTTGGTTTGGAGCTTATACCTCAAAGCTTGATTGGTTGGTTCTTGCTTAGACTTTAAAGCAAGTGATTGTAAGTTGTGAAAGTTTAGTAAAGCCCAAGTGAATCTTAGGGGTGAACTAACCATTAGTGGTGAACCACCTAAAAATCACTATTCTTTAGTAGAGACATATTCTAAAGAAATGTGACCTTCTTCAACATGGTCTCTTAGAAAGTGGTGCCTAATCTCGATATGTTTTGCACTTGAGTGTAGGACTGTATTTTTGGAGAGATTTATGGCACTGCTACTGTTATAGTAAATAATTACATTCTGAAATTTAAGTTTATAATCTGCCAATGTTTGTTGCATTCATAGAATCTAAGCACAACATAAACCTGCTACCATGTATTCAACTTTAGTTGTAGAGAATGCTATAGAGTTTTGTTTTTTGCTGAACTATGATATTAAGGAGTGACCAAACAATTGACAAGTGTCACTTGTGCTTTTCTTGTCTAACTTGCATCCTACATAATTTGCATCACTATAACCATTTAACATTAATGGATTTTGTGAGGAGTAAAATAAACCAAAATCTTTTGTACCCTGTAAGCACTTAAAGATTCGTTTAACTACTTTTAAATGTGATGCTTTGGGAGAGGCTTGATATCTTGCATATGCACATACACTGAGCATTATGTTTGGTCTGTTGGCTGTTAAATACAAAAGTGATCTAATCATGCATTTGAATTTCTTTTAATCTATAGAAGTGCTAGAGATATCTTCTTGCTTTTCATCGATGTTTTTCATCGATTCTTAAGCTATTTTTGTAGAGAATTAAAAGACGATTCTTTCTATATACTTTGTTTAATTTTTCGAGCACGTTTGGTTTGATTTTTCCATTTTATACGAAGAGTGTATTCTCAATTCGAAATCACATTTTTGATCAATAGTTTTACGGAAATGGCTGATACGATTTCTCTCTCTATGCAATATGTTTTAAGATCTATAAATTGGGTTTATTATATTGATGAGTCTACTTTAGTTCAACGGTAATTTCATAGATTTTCATGAAGAATTGATAAAGTTCTCGAGTTTTTACTATGAGTGCACGTTTTGCATTATTTCAAGATCATTTTGCACACCTCACTAGAGCTTACTGTTATTTTCAATTAAGGATGATTTAGACTGTAAAACACTATGTCATTTTAGATAACTTGAAACCATTTCCAATGCATATTTTTACATGATTTTTTAGTGCCTATTTTGGGAAAAATCGTTATTATAAGTAGAGATATTTTTTATGATTTCGGAGAACAAGTTATGAAGAGAGCGAATTTTTGTAACTCCGAATTCTAGCCAAACAAAATCCTATCCTACATTATTCCTTTCATAGAAGACTTTTTCGTAGAGTTTTTTAGTATTTCTTGATTCTATTTTGTAAGAAATTTCGTGTAGATTAAAGTCACGTAAATTTTATATTTTTTTAGAATGTATTTCATTGGTTTTTTATTTTTTCTTTCAGAGGTCGCAATAGTTTTGAATTCCTGTTCAACTGCTAGTTTTAGTGCTCGACGCCTGAGTGTTGCCTGCACTGCAAACTTTATAGAAAGTTGTTCTGTCAATTTTTCATGTTAATAGTGCGAGTCTTTGTTCAAAGCCCTTTGATTTCACAAGATTTCATGGAGTTTTGACTGAGATATGATTTTTGCACCAAATGTGCATTTTTGGAAAGTTTACAAAATGGTTCTGCGCCCTGTCAGTAAATCCAACACTTCTAGATTTTTATAATGATTTAGTCTATGAAATTACTATCATCGAAGATAACTCGAGAATCTTTCCAACCAATATTTTCTTTGGATTTTTCAATATCCAAGTTGGATGTAAGGAGAGTTAGAATTTAGACTTAATTTCTGTAATTTCACAGATGAAACTCATTAATTTTCTTAGGTTTCCTAAGGTTTAACCTTGGGAGCTTATTGGATTTATGATGATATTTGAACTCTTTATCGTATTTATGTAATTATTACCTATTAATATGTAATTAAAGTTTTTATCATGGCTTTAGTGATGTGAATATTTTGCTAAGCATTTATTTCCTTAAATTCGTTTAAGACAAGCTTCTTGTGGATCGACCTGCTCTTGCATATGCTTAATACAATAGGTACCGTGCGCTTGCAGTTTATAAATGTAAAATTTGAGATTTTCGTGTTTTAATTCTAAATATAACAAATTTCCTTACATGCACATGAAGTTACTTAAATTCAAATGGTTAATTTAAAACCCGTCGAGAAACTCAAACAGTTATCTCAAACCATTTGAAAAACTTAAATAGTTTTCTCAAACTATCTGACTAACTTGTATAGTTTCCAGTCCATCTTCTAGCTTGACATTTTATCTTCTAGTTGACTTGTTCATCTTTTGGTTGACCTATAAAATATTTCTTAATTTCTCATATAGATTTTTGCATTATAAAAATACAAGGGTTCTAACAAAGTCTTATTAGAGCAAGACCCATAAAAACTCTAATCAATAGGTGCCTATCTCTAAATTATGATGAAAAAATGTCTTGTAGGATCCCAACAACTACTATAGCCTCATTAGCAAGCTCATGTACCTTACCATCACAAGACCTAACATATTTTATGCCATAAACCATCTTAGTCAATTTGTCAACAAGCCTTATATAAAATATTATGAAGCAACCCTAAGAGTTGTTAAATACTTGAAGAACAACTTTGAATAGGGAATTACCTTCTTTAGAGATAAATGTTTCAACTTAAGAGCTTTTTGTGATGCATACTAAGGCAGTTGCACTATTAGTAGGTGTTCCACAATAGGTTATGCAATTTACATCGGCGGCTTAATCATTTCTTGGAAAAGAAACAAACCACTATTTCCAAGTCTTCCACTAAAGCCGATTATCAATCCATGGTAATATGTGTTTGTGAGGTCACTTGATTAAGGTATCTTTTAGCTCATTTAACTCTTTGTGAGGTCACTTCGTAAGAAAATTCAAGGGTCATTTAAACTTCACATGTTTAATCCACATCAATTTGTAAATATATTTACAAAACCTTTAATGTACAACAAGTTTCACATGCTCTTTGACAAGTTGGGCATGTAGAATATCTACATGCTAACTTGAGGGAGAGTGTCAAGCTCATTGTTATGTCTATTGTATCTTTACTTGGAATTTGCTCTTTTCTCTAGTTCTCTTTTTATGATCTGTCCACTTTTATGGTCTAGATCTGCTGTTTGCTTGTACGGTTCAGATCTTGTGTGTGATTTGTATATATAGTTACTCATGAATGTGAAACCCTTACTTTTTACCTCTCCATCTTGTTGCACTACTTGCTCTCCATTGTGATTTGTGTGAAAACTCGACAAGTACGTCCACCATTAAAACCAACTTGACTTACGTAACTAACATATAGGTTATAACATGACAGTTGGCACGTATTGTGGATTTGTGTATCATTTTCTTATCAGGGGTTTCAAATTTCAAATCTTAGAGAAAACTATGAGTAATCATTTCTAGTGAGTTAAACTATTACTGTGTACTTATGTATCATTAACAAAGTATTTTATGTAATTCAAAGGAATTCTATGCTCTTTCACGCTTGTGATTGGAAAGTTTAGTTGTTGAAGAAATTTGGATCCAAAAAGACATTGATCGTGCTTCTCACTTATGTGATCCTATGTAAGTCTACGTAGATAACTACCCCTTTCTATCAAGCTACCTATAAATGGGTAATGTTTCAAAGTAGGATAGCATGAGCGCAAGGTGCTTCATAATCGGTGCATCAACTACACAAAAAAAAATATCCATCAAGAATCTTACAATCTGCACTAAATATCTCATCAGCTATGCTAGAACGGTATATCATTGTCATGAATCTTTAATGACAAGGTTCTACCATGATCCTCGCCAGATTAAACATCCATAATAACTTACAAAGAGAACAAGAGCTACATCTTACAATCACATGGAAAGGAGATGAACTAGTCCAGGTTTCTCAATTCTGATATAAATATCCAAACAACCACGTGATTGTTGGATCTTTTTTGTACCACATATTTTTACAAAGCCATCAAGCTGCTGTGCCTTGGCCTACCATCCCTTCTCCTTTCCTGACATAAGGCTCCACTTTTTCCTCCACTTGCTCTTTCACTTCGTCTACCTGGTTTCCCAACAAAAAATGTTGTCAAAGGTGCTGAAGTCAACATCAAACGTAAGTGATGATACTTTTTGGTAATGTAGCCTCAGTCAGTATATACATTTAGCAAATTTGTCTAGGTGCATTACTGATATGACCCACTAATGGAGCATGCTTGTGGAGTGTAAGCTAGTTATCCTTGAACAAAATACAAAGGCAAATCCATGGACTTCATCCTCACATTGACACATGTTTACAGCATTGAAACATGGAAGTCCTTTTATCGTGGTACTAAATTGTGAATGACAGGGAAAATTTTAATGTGTATTTGCAAATAAAACAAAAATTAATGCTTCAAAGTCTTGTATTTGACGAAAAGTTCAGTGATGTTCACTGTAAAACCATGAATCCTTTTTCATTTTATAAATATTGCTAAATTGAAATTAAATGAAAAAACTAAATACTTATAAATAATAATAAAAAGATGTAGCAATTCATAAATATTCACAAAAATTAATTATATATTTCATATATCTAATTACATGCATAGTGCAAAATAAAAATAAATTGTACATAAATTTGATATTGATCTGAAAGAAAACTATCACATCCTAGACAATTAAAAATGACAACAAAATCAATTTATGATATGCAATTAATCCCAAACATGACATTAAATTTTCGTTAATTGTTAATTTAGCATATACAAAAGGCATACATCACAAGAAAATTACAAGCAACTATGGTTGGAAGAATCACATGGAGAACTTTCCAACAGATGAAAATTAATATAATATGAATATGCTACAGGTACTTTGAACTATTCTATAATGAAATCTCAAGGTATTTCACAACAGACAAAACCCACATATATTACAAATGGTGATACTTCCTCACCAGATCATAGAAGATCCAAAATTTTGAAGAGTAAGGCCCACCATGCTACATTGTACTTTGGAAGATAACCCTTATAATGCACATATGAAGAAGTAAATTCCATCATTGATGATGCAGATAAAATCTACAAATGAGTGGAAAGTCAAATATTATGATGCATAATGATTCTTTTGTTCCACAAGTTTTGACTTCACTTGATAAGCCATTTAAGATGAAAGGATTTGAAAGTATTCCTTTATTTAATATCTAATAAATATCAGCGTTACAAATGATATTGTCAAGTAGACTAACATAATGTTTATATATACAATACCATTTGTTGTATTATTGATTACATTCATATCACTATGACAAAGACAAAGTAAACACACCATGCCTGTAAAATAATTGATGAAATTCTGACATCTATTTGCCTTCTCTCATTGAAACTTCAGATAAGCATTGTTCACTTCTTTTTTAAGGAATGATGAGTAGTGATATGGTTGTCTCTTTATTTAGTTGTTTGATATTCCATAATGATAGATTAGCTTCATCAATTAAAAGAAAAAAAATCAACTTGTGGAAAATTCAGTATTGGACCTTCTTGATGAAAGCTTCTGCCTTCTTTGCCTCCTCATTCACTTCCTCTGCAATACGCTCAACCATCACGAAGTCATACTCTACTACAGAATCCTCTGGAAGCACATCGGCAATGTCGGCAGATACTTTTTGCACCAATGTTGAAACCCTTTCCACATCCTCCAACAAAGTTGTGGCCGCCTCCTCCACCTTGCCTGTCAATTCAAGAACAATCCCCAACAACAGTCGTATTCATCGACCAAAAATCTAGTGCAATCAAATCTCAATTTCATTTAAACATACGGTAAGAATTAAGCACCTTCTATCCTCCGTACATTCTTATAAAGCGGTATGGCATAAGAAAGTATGGAAACCAAAGCCCATCTTGTCCTACAACAATGAAAAGAAAACAAAATTACAGAACCATCCAAAACAGGCGCAAGCATAGCAATAAATCAAACTTCGCATCAAACTCGACGCATAACAGTCGATGAATCATCGACGTACCACAAAGGAAAGTTGGGAAGATGGAAACCCACGTCAACGGATGCCTGTGGATCTTCACCCGTACCCTTTTCGCTGCAGAAATCCCATGGCGAAAACCAAATTAAACGGGCAATCCAACAACAGAAACAGCACAACGCAAATCAAATATTCAATCTTTCTTGAGAATCTAATAGATGAAGTTAATTATATGACTCAAATCGTTGGGATAAGCACAAAAATCGACTCTTTTCTCACTGTTACAAAGAAGTTATAACTGCGTAGCATACTTGCCAGTGATGGCGGTGTCCTGAATTGGATCTTGGACATCCATTGCAAGCGGGCAGCTGGGAGTCGCCATGGTTCCGAAAGGAGGGGGTAAGGCGAGGGAGGTGGAGGGGAGGCGTTGGTGATTAAGATTGAAGTGGGATGAAACTGGACGATTCCTCCGTTTGCCTTTGTAGGTGTCAATTGGGCCGTAATGGGCTGGCCTGGTTCGGCTCGATTTAAAAAGTTAGATTGAGTTGCAATAAATTAGAAAATTGACTAATTGATTGGTCAGTAAGTTAATTCAAGTTAGATTAAAATTAATAGAAAATAAAAAATAAAATATGATATCTTTTTTATATATATTAATAAATATAATATGATTAATAAATGTAAACATAAAAGTTGATGTATATAATAAATATTAAAGTAAAAATTGTTAAAAAATTAATAAATATAATACAAACTTGTTTAAACGTAACAATTAAAAATGTAAAATAAAGTTTAAATAATGTTTGATATATATATTACAAAATATGAAAAGAATTAAATAAGAAAATTATCGTAACAACTAGGAAATAATTAAATAAAAGATTTATCATAACAAATAAGAAAAAATTAAATAATTTTAATCATAGCTATTTAATAAGAGATAATCCTATTTTTTAGATTTTGATGTAATAAATTGAAAAACAAGAGCACAAAACACTTGTAAATAAAATTTTATTCTTTATAAACTTTAAAAAAAGAATTTACAATATCTTTTCAACTCAATTCCCTTCTTGACGATTTTAATACAGTAATATCCGATATACAATTCAAATAGAAAATGAAGTCTTTATTCAAAACTAATTTCAAATTGTATAAAACCTAATCTTTATGCACGTAGCTCCTTTCCTTCTTTTTACTCAGCTTCTATATCTCTTCTTCTCCAATTGTCGAATTTCCAGACTTCTTACGTTTGCAAACTCCTTTTTTGAAATTACTTAGAATTTCAAACTTCTTTTGATGATGGAGAATTTTTCTAGATATGAATATTCAAACTTGATTTTTTAGTTGAGGTTTTGGATTGAATATTCAAACTTAGTTTTTAAGATTGAGGATTCCCATTGTAATGTAGCTTGTACTCTCTATTAGTAGTTGAACTCTGACTTTACGTTTAGCATGTTCATCCACTTAATTCATAATTCACATACTAATTTCAAATTCAAATTATCCACAATTTCCACTATCTTTTTGAATTTCCATTATGTCCATTATCATTTTAAAATTTCCACTTTCTCTACTATCATTTTAAATTTCCATGATTTCCACTCGTAGATTCACCGAAACTTTATCTTCTTGAATATTTGTAGAATATCTTCTAAGTCTTCGTTTTAGTCGAATACTTATCATTTAAGTTCTGTAAAAACTGGAATACTTATCTGTAACTCTTCGAGTTTTTGCACCTGCAAAACACGTGACTGAACATAGAAAACTTATCTGTTCGTTAGTCATTTTATAAAACTTGAACAGTTATCTAACTCTTTGATTTTCATTACCGAACGCATATAGAAAACACGTGACAACTTTAAACATTAAAAACACACGTGTAGATAACTTAACTATACAAGTTTTTAACATAACTCTTCGGCTAAATCGAAACATTAACTATCTGAAAGTTTAACTGTCTAAAATTCTAATCATCTAAAAACTTTAACTATTCAAAAATCTAACTATCTAAAAGTTAACTATCCAGAATTTTAAATGAAACTTTTCGATAATTTGTTAACATTTAATTATGTGACTATTATACTTAGAAAATATTATTTAGATTTATTTATAAATTTTAATAAAGTATTTATCCTCAAAACAAAATTCCTAACAATAAGAAATTTACTAACAATTCCAACTTCTTTTATAACATGTGAACAAGTAATTAGTATTAGTGGTAATATACTAGATGATAGAATAATAAGATTAAAAGATGATATTTTAGAAGAATTAATGTGTGTTAAAGACTAAGAGTTTACTTGTGTTCGTAAATAGCAACAAAAAGATGACTTCGTCAATGAATTTACAAATTTAAATATTTAAATAAAATTATGTACATTGTACATTAAATGTAAAAGTATTTGATGTAATTATAAAAATAATATAATTTTAATTTAAATTTAGAAGTAAAATAATTATTTTAACTTTATGAATAATGTTTAAATATGTTGATAGATGATGAATTATGAATGGTACGTTGATG
Source organism: Cymodocea nodosa (assembly GCA_036874045.1). Classification (NCBI taxonomy): domain Eukaryota; kingdom Viridiplantae; phylum Streptophyta; class Magnoliopsida; order Alismatales; family Cymodoceaceae; genus Cymodocea; species Cymodocea nodosa. Next base: position 9,521,396 of record CM072342.1, read on the forward strand.
ATGTCTTGATATTGATGTTAATGTGATGAATAATGATTTATGAATGATGACTTATGTTTGATGTTCATGTATTTATAAATAAAATAATGTATTTGAATGATGAATTGATTATTGGAAACGTTGTTTAATTTAAAATCAAAAAATAAATATAAAAAATCAAAAACTTTGGTTGGACCAAAGTTAAGATTCAGTTAAATCGAATGAAAAAATAAAGAAAATAAAAAACTTCAATCAGACTAAAGCTTATCTTTGGTGAGACTAAAGGAAAAAATAATAAATTTAAAAAACTTTGATGTGATTGAAGTTTATCTTCGATCTAACCAAAGAAAAAAATTAAAAAATTAAAAAATGTTAGTTAGACTAAAGAAAAATAATAAAAAAATATTAAAAAAAATCAAAAACTTCAGTCTAATCAAAGTTGAGCTTTAGTCAAATTGAAAAATAATAATAAGAAAATGTTTAAAAAAATAAAAAAATTTGGTTGGACCGAAGTTAAGCTTTGATCAGACCAAAAAAAAAATAAATAAATAAAAATTTCGATTGGATCGAAGTAAAGTCAAAAAAATAAAAAACTAAAAAAAATTGATCAGACCAAAGTTGACCTTTAGTTAAATCGAAGAAAAAAATAAAAAGTTATAAAAGGAGTAGGCTACAAGCCAGGCTACCTTGAAAAAATTTTGGACTAGGTCAAGCTATCCTAAAAAAATTTCAACCTAGTCGACTTGACTCGTAGCTTGAATAGACTGATACTTTTTGGACCGAGCTAGCCCATTGACACCTTTATCCCTTTGGTAATTAAGCCATTATTTTCCAAGAAAAATGAACCCAAATGAAGCAACTGGAGCTTCTATTATTTATTAAACACATGAGGTTGTTTGGAGGACCATTTTTATAAAATATTTTTTTTATAAAATATGTTTAGTTGAAAAATATTTATCAAAATAAATCATGTAATTGTAAAAAATCGTAAATTATTTTTTAAATTTTTTATTGAATTTAATAGTTCAACTATGTAATTCACATTGTGTTTTTTATTTTCTTTTGTAGCTAATTTTCATATTTTAACATTAGGTTTTTCTACTTTTAACGATATGTTAAAGTTTTCAATGTTCACTTTTTATCTTATTAAAGTTATTCCGATCGTAGATTATTTTAATTTAATTTGTTTGCAAATTTTTTGATTTAATCTAGCCCTTTCTTTGACTTTTATTTTATTCAAGTTTGATTTCAATTTTTTAAATCTATTTTAGTATTTTAACTTTTTAAGAATTCTAGGGAATTTTTATAACAAATAAAACACCTTTGGTTTGTAATGGAATGTTGATATAATTACAAAGTTAAATTATTTAAATAATCCATAAATTATTTTTTTTGTTGTAGGAAATGTTTATACTTAAGAAGGGGGTGAATTAAGTATATTGCAAATTTTCTTATTTTTTAGTCACCTTTTTAATTCTATTTAATGTAGAAATGAAATAGAGATAAAAACATATAGTTTATGGTGGTTTCCCTCAACTAGGATACTTCCACTCCTTAAGTCCCTACTCAAGAATTCACTATTCTCAAGAGTTTTTGGTTCACTTAAAACCTATTGTACTTCAACTTTACTCAAAGCAAATTCAACTTGATCAAGCACTGATCCTTTGTCAAGTTATCCCTTTAATTGTATGGACCCTTGTATAGTTATCATGCTAACTATATGTACCCTCGTACAGTTATCTACATAACTTTACGGACTCTCGTAAAGTTACAAGTCCGTAAAGGAATTTCTAACCTCAAGTCTAGGACAGCATGTTCACAGACCTCCACTTTTTGATGGAAATAACTATGGTTTCTGGAAAAATAAGATGATTAACTTTTTAAAATCTATGAATGTGAAGGTTGTGAGAGAAATGGTTTGTGGAATTCAACTCCCAACAATTCTAGAGGACATGTGGATAGACAAAGATGAAAAGAAGATACAAATTGATGCTAAAGGAATGAATGCATTGACTTGTGCAATCACAATTGATATTTACAACAAGATCTCTACATGCTCTACTACACATGAAGCTTGGCATGCATTAGAAATTACCTATGAAGGAACCAATGAGGTCAAGGATACAAAAATAAGTATCCTATTGAGAAAATATGAGATGTTTAAAATGAAAGAGAATGAGAGTATCACTAATCTCGTTTCATTGAGATTGTAAATGGATTGAAAAATCTTAGGAAAGAATTTCCCATGAAAGAACAAGTTATCAAAGTCTTGAGAAGCCTAAATAAAGATTGGAAAGCTAAGGCTACCTCAGTTCAAGATTCAAAGGATATGAGGACCTTTACATTAGAAGATCTCACTAGCAAGTTGTTAGCCTATGAGACACAACTAAAAGACTGGAAAGAAGAGGAAGGAGAAACCTCAAGAAAGGTTGAAAAGAAGAAGGAAAAGAAGGCTCAACAACCATCTAAGGAGTCTATAAATGAGTTTCTAGAAGAATTGGCCTGCATTATTAGAAAATACAAAAAATTCTGGAAGAAAGGAAAAAGCCACAATAAAGGGAAGCAATCTACTTCAAAATGCTTCAACTGCAATAGATATGGGCATTTTCAAAGCTAATGCACATATCAAAAGAAGGATGAAAGAAAGAAATTTGATAAGAAGAAATCTCATGGGAAATAGAAGTTTCATTAGAGAAAATTTAATCAAGGAAAGCTTTACCAAGATCTAGGAATAGAACATAGATTTGCCTTTCCTAGAGCCCCTTCTTAGAATAGAGTTGTAGAGAGAAAGAATAGATCTCTTCAAGAAATGGCTCAAACTATGCTGAATGAAAATAAGGTTGCTTATTATTTTTGAGCTAAGGTAGTTAGTACTACATGCTATATTTTAAATAGAGTAACCCTAAGAAGAGAAATAGATAAGACTCCTTTTGAACTATAGATGGGAAGAATTCCTAAAGTTCATTATTTTAAAGCTTTTGGATCTAAATGTTTTATTTTGAATACAAAGGAAAATAAAGATAAATTTGAAGCAAAATCTAATGAAGGTATATTTTTGGGATATTCTTTAAGAAGCAAGGCTTATAAAGTTTATAATAAAATTTCTTTGGCTGTTGAAGAATCAATGCATGTAAATTTTGATGAAGAGCCAAGTAGTAATTCAAGAGAAATTATTGGTACTTTTGAAGATAAATGTGATGAATTAAATATTGGAGAATCTAGTACCATGGGTCAAGAAAGAAATGATAACCCTATATCTCATAAATTTTTGCCTTAACACCCTAAGGAGTTTATTATTGGTGATATTTCAAAAGGTGTAGAAACATTATCTAGAATCAATATATCTGGGTGTTATGCATTTCTATTTGAAATAGAACCTAAGAATATTGATGAGGCATTACATGATGAATTTTGGATTAGTGCCATGTAGGAAGAACTTAATCAGTTTAGAAGAAATAAAGTATGGGATTTAGTTCCTAAACCCCAAGATCATTCAATTATAGGCACTGAATGGGTATTTAAGAATAAATCTAATGAATTAGGGCATGCAATTAGAAATAAGGCTAGATTAGTAGCCTAAGGGTATAATCAATAAGAGGGAATAGATTTTGAAGAAACTTTTGCTTCTATAGCTAGATTAGAATCAATTAGAATATTTCTAGCTCTTGCTACTCATATGAATTTTAAACTATATCAAATGGATGTCAAAAGTGCATTTCTAAATGACTTAATTAAAGAGGAAGTATATGTTAGGCAACCACCTAGTTTTGTAGATGTAGATTATCCTAAGTATATTTTCAAATTGAAGAAGACCCTATATGGTTTGAAACAAGCTCCAAGAGCTTGGTATGATAGGTTGAAATCTTTTCTATTAGATAATGGTTTTTCTATTGGTAAGGTTGATAATACCTTATTCTTTAAGAAAAATTATCTAGGTCTGTTAGTTGTTTAGATTTATGTTGATGATATCATTTTTGGAGCAACTAATGAAGATTTAAGTAATAAGTTTGCAGAATAGATGAAGAATCAGTTTGAGATGAGTTTAATGGGTGAGCTAACTTTTCTTTTTAGGATTACAGATTAAACAAATTGAGAAAGGAATTTTTGTATATCAAGAAAAATATACAAAGCAACTTTTAGAAAAATTTGGAATGAGTAAATACAAGTCCTCAGGCACTCTGTTCGCTTGGCTAGCATGACACCAGAAAACTTGTTTGGATCTCCAGCAACGCACCATAAAAACTTGGATTTGTTAACTTCTGTTTTTACTTAGTTAATTTATCTTTATGTCTATTCCTTTTTTTTTTACAAGTAAACAAACAACCTTTCACACAAATTAGATATTAATTCAAATTTGTATTTTAACTGCAAGTGCATAGTGTCTATTGTATTAGTGTGCAAGTACAGGTCGATCCCATAGGAAATTGCTTAAGAATTGAGACCTATTTCATTTTTAACAATCAAATTTATATATTCAATAAGCTATCTGTTGAATTACAGTTAACTCAATGGACAAAGTTCGTTGAGTTATGGCTAACTCAATAGACTAACCTCGTGGACTTAAGTTAACTCCACGAGCCTGCATTTCCTATTTAATACTACTATTTACAAAGGAATTCGGCCAACCATTAGGCGGTTCCACAGATTGTAAATAACATCAATTAAGTTCTTTAATGTTAGTAAATACTGGATTTATCATTAGGCAATACTAACATTCAGATAATTCAAACAGTAACCATTAAAATCTTTAAGTCTTTTAAACGAACCAATTTCAGTAAACTGTAAAACTAAAACAAACATAAAACAATCACAACATTGACAAAGATAACATTAATCACGATACAACACAAATAATACAACACTCAAATACAAAATACAAACACAGATAAGTTATTTTTGGTATTTTTGTTTTAATATGAACATGGAAATGGGTGAAAGGTGAAATGTAAAGTAATCTCAGTCGACAGTAAATACTTCCGTCACTACATACGACGCGATTACACCATTGAAAATTAAACCACTTACAATTCTGTCTCCTTTCCCTATAGAATTGCAAGTCCAGAATTGCAAGATAATCTCCTCTTCAGCATACAGGCATCAACTCGAAGCCAAGGCTAGAAGCTTTACGATCTCTTGAGATATGAGTCGGCGCTTGGTGAAAATGGCTTCCCTTCTCGCGATGCGATCACTCCTTACAGTGGTTGTCAAGCATTGTGTTTGGCTCGGAATCGACCCGACATCAAGAAAGTATCCTTACAGACCTCCGATGGTTGGAGATAAGGTGGTGATAATGGTTGGTGTGGTACTTCAGAGAACTGCCGACACTGTCTGTAGAAAGCTCGGTGCTCCTCCTCTATACACACTAGCCATACCCATTGATCACACACTCTTCTTTTTTCTTTTTTTCTTTTATATTTCTTTAGTGGTAACTGCTTCTTCTTGAATGGTCAGTTGGATTTCCTTCATTTATATCAACGACGATGATTTCTTCTCCCTACGCGATACTTGCGATCATGGTTTTTCCTTCCAATTATCTTATTTCTGCAACCGCTACAGTGGCATATTAGAAAATAAATAGTCCATGGAGTTACAGATAACTCAACGGACTTACCTCGTTGATTTAACTATAAAACACATGCATAAATTTTACTATCTGATGCTTAGATGCATTTTGGATAGTTACAAACTTAACTATCTGATGCTCAGGTGCATTTCGGATAGTTATAGATAACTCACCGAAAATCCACTTAAGTCACTTTCCCAGAACATGACACATGTCCATAGCTATTTTATAAATAAAAGGAGATTTCAGAGAGTTACACATATAACTATCCGATGCCCAGCTGCAATTTCGGATACTTATAGATAACTCACTGAAAGTTCATTTAAGTCATGCATTATGGTTTTGACACGTGTACTTTAGGAAATAATAAAGTATTCTTTTAAAACATAACTATTCGGTATGTTAAAGATAATTGTCCGATACATGTTCGGTATGTTAAACATAACTATCCGAAATATCAGAAAATTCAGATACTTAAGGATTTCACAGCCTGCAACTTAGCTATAGTTCAGAAATGTACTAAATTAACATTAATTCCCTGAAATTAAGCAAATTCTTTAATTAAAGCATATAACAGTGCAATTATGATATAATGGCTTAATTCTCATATGATAAGCTAAATATTATACAATTAACCATCATTTAACCGTTAATAATATGCACTTTTTCATTCTAAACACTTCCCCCATACCTAAATTTTGCTAGTCCCTTAGCAAACTAAGATCTCATTAATTGGTCTTCCTAAAAGTGCTAGAATTAATTCTTCCATTTTTTCTTCTGTTCAGCATAAGAACTAGTATATAGATATTCTATATGTTTTAGCAATCAACCTGCAAATATACTTAGAATATATGCAAATTACATACGAAGTATATCATCATCACATAGGTATTAATTATATTATCATTTGTTCTTCTTTTCATCATCTATCATCTTGAATTTTCCAATAAGATTTCTAGAAGAAATTTCAACAACATATGAATCAAAGTACAATCCAATTCAATATGATTAAGACAAGTAGAATAAAGAATTGTATCTCCATTAAACAACTTCAAAAGTTAATTCTAGATTCATATTTCAGCAATTCTAGATAACAGAAAATATACTCGATTCATAAGATATCTGTATTTCACAAAACATATTTCACAAAATACTTGTATCTTTTCAGAACAGTATATGTATTTTTGTACTTTAAAAGTTAATTTGACAAGCTTGAATCATACAAGAGCTTTCTAATGTATCCATGTAACGAGCTTTTAGTCAACAATCCCAAATCTGATCAGGATCTTAGGTTGCCAGATTTCAAGAGTCCTTTTTTAGGTCAACAATCCTTACATACCTATCTACTCAAGTACAAAAGGCTCGTGATCAAACAAGTCAATAAACTCTCAAAGGTTTTTTTTTTTTCTCTTTTTCTTTTTTTTCAATTACAACAAAAGCATTAATCACATACTGTATATGTACATATTTCATTAATACAGATGCAATAAAACACTAATCTCATATAGTCCTGCTTCTATCATTTACTGAAAATATGGATCCATAACAATAAGCTCATACTTTTTCTGTAGTTTAATAAGATCTACACATAAATCATTCTACAAGTTTAATCAGTCAAATTAAATGTATCTTTAATCATATGTGTTTCATTTAATCTAGAATTCACATCTCAGCTCTTTCAGGACTTTAGATAAATTTTTTTTTTAAGCATTCTGATTTCATTTCAAAATCGTGAACTGTTAAACTCATGAAATTCAGAAAAAACATAAGATACTATATCTAGAATTTGCTTAAATAGTAATTTCTATAGCATCTTATATAACCTTCTAAATATAACATTCAAGCAGCTACAGTTTATAAAAATTTTACAATCTCAATTATCGGATAGTCACAGCAAGTTCATAAAAATTTTCAATTTCCACAAAACTTTTTAGTACCATTTTAATTCCTTTAATTAACAAACATACATGGTTGTTACTTTAATTACCTCCCCCATACCTACATTTTGCATTGTCCTCAATGTAAAAAATTTGACAATAAATACAGTAATTGTAGAAGGCATGAATATAGTTTCGTTGATTTAGCACCTAACTCAACAAATGCATTTAAATCTAAATTTAGGATAAGTAATCAGTTACATACCATGTTTCATTTGTATCTCCTTCTGCATATTCTGATTTTTGATTCTAAAAAAATTTCATTCACAGATAAAAGCAAAATATATAACAAAATAACATTTAACAGATATTTATAAATCATTGTCTTGTGTGGAACCTAGGCTCCTATGCCTTTGGTGGCTCACAAGCAAGCTAGTTGGTTTCCTAGAACAGATACCAACAAACTGGATTGATATTTTGTTTTTGTTTTCTTTTATAAAATAAAATTAAAAATATATTTTTCTAAAAGTAAATGCAGAAAACACACAACAAATCATAGCTTAAGAACATGATTGAAAAGTAGAAACAAATAGAATAAACGTGTCAGTCCAAGCAAACTTTTTAGGCATAATTCTTCTTGCTATTAATTCTGTTTTAATGTAGTTCTTGTTCCTTTTTAATTTGTAAACTTGTAGTATATTATCAATGCTAAATACAAGTGTATTACCCTTAATGAAATGAAATGAAATGCAGAAAGGGATCCTTTTCGGTTCCAGGGTAATGTAGTAGTTTCTATTTCTACATCTATTTTAATATACTCCTCTTCCCACTTCCATTCATTTATGTCTTTCATAATCCATATTTGAAATTTCATCAATTCATCCCACCATCTTATCAGACATAATGTAGGATCATCATATTCATTATACCACATCCCTATTTGAATTTTATCAAATTCTGTAGACGATGGTTTAGCTATTTCACTCGGTATAGGTAATATTTCTATAAATTCATCATCATAACTATCTATGCTTACTATGTATAAATTAGATCTAAATGCAACTGATATATTTGTGACTAGATATATATATCCATCAAGTATGACATGCATGCTGTTAATTAATGATTTCTGTCCTAGATATATCATAGTATTTTCAGTCCAAGATCTATTTAGAAAATTATACACACTTAAGCATAAATCTTCATCCCAATTTCCTATAGGTCTCCAATAATATAATTTTTCAGGAATGGTCGAATTTTTATCAGAAAATATTAAAGCCGACCCACAATTTACAGTTGGTACTTCATATCTATTAGGTCTTCTTATATTCCATTCTTCTCTTGTTATAGGATTTCTTATCAAAATATCAAGTAATAGACTTGCATACCTTGGTCTGGTTCTATATATGATTAATCCTTCATCCATCCCCATAATATGATTTATTCCTTCTAATGTATTGGGTGGAATTTCAATAGTTTCTTCCATATTTAGATATTCATGGGTAATTGAACTACGATTAAATGACTTCCATATGAATCCATCTCTAATCTTAATCATTTTTGTAGCTTGTAGTCCCTGAAAATATTTTTCTTCAATACAGTCTTTAATTTCCTTTGATACACAACACAACCTGCACAGATCTTTAGTTGACAAGTTACTTAGTACTTCCCTTAGTGCATCCATCAGTAATTGCATCAATTCCATTTGTTCATTCTGTATAACACAAACAAAAATTTAGCAGAGACAAAAATTAACATACTACTGCACACCCTTGTGGAGTTAAGACATAACTTAACGGGCTAAGTTCATTGAGTTAAGGACTAACTCTACGATACTATTAACTATAAACTTATATATATATATATATATATATATATATAGCTACTTTAGTTATATTGCTTCATTCAGTTATCCTCCTAGAAGAGGTATCAATTTCATTAACAGTTCTATTGACACAGTTAGGTACTACTTGCATTGGTAATCCTCCAGTAGGTCTAACTTCTATTGATTCCTTCTGTCTATGTGGTATATTTCTATTCTGATTTTGAATTGCAGCATTTTCAAATACAAAATCCAGACGATTGTTTAATTGTTAGATTATCTTTTCTAATTTCTCTATTCTAGATCCTTGTTCAAGTAATGTTTCATAACTTATATTCTTCTCATTTACATTTTCTCCTTCCTGAAAATTGTTTCTCCAAGACAAATTCGGGTGATTTCTCCAATTAAGATTATAAGAATTTCCAAAGTTATCTTTTTGATTTCTAGCATAAATAATATCTAGATCATTAAGGTTTGCATTCTTTTCTGCTAGCTTTTGATTTAATGATAACTCTTTTATTTTCTTTGTTAATTCAGTTAATTTCACCTCAAGCATAGTACTTGAATCTATTTCATGCATTCCTCTTGGTAATATTCTTTTATCTACAATAACTTTAGCCGAGATTTCCCACTGTGCAGTTCTTTTTGCAAAGTTTTCTAAATATGCCAATGCTTCTTCACTACATAGTTTTAAAAATCCATTTTAACAAGTAGATTCTAATAAAGATTTCGTTGAAACATCTATGCCTTCATAAATTATACCTATTAATTGTGCTTTACTCATTGCATGATGTGGACATTGAGTTAGTAAATCTTTAAATCTTTCAAAATATTTCCAAAATGATTCACCCTGTTTTTGGCTACACATTAATATTTCCTTTTTCTTTTTAATCGTTTAATGTGTTGGATAATATTTTTCCAAAAAAATTAAAGCAAAATTCAGTCCATGCAGAAATTGAATCAGGCGACAAAGTATATAACCATATCTTAGTTGTGTCTTTTAAAGCAAAAGGGATATATCTAAGTTTAATAGCATCTATACTCATGTTCGACATTTTCATCATTTGACAAACTTCGTTAAATTCTCTAAGGAAATAATAGGCATCCTCTCTTTCTAAACCATGAAAATGTGGTAATTGACTAATATAATTAGATTTCAGTTCAAACCTATCTTCCTCAAAGTTTGGCAATCGAATACATGAAGGTTCATCAACTAATTTCGGATACAGAATTTCTCCTAATGGTTTTTCTACTAAAGCAGCCATCTCTACGTTCTCTTTTAAAGAAAGGTTAGCTACACCTCAAAGGATTTCGTTAAAGTCCAATTCAGAAAATGTTTCAGTGTGCCTTTGTGTTGAATATCCTTGGGTAGGTGTTCTTACTAATCGATTAGTGCTCAGGGAACGAGTCCATGTGCTCATAAATAAATAGCAGAAGATTAATTACATACCAGTCTGAAGCTTTCCATTTAGTAAATATTTGTTGACAGATGAAGTCGAATCAGCTGCTTCTCCTTCCAGCTCTTCCAACGCTTTTCTCCTTTCTTTTAAAAGTGCTAGTAACTCGTAAATAACATTCTGTTTTATATATATAATGCACATCCATAAAGTGAATAAATCTTATTGCAAGAACGTGTCTTGCAACATGCATCGTGGTTCCTATTTTTATGGGTACGTGTACTGCTATTAATTTCAAATTTTGGTAACCGCTAAACCGACAAAGTTTCGTTCGTGGTTAAAAGAATAACTGTTCTGCTTAATCCACAAACTAACCTCGTTGAGTTATAGATAACTCAACGGACAAATGTCGGTTACTATTGCTAACTCCACGGACTAACTTCGTTGAGTTATAGATAACTCAACGGAGTGATCTTATGTTATATTATTGACCTCGTGGAGTTAAGTTTAACTCAACGAACTTACTTCGTTGAGTTAACACTTGGCAACTTCTAAGTTTACTCTTCGTATTAACTTCTATGTTCTCTTTTTTTTTTCCTGCATTCTACTAACTAAAATAAAGTTAAATCTATGTCATTAATGCATCATTCTAATCAAAATTCGTTTAAATCTGAACATTATATAAATATTTAACTTGCAGGTCATTTTATGTCATGTAGAATTTACATTTTACCTTGCAACATGTAGAAATTTTCAAACATCTATCTTGTCATTCAGCAAATTGTAAATCTGTTAAACATTCATTCATAATGTTCCACAAATTATATAACATTCAATATATTCCATTCATTTCACATTCAAAACACACATGAAAAGTATATTTGAAAATTTATATTCATTCATATGAATCAATTTACATTATAATCTAGTCTCTATTCCTAAGTTCATCTACTTCCTTCTGGAGTTTTTCTAATTGTTGCTCTAATTGATTAATCCTCTCTACGGCTCTTGTAATGCCTCTAGAAGGTGCAGCAATTTTTGCAACTACAAAATTTCTGTACTCTTTCACTGAAATGTTTCTTGATTTGATCCTTTTTGATGCCTATTTAGTGAAATCAATACAGTCTACCATCAGCAGTGGAATCAAATCTCCATAAAACAATTTCTTCTTTACTATTCTCAGCTTGGAGATAAAAACTACAAACCAATTTATTGGAATTCTATTTACAACTACAAACGTGGCCCATTTGACAAATTGACTCAATTCTATATCATGGCCTTGTCGTTGGTAGACATTCTTAATTAAAATGTTAGCTATCATGTGTGCTTTACCATTTAAATGCTTCAGTCTAATTAATAAAGGCACACTAGGATTGATAGCTAAACTGTTTATTCAACGGTAGTTGTACTTTCCAAAATTTCTTGTCCTTCATTCTTTAATCCAAAAATGTTGTGGAGAAGCTCTGGTGTTATCTGTACATCAGCTTCCTCCATGTTGAAAATTAATCCTTCTTCTCCTTCTCTTAAATTTGCATAAAAATAGGGTACTAGATTCTCATATACTGCATGCCCTCTTTCTTGAGAAATAAAATTCAGTAGACCTTGGAATTCAAATAATTCTTTGATTTCTTGCATTTCGTCCCAATTTACTGGTCTACTGTATATAACATCATAACCCCTAATCTCTTAGTATTTAATATAAGCTTCCTGACTCCAAAAATGTACTTCATTCAAAACTGTTATTTTAGTCGGGTCAAGAATGTAACTTTGTTGTTCTAGAGGGGTTTATTCTTGATCTTCCTCTACCAAATGCTGCACTTGAACATGTTTTACAAATTCTAGAATTTTTGCTTCTGCTTTTGTCTGTGGTGGTGAGCCAGTAGAACTCTCCACTCTGTCTTGAATTCTTTCCATAAATTGCTGAAGAGTTTCTTGCTCTTCAGTGGAATCTGTAAAGTCATTTTTGTCCAAATGGCTTCGTTCAACTTCTTCTTCATTTTTTGTTCTTTCTTCTTCCTCCTGACTACCAATCTACTCTATCATTATTCTTTCTGATTTTGTGCCAGATTGGGATGGAGTCACGGGCAATTCAGTTTCTGCCCTAATTTTTGTTTCTTCTTCTTGTATAGGCTGTAGACTAATTTCAGCTTGTTTTTCTTCTTCTCTTTGCTCCAGCTGCTGCAGCTCCTGCTCCTCAGAATCGGATAGCAGGTTTATAAAAATTGGCTCTACAGGCCCTTTTGATATTGGTGCTTTAGATTTAATCTCTTTTTGACATTTAGGCACTATCTCTTTTCCTTTCCTTCATGTGATTAATTGTGCCTGGTCTTCCTTTTCTTCTTCTGAGATTAAATCTAAAAATAAAGTCTCTGCATGCCTTTGAGCCATAGGTACTAACTCTTCCTATTTAATTCTTTCAATATTTGCTGGTCTCGAGGGACCAACTTCAGCTTCTTTTGCAGCAAATCTGACAACAGTTCTGGTAGTAGCTTCTTGATGCTGTTTCACTTTAATTTTATATTGGGCTTGCAATTTTTCTACAGCCCTCCTCTTGCGTAGTGCATCAAACACCAGATGTGTTTTGGCTACTACTAAATCTTTTGGTTCTCCTTGTTTTTTTCCAACTTGAACCAGTCCTTGAAATTCTTTTAACTCTTCTTTAGTCGAAGGCCCCAACATTTCTACTCGTGTCAACGACTTAAATGGTGGAACTGAAGGTCCTAGCTGTTGTTCCTCAAGAACAGGTCTTTCAGCACCCGGCTCCTCTTATTCTTCCTCAACTTGTTGTTGCTGCCTTATTGCACCCCTTGCACGATCAGCAATGCACTTTTTGAACCATAATTTGGCTTTTCACTGAATTAACTCTAGGGCTACTTCATTGTTCAGCCTAATTTTTCTTTCTTTGCTTAAAGCAATTTCTGTTGCTACTTTGATTTTCATTTCTACTATTTGGGTATTTGTATACCCAAATCAACCAAAAATTTCCTCAAGTAGAAGAGTTTCGATTCTACCTTTTGTAGCTCTTTTTCTCTTGTTGTGTTCCTGATCTTCTAACGCGTGTGCCATTCCTCTGACTCTTTTAGAAATTGTGCTATGTCCACTGCATCTTCCCAGAACTCAGGTGTCATCTTCCTCATTGTGGAGTTACAAAACAGCACAGAATCGCTCTGATATTTACCGTTCTAAATTCTAAATGGTTTGCTGGATAATGCCCCTAAAACCCTAAGTTTTAGTTTAAATAAGTCCTAAGTTTAGGTGGGTAATCAGGTCATTTCCCAAACCAATTATTGCTCTCTCATCCGCAGTCTTAGCTACAATACTCCGTTGAGTTACAGTTAACTCAACGGAATAAGCTCGTTGACTAACTCAAGACTCAACGGAGTAAGCTCGTTGAGTTAAGCGTAACTCAATGGACTTCCCGTACAAATAGAGATAAAAAAAAAGAAATACTTAAGATAATAGTTTTTCTATTTTTATTGGTTTAACCGATAGTATGTTTCGGTCAGACCTAATTTTTTTTCGATTGAACCGATACTATGTTTCAGTTAAACCCAAAATTTTTTTATTGAAAATTAATATAGATATTTTTATGTTCCAATCATACTGATGGATCTGGTCGGTTGAATCGCAACGATTTTTATATTTTATAATTTTTTTTTTTTCTTTTTTTTTTCTTTTTCTTTTATATAAAATAAAAACTGATTTCTTACTAAGTAAAGATCGAGTAGTTCTCTACTTTGACTTCTTCTATAATTCCAAAGGAGCTTTTTGGTAGTTTTAGAATAGGTCTAAGTCTTTGTCCATTTACTTTAAATATATTTTGATTTTTAGGATTTTCAATCTCAATAGCTCCATAGGGATAAATATTTCGAACTATGTAAGGTCCTGCCCATCTAGATCTTAATTTTCCTAGATGGTTATGGAGTCTAGCCATGTAAAGATATACTTCTCCTATTTCAAAGCTTTTTGGAATAATTTTCCTATCTTGCTAGAATTTCATTTTCTCTTTTCTCTTACAGTCTTCGAATAAGCTTCATTTCTAAATTCTTCTAATTCAATTAGTAGCATTTTTCTATTTTTAGAAGCTTGATTTAAATTAGTATTCAGAGTTTTTAATGCCCAATAAGCTTTATGTTCTATTTCAACAGGTAAATGACAACTTTTTCCATATACTAGCCTACAAGGTGACATACCTAAGCTTGTCTTACAAGCAGTTCTATAAGCTCAAAGTGCATCTATCAATCTATTAGCCCAATCTGTTATAGTAGGATTTACTACTTTTTCTAAGATTAACTTAATTTGTTTGTTAGCACTTTCTACTTGTCCACTTGTTTGCAGATGATATGATGTTGCAATTTTGTGGTTTACTCCATATTTTTTCATTAAGGCTTCAAAACTTCTATTACAGAAATGAGTTCCTCTATCATTGATAATAGCTTTAGGTATTCCAAATCTGGCAAATAAGTTGGTTCTTATAAATTGTATTACCACTTTGTTGTCATTAGTTTTTGTAGGAATAGCTTCTATCCATTTAGATACATAATCCACCCCCAACAATATGTAATTAAATATATTAGACATAGGAAATGGACCCATAAAATCTATTCCCCACACATCAAAGATTTCAACCTCAACAATAGGATTAAGAGGCATCATATTCCTCTTTGATATTCTTCCTATTTGTTGACATCTTAAACAACTTAAGCAATATTTATGAGCATCTTTGAATAGTGTTGGCCAATAAAATCTACATTGCAAAATTTTTGCAGTAGTTTTCCTTGAACCAAAATGCCCTCCACAAGCTTGGTCATGATAGAAAGACAATATGCTCGGATATTCAGTTTCTGGAACACACCTCCTTAAAACCAGATCAGGACATTTCTTAAATAAGTATGGGTCTTCCCAATAGTAATATTTTACTCTTGAGAAAAACAATTTCTTATCTTGTCTATTCCAATTCTTAGGTGTTAAACCAGTAACTAAATAATTAACTATGTCTACATACCAAGGTATTGTATTGATGGTCATTAATTGTTCATTAGGAAAATTATCCTTAATTTCAATATTTGATTTTTCTATTTGTAATCTTGATAAATGATCTGCTACTACATTCTCACATCTCTTTTTATCTTTAATTTCTAGATCAAATTCTTGTAATAATAATATCCATCGGATCAATTTAGGCTTAGTTTCTTTTTTTACTATTAGGTGTTTTAAAGCTGAATGATCCGTGTATACTATTACTTTAGCTCCAATCAGATATGATCTAAACTTCTCTAAGGCAAACACAATAGCTAATAGTTCTTTTTCAATAGTTGTGTATTTAATTTGAGTATCGTTTAAGGTTTTGCTTGCATAGTGAATCACTCTAGGAGAATTTTCTATCTTCTGTCCCAACACTGCTCCTATAGTAAAATCAGATGCATCGCACATTAATTCAAATGGATGGCTCCAATCAGGTGCTTGAATTATAGGAGTTGAAATTAAGCTAGTTTTAAGTCTGAAAAATGCTTCCTTGCAATTTTTATCAAAGTTAAATGGGACATCTTTTAATAGATTAGTTAAAGGTCTAGCTATTTTTCTAAAGTCTTTAATAAATCTTCTATAAAAACCAGCATGTCCTAGAAATGATCTAATATCTTTTATTGATTTAGGTTCTGGTAGATTAGAAATTACTTCTATTTTAGCTTTATCTACTTCCAACCCTTTCTAAGAAACAACATGCCCTAAGACTATTCCTTGTTTAACCATGAAGTGATATTTTCCCAATTTAAAACCAGATTTTTTTCCACACAACGTTTTAATATTTGGTCTAAATTGCTTAAACAAACTTCATATGAGTTGCCATATATAATAAAATCATCCATAAATATTTCTAAAAAATCTTCAGTCATTCCAGTAAATATGCCATATACCTTTGAAAGGTAGCTTGTACATTGCATAATCTGAATGGCATTCTCTTAAAAGCATAAGTTCCATTAGGACAAGTGAAAGTTGTTTTCTCTTGATCCTCAAATGCAATTGGAATTTGATTATAACTTGAATACCCATCTAGGAAACAAAGATATTCTTGCCCTACTAATCTTTCCAGCATTTGATCTATAAAAGGTAAGAGAAAATGATATTTCCTAGTCACAGTATTCAACTTTCTATAGTCTATACATACTCTCCAGCCTGATTGAATTCTAGTAGGTATCAAGTCTTGACTTTCATTCCTAATAACTGTTAATCTTGATTTCTTGGGAACTACATGGATTGGGCTAACCCACGAGCTATCAGAAATCAGATAAATTATATCATTATCTAACCATTTCATTATTTCCTTCTTGACTACTTCTTTAAGGTTTGGATTTAATCTCCTCTCAGGAATTCTAACAGGTTTAGCATTCTCTTCTAAATATATGTGGTGACGACATAAAGTTGAACTTAACCCTTTTATATCAGTCATAGTCCATCCTATTGCTTCTTTATAACTTTTTACTACATCTTTTAATTTAGCTATTTGATCCTCTTTTAAATCTGAAGCAATAATGATTGGACAGGTTCGTTTCTCTTCCAGAAATATATAGGTTAATTCAAGAGGTAAATGTTTTAATTCTAAATGTTGCCCATCAGAAGCAAGAGCTCCTAATTGAACATCATCATTTTCTAAATTAATTTCTTCCAGATCTCCTTCAATATTTATGCTTTCACTTTCCTCTAAAGTTTCAAAATTGATTTGCCTATTTAATTCTTCTTGAATCACATCATCTAACATATCTCCTTCATCCTCTAAAAAGTCTATGGTATGTAAGGACATTTCTAATTCCTCAAAACTTTCTGGTTTGAAAATATTTAATTGAGTATCCTCATTACCATATGCTAACTTCATTTCTCTTGTTTTACAATTTATAACACCCCTTGATGTTGCTAAAAATGGCCTTCCCAAAATTAAAGATGTATCACTATTTCTATGCTTAATTTGTTGATAATCCAAAATTACAATATCAATAGGATATGTAAAGTTTTTGATTTTAATTAAGACATCCTCTATTTTTCCTCTAGGGTATCTTATACTTCTATCAGCTAATTGAATAACCGTACTAGTAGGAGTTAAGCCTTCTAATCCTAAGGATGCAAATATATCACTTGGCATAACATTTATACCTGCACCTAAGTCTATTAAGGTTCTTTCTAGAATGGTATTTCCTATGGTGCATGATATAACAGGGATTCCAGGATCAGATAACTTTTTAGGAATTTGTGGCAAAAATAGGGAACTACTTTACTCAGCTAAAAAGACCTTTCTAAGAACTTTTCGCTCTCTTTTCTTAGTACACCAATACTTCAGAAATTTAGCACAAGGTGGCATTTTTTGCAATAGATCTAACAAAGGAATGTTAACTTGTACTTTTTCAAAAATTTCTCTAATTTTTTCTTGCTTTTCAGGTATTGTTTGTTGTAATCTTTCAAGATAGGGTGCTAAGGATTGTGATTTAAAAGATTCTTTTTCTTTCAGTTGATTTGTTTGATCATTTTTAGCTTCATTAGCAGATTCAGATTGTTCTTCAGTGATTTCTAGATTTTAGCTATTACATTTTCATTTTGATTTTGATTTTTACTCTTATCCACCTTCATATCATTTTCATTTTGAGTTCTTGGTGGTATATCAGTTCTAGATCTTAATGTTACACAAACATCTTCCAGATTTTCGTTACTCTCATGATGTTTTTGTATATCATTTTCATGATTATGATCTTCAATTATTTTTAGTTTTAAAGTGCATTCTTTAAATTCTCTTGCATTAGTATTTTCTGTTTGCTGTATATTTTGCAAATTATGAAGATCTATAACATTATAATTTTCATTGTCCTATTGCATAACTTGTATTTTCATTGTATATTCGTCTAATGCTTTTAATTTTCTTTCCAGATCATCTAATCTCATTGCATTCAATTTTTGATCAATTTTCATTATGGTTTTTTCAGTTTCATAAATTATATCCATTTTAGGTTCTGAATATGCTTCCTTATAGTTTAATTGGTTGACTTCTTATTGTTGACACATAAAGTATTCTAGTTTGTCCAGGTTTTACTCTATACTATGCTCCAGTCTATCATACCTATCCCAAACTTTTGTGTCTCTCAACATATTACACATTCTATACTGTCCGTTAGTTGGGTAAACTATAGGATTCTCATACTTGACTCTATTATATTGAGGATAATTCATTTGTTGTTCATGGGATCTAACCATCTGCAAACGTCTTAGTTTCAAATAGTCAGAAATGTTGTGACCTTCAGAATTGCAGAATTCACATATGCTAACTACAGGTTTCAGAAATATTTGAGCATAAGCATATGCTATATTCTCAATTACAGAAGAAAACACATAACTTTGGCTATTAAAAAGAAACAGCTCTAATAGTTGCTTATATTAATTCCCCGGCAGCGGTGTTATAAAACTTGTTCGCTTGGCTAGCACGACACCAGAAAACTTGTTTGGATCTCCAGCAATGCACCAGAAAAACTTGGATTTGTTAACTTCTATTTTTACTTAGTTAATTTATCTTTATGTCTATTCCTTTTTTTTTAGAAGTAAACAAACAACCTTTCACACAAATTAGATATTAATTCAAATTTGTATTTTAACTGCAAGTGCATAGTGTCTATTGTATTAGTGTGCAAGTATAGGTCGATCCCACAGGGAATTGCTTAAGAATTAAGAACTATTCCGTTTTTAACAATCAAATTTATATATTCAATAAGCTCTCCGTTGAATTACAATTAACTCAATGGACAAAGTTCATTGAGTTATGGCTAACTCAACGGACTAACCTCGTGGACTTAAGTTAACTCCATGAGCTTGCATTTCCTATTTAATACTGCTATTTACAGAGGAATTTGGCCAATCATTGGTCGGTTCCATAGATTGTAAATAACATCAATTAAGCTCTTTAATGTTAGTAAATACTGGATTTATCATTAGGCAACACTAACATTCAGATAATTCAAATAGTAACCATTAAAATCTTTAAGTCTTTTAAACGAACCAATTTCAGTAAACTATAAAATTAAAACAAATATAAAACAATCACAACACTAACAAAGTTAACATTAATCACGATACAACACAAACAATACAACACTCAAATACAAAATACAAACACAAATAAGTTGTTTTTGGTATTTTTGTTATAACATGAACATGGAAATGGGCGAAAGGTAAAATGTAAAGTAATCTTAGTCAACAGTAAATACTTCCGTCACTACATACGACGTGATTACACCACTGAAAATTAAACCACTTACAATTCTGTCTCCTCTCCCTATAGAATCGTGAGTCCAGAATTGCAAGATAATCTCCTCTTTAGCATATAGGCATCAACCCAAAGCCAAGGCTAGAAGCTTTATGATCTCTTGAGATATGAGTCGGCGCTTGGTGAAAATGGCTTCCCTTCCCGCAATGCGATCACTCCTCACAGTGGTTGTCAAGCACTATGTTTGGCTCGGAATCGACCCGACATTAGGAAAGTATCCTTACAAACCTCCAATGGTTGGTGATAAGGTGGTGATAATGTGGTGGTGATAATGGTTGGTGTGGTACTTTAGGGAATTGCCGACATTGTCTATAGAAAGCTCAGTGCTTCTCCTCTATACACACTAGCCATACCCATCAATCACACACTCTTCTTTTTTCTTTTTTTCTTTTATATTTCTTTTATGGTAACTGCTACTGCTTGAATGGTCGGTTGGATTTCCTTCGTTCATATCAATGATGATGATTTCTTCTCCCTGCGTGATACGTGTGATCATAGTTTTTCCTTCCAATTGTTGTATTTCTACAACCGCTACAGTGGTATATTAGAAAATAAATAGTTTGTGGAGTTACAGATAACTCAACGGACTTGCTTCATTGATTTAACTATAAAACACATGCATAAATTTTACTATCCGATGCTCAGGTGCATTTCGGATATTTACAAACTTAACTATTCGATGCTTAGATGCATTTCAGATAGTTACAGATAACTCACCGAAAATCCACTTAAGTCACTTTCCTAGAACATGACATGTGTTCACAGCTATTTTATAAATAAAAGGAGATTTCGGAGAGTTACACATATAACTATCCGATGCCCAGCTGCAATTTTGGATAGTTATAGATAACTCACCGAAAGTTCACTTAAGTCATGCATTATGGTTTTGACATGTGTACTTGAGGAAATAATAAAGTATTCTTTTAAAACATAACTATTCGATATGTTAAACATAACTGTCCGATACATGTTCGGTATGTTAAACATAATTATCTGAAATATCAGAAAATTCGGATACTTAAGGATTTCACAGCCTGCAACTTAGCTACAGTTCAGAAATATACTAAATTAACATTAATTCCTCAAAATTAAGCAGATTCTTTAATTAAAGCATATAACAGTGCAATTATGATATAATGGCCTAATTCTCATATGATAAGCTAAATATTATGCAATTAACCATCATTTAACCGTTAATAATATGCACTTTTTCATTCTAAACACACTCCTATAAGTTCATCAATTAAATTGGATAAAGATGAATCTAGACCAGCTATTGATATTACAAAATATAGAGGAATGATAGGTTCCCTTCTTTATTTAATAGCTTCTAGACTTGATATCATGTTTAGTGTTTGTGCCTATGCTCGTTATCAAGCTCAACCAAAAGAATCTCACCTATCTGTAGTCAAAAGGATAATGAAATACTTAGAAGGAACTTCAAATTTTGGTTTAATGTATTTCAAGGATAGCAACTTGGATCTAATTAGATACAGTGATGCTGATTATGTTGGATGCAAGTCTGATAGAAAGAGTACTAGTGGAACTTGCAAACTGTTTGGTAGTTCATTAATTTCATAGTTTAGTAAGAAGTAGAATTGTGTTGCTTCATCAACTACTAAAGTTGAATATGTTGCTACTGCCCTATGTTGTGCACAAATTCTCTAGATGAAATAAACTATGAAAGATTATGGAATTATATATGGAAAAACTCCTATTCATTGTTGATGAGTATTTTATTTTGATGATGTGTGTTGAATGAAAGTAATCATATTTGCTCAATTACTATTGCTTGTGAAAAGAAATTAAAAAACATCAATTAATATAGAAAAAGCTTACTGATATAAATACTTGTCTGTATTGGATCTGAAATTATACTATTACATAACTAGTCGTTTAGTTGCATTAATTTCTCATTTAACTAAACGTTAAGATAACATGTGTTTTTATTGAAAAGCATGATATGTTTTAAAGTTATATTTTCTATATCATGAACAATGCACGTTTAAACAATTCGTTAAGTTAGAGTGTTATTTGTATAGAGATCATGTGAAAACTCGTTGAGTTAAAGGCTTAAAGGTTAAAATAGGTCATGTGAGAACTCGTTAAGTTAGTGAGTAAAAGAAGAGACGAACTCGTTAAGTTAGTGTTGTACACGTGGTGAATTAAAAGTTATGAATGTTATATTGTATCACGTGAGGCGCACATGTTTAACTCGTTAAGTTAACATAACTAAACGCATTGAGTTGCTATATTGAACACTAAGGCAACACGTTAGGTTAGCGTTATAAACTTAAGTTGTTATTTTTGCACGTGGTAAAATGCTTATTATAAAAACATTTGTTTATCACTAGTTCATTGAGTTATCTATAAGACAACGGAGATGGTTCGTTGAGTTATCGTAATACCATGAAGCTGGTTCGTTGAGTTAGCATAACACCACAGACTTAGTTCGTTGAGTTAGCTATAGTACTTGTCACGTGAATTGGCACATGAGGAACTCGTTAAGTTAGAAAAGTTAAGTTATATATCTACTTGTGTTACTTGTTTAGTTAACATGAAAGTAACAACTTATTATTACATTTGATGAAAAATTTTGGACAAGAAAGTTTATTTTGTAGGAAAATTTTTAAAGATCTGGGATTGATGATTAAAGAAAATTCGAAATGTAAATGTGGGTCAGAATGTGTGTATTTCGATGAAGGAAAAAGAAAAAACGTAAAGAAGTGGAAAACTAGTAGTGATTAAATGTGGAGGATATGCATGAAATGAAGATACAATATAGAAGCCATAGAATTCTCGTTGATCATTTATCCCTACACACCAAATGAAAAATCTTTTTAGAGATCAAAAACACTTTTTGGGGAAAAGCTCTCAGGTGGAAGAAAATTTAGTGAAGTAGAAAGGGTCAAATTTATGTCTTTAAAGATTTGAAGTATCAAATGGAAAAAAATTTAGTGAAATAGAAAAAGGTAAGATTTATGTTACTAAAGATCTGAAGTATTAGAAGAAAGCAAATTCGATGAAGTAGAGAAAGTCAGATATTCGTCACTGAAGAATTACTAAAGAAGAAGAAAGATCTCAATCAGGAAGAAATGTTTTAAATTTTGTAAATTAGTTTTATCTATTTGTAGTTATGAAATTGCATAGATGAAACATGGTATCGAAATATAATTGCATCTACAATTTCTAAGGAGAATTGAATTGTATATTGTAATTGAAACCCTGAATAAAATGATTTTATCAATAATAGTGTCGTGACTAGTTTTTGAGTTTTGAAGTTTCAATTATTATTGGAAAAAGTTGAAAAACACAATTCACCCCCTTCTTATGTAGCCATACGATCCTACAAGTGGTATCAGAGCTTTGTGTATAATCTTTGATATAAAATCGATACCAACTTATTTAATATCATTGTTTATTCTACCTTCCTTGTTTTTAAACAGAAATTGATATTTGAGCATACTCTTAACCTTCTCGATTTAAGACTCAAATTGTTTTTATTGTTTTAGACTGTTTAAAATCAAATAGGTTGAAAAATCTAAGGTAAGATGGCTACTGGAAATGGTATTTTTCTTTATATGAAGGTCAAAATCTTAATCGTCCTCCTTGATTTGATGGAATACATTTTGAATATTGGAAATATAGGATGACAGTCTTTCTTAAAAGTATAGATCACAAGTTGTGGTTCATGATTTTGAAACCATATACTCTGTTATCTATCCCTTATAATAGTTAGACAATTATTGAAAAAGAAAATGAAACTCTAAATGTTAAAGGCTTAAATATTTTATTTTGTGCATTGAGTTATGAACAGTTTAGTAAAGTGTCGGCATATAAATCTGCTTATGAGGTGTGACATGCATTAGAAGTTTCACATGAAGGTACTTCTCAAGTTAAAGAGACTAAGATTAACATGTTAATTCATAAGTATGAACTCTTTAAGATGCATGAAGACGAAAGTATTCCTGAGATGTTTTCCAGATTCCTTGATATTATAAACTCTTTAAAATGTTTAGGAAAAAATTTTGAACAGAAGGATTTGGTGAGGAAAATTCTTAGATCCCTAAGTTCTAAATGGTCTCAGAAAGTGACATCAATTGAGGAATCGCGAGATTTAAATATTTATACTATAAATGAACTTATAGGAAATTTAATAGCATATGAAGTTCAATTAAATGAATCACTAAGTCACAACAAAATAAAAATGAAGAAAGAAATAGTCTTCGAAATTAATTCAAATTCTGATATATCTATTGATTCTGACGAGGATTTGATTTTGTTGACTAGGAAATTCAAGAAATCATGGAAAGCTAGGAAACAACAAAGGAACAGAAATGAAAAACCCTCAACGTCAAAATCACTAAATGACAAGAATTCTTCATCTAGAAAGTATGTATGTTACAACTGTAAGAAACCTGGACATCTTTCTCCAAATTATCCTATAAGGAAAAATGAAAAGCATAGTAGGACAAATCAGAAGAAGATGGCTCAGAAAACTTAGAAAAAGTTTTACAAGAAAAAGGCTTTGAAGGTCACTTGGGATGACACATCAGAAGAGTCTGAATCTAAGGAATCATCATCAAAATCTCCACATTCAGAAGAAGAACAAGAGTTAGAAGACGTTGCTCATGTGTGCTTCATGGTAGATGAGTCTGAGGTAATGTCTGATCCTAAAAGTCATTCAGATTTTAACTTTGATGAATTATTATGTGCTTATCATGCATTATTACAAAAACTTAAAGGTTGTAAACTAGAAAATAAGAATATTAGAAACTCTTTATCCATTGTGGAAGAAGACAATTATTTCCTATCTACTACTTTAGAAAGTTTAAATGTGATAATGAAAATCATATTAGAGATTTGCATAAATTTAGATTTAACAAATGTGTCTTGCATGAACAAATACAAAATACAAATGCTGAAAAATTAAAGATAGAATCTAAAAATGAAATATTGAGAAACAATATAAATGATCTTGAATTAGAGATTGATAGATTAAAAATGAGAGAGCTAGGTTTAAATTCTACTATTGAGAAATGGAATTTAAGTCAAACTAAGTTAGATAAACTAACTAGTACCCCTACGGTGTCATATAAATTTGGCTTAGGATTTGATTATCCTGAATATCCTGAATCTCAAGCCAATAAAGGATTTGTTAGTTGTAGTTCAAGTAAATCTAAGACTAAAATTCCTTTTATCTTGAAACAAGGTAATAAATATGTAGAAGTAGGTAATTCAAGGGATGAATCATGTAGTAATAATATAAATCAATGTGATTTATCTAAATGTACTTCTAACATGACTATAAATGTTTCTAAAAATCTTGTTTCTTGTTCTGTAAATTTAATCACTAATGTTTCAAAAATCTCAAACAATTGTAGTAAACTAAAAATTCAGAAATCTGAGCATGAAATTCAAAACTCTGGTGTTAGACCAATTACTCATTCTACATGCTATTTATCTGAAAATTCAAGTGTAGAAAAAGATTTTGTATGTACTAAAAATTCAAATACAAGTACAAAATCTTGGTATGAACTTACTGAAATGTATGAGCATGACCGAAATAACTTAATATCTGATAAAAATCGGCTTGGTCTTGGTTATACTACATCTGAAAACAAAAGAATGATTATAAGAGCAATAATGCTATAAGTAAGTATGACGCAAATGATAAATCATTAGTACTTACAACTAATAAGTATGTAAATGATAATGTTAAACTATTTTTAAACAAAAAGAAGAAATATGCGTTTAATGAACTTGATCCTCAACAAAATTGGGTACCAAGAAACAGTTCTTCTTGATTTGCTTTGTAGGAGGAAACAACATCAAGATAGATCTTAGATAATGGAGCATCAAGTCACATGATCGGACAGAAGAGTCTACTAAAAAATTTTACAAATACCAAGAAAGAAAATGTTACATTTGGAAACAAAAGCAAGGATAAAATCATAGGTATGGGCAATGTTCAAATAACTCCTACATGTGTTATTTCGAATGTACTATATGTAGAAAACCTAGGATTTAATTTACTAAGTGTTATAAAACTAACTAATAATGGATATTCTATATTATTTGAAGATGATGTATGCAAAATTATTGATAAAAGTACAGATGAACTTAAGTTTATTGCTAAAAGAAAAGGTTCTGTATGTATTTTATCTTTACCTTCTAGTGCAGTTGATTTAAATTCATGTTTGCTAGCTGAAACTAGTGATGCATATTTGTGGTATAGAAGGTTCGGGCATATAAATATGAAATTATTACATAAATTATTTAGAAAACATTTAGTAAGAGGTTTACCAAAGATTAAATACTTAAAGGTCTTTATGTGCAATGCATGTGAGTTAGGTAAACTTCATAAAAACTTTTTTAAATCCAAAACTGATATATCAAGCAAGAGAGTCTTAGAACTTATACATATGGATCTATTTGGACCAACAAGAATCATGAGTCTTGGTTTTAGTAGATGACTTCTCTAGATACACTTGGGTATATTTTCTAGCATCTAAGATAGAAGTTTTTGAAAAGTTTAAAATGTTTTGCAATCTTGTTCAAAATGAACAAAGTGTCTTTGTTCAAAAACTTAGGAGTGATCATGGTACTGAATTTGATAATGATTAAATGGATAATTACAATATAGATCATGGCATTGATCACAGATTTTCTTTTCCAAGGGCATCGTCTTAAAATGGTGTTGTTGAGAGAAAGAATAGATCACTTCAGAAAATGACCAGAACTAAGTTAAATGAGCATATTTTACCTCAATATCTTTGGGTTGAAGTAGTGAATACAGCTTGTTATGTTATTAATAGAAGTCACTTAAGACCTTTTGTTAATAAAACTCCTTTTGAAATTATGTTTGATAGAGTTCCAAAAATTTCCTATATGAAACCATTTGGCTGCAAGTGTTTTATTCTTAATACTAAGGATAAAAGGGATAAATTTCAAGCCAAAGCGGATGAAGGAATTTTTGTAGGTTACTTTACTAGAAGTAAAGCCTATAGAGTA
This sequence comes from Cymodocea nodosa, assembly GCA_036874045.1. Lineage (NCBI taxonomy): Eukaryota > Viridiplantae > Streptophyta > Magnoliopsida > Alismatales > Cymodoceaceae > Cymodocea > Cymodocea nodosa. Next base: position 9,548,346 of record CM072342.1, read on the forward strand.
TATAATAAGACTTCTAGAACTATTAAAGAAACCCTCCATGTAAGCTTCAATGAAAATTCTTTTAGAGAATCTCAATTTAAAGTTGATAATGATGAAATGATCAATTTTCCAAAAGAGTTAGAGATCAATAAAGAGATTGAAGATTTATTTGAGAAAATCAAATATGAACTTAAATGATCAAACTAATGATGAAAGTGATGTACCTTTCGATGTTGATGAGAATATTGACGAAAATAAGAGAAATTGGCGTTATTCTTCATCACATCCTATCACTCAAGTCATTGGTAATATTAATGAGGGAGTTAAAACTAGAGCTTCAATAAATTTAAATAGTAAGTGTATGTTTGTTTCTATGGTGGAACCAAGGAATATAAAAGAAGTATTATCTGATGAAAATTGGATAGTGGCAATGCAAGAAGAACTAAATTAATTCATCAGAAATGATGTTTGGGAATTAGTCTCTCCACCAGAACATCAGTCCATAATAGGTGCAAAGTGGATCTTTAGAAACTAATGAAATTGGTCAAGTTATAAGGAACAAAGCTAGATTAGTTGCACAAGGGTATACACAGGATGAAGAACTAGATTATGATGAAACATTTTCTCCTATGGCTAGGTTAGAAAGTATTAGAATATTATTGGCCTATGCTTGTTATATGGATTTTAAATTATGTCAAATGGATGTCAAGAGTGCATTTCTAAATGGTTTAATTAATGAAGAAGTTTATGTAAAACAACCACCTAGATTTGAAGATATTAAAAATCCTAACTATGTGTATAAATTGAAGAAAGCCTTATATGGTTTGAAGCAAACACCTAGATCATGGTATGAAAGGTTATCTACTTTTTTAATAGAACAAGGTTATATCATGGGAAAAGTAGATCATACTCTATTTATCAAGAGAGATGATAAAGATCAGATTATTGTTCAAATATATGTGGATGATATAATCTTTGGAGCAACTTTTGATAAAGTAATAAAAATATTTTCTGAAGAGATGAATAGTCAATTTGAAATGAGTATGATAGGAGAACTTTCATATTTTCTAAGACTTCAAATTAAGCAAATGAATAGAGGTATATTTTTAAATCAGGAAAAATATATAGATGAAATGCTTAAGAAATTTAATTTTAGTGATACAAGGATTTGAGGAACTCCTATGAGTACTTCTTTAAAGTTAGATATTGATGACATAGGAAAATCAATAGATCAAAGAAAATACAGAAGTATGATTAGTTCTTTACTTTATTTGACTGCTAGTAGACCTAATATTATGTTTACTATGTGTGCTTGTGCTAGATTTCAATCTAATCTTAAAGAATCAATCTCAATTGTAGTTAAAAGAATATTTAGATATATACAGGGAACTAAAAATTTCAAACTATATTATTCTAAGGATAGTTCAATAGATCTTATAGGATATACTGATGCTGATTACGTAGGATCTAAATCTGATAAAAAGAGTACTAGTGGCACATGTTAATTATTGGGAAATAATTTGGTGTCATGGTTTAGTAAAAAGCAAAATTATGTAGCACTATCAACTACTGAAGCTGAATATGTTGCGACTACATTGTGTTGCACTCAGATTCTGTGGATAAGGCAAACTTTAGAAGACTTTGAATTATCTTATGATACAATTGAGATTTATTATGACAGTAATTCTGCAATAAATCTTTCCAAAAATCCTGTATTACATTCTAGAGAAAAACATATAGAGGTTAAACATCATTTTCTAAGAGATAACGTAATTAAAGGAAAAATTAAATTAGAATTTGTGTCTAGTAAAAATCAATTAGTTGATATATTTACAAAACCTCTAGATGAAAATACATTTTGCAACATAAGATTAAATTTAGGTATTTGTAGGCTTTGCGATGTGTAAAATGCTTAGACTCCACAAAAGATAAATTTTGTTGATGATGTTGTTTACCTCATAGATATTATATACTTATCATAAATATCTAAGTAATATCTAAACTACTGCATAAGATACTATGTATTTATTATAATATTATAGTAGTATCTTATTGATTTTACGTAGTTTATCAATTTCAATGGTTTTCAAAATTTTAAGTGGAAGTGTAAATGAAAAACATTAAATACTTCTGAAATCCTAAAATTTTGATTAAGTGATTTTCTTTGGATCAATGACAGTACATATAATCATGCATGAATTTGACTTGATTGATTAAACTTGTAGAATAATTTGTATGTAAATCATCTTAAACTTTTAATCAAAAGTATGAGCTTATTGAAACTGATTCATATTTTTCAGTAAAATCATAGAAGTAAAAATTGTATGAGATTTGTGTTTTATTGCATCTATATTAATGGAATACATATATACTGTGCTTAAAATGAAAAGTGCTTACAAAGTGAAAATCTTTGAGAGTTTATTGATCAGTTTGATCACAACCCTTTGTACTTGAGTAGATAGGTATGTAAGGATTGTTGTCCTTAAAAAGGATTCTTTAAATCTAGTAACCTAAGGTCCTGATCAGACCTGGGATTGTTGCCTGAAAGCTCAATACACGAGTACATTAGAAAGCTCTTATATGATTCAAACTAACTTTTAAAGAAAATTATCAATATTTACTATTTTGAAAAGAAAAAAGTTGTTTCATTAATTACAGATATCTTTGAATCAAATATAATTTCTACCAATATGACTACTGATTAGTTGAATTGAAATTAGTACTTTTGAAATGTTTAGTTGAGATACATTCCTTTATTCTCCTTGAGTTAATCATATTAAGTTCAATGTTATGTTTTGATTCATATGCCAAATGAAATTGATTCTTGAAATCATTTTTGATAAATTAAGGATGATAGAAATCGTTTGAAAAGAGAATTTAAAGTATAGTTATACTTAACATCTATTGTTATACAAGTATATTTTGTATGTTATTGAATATATTTGAAGTATATTTGTAGGGAGAGGATTAACAATGTCCAAAATAGATTAATATAATTCAAAATACAAATCTTAGTTAATCTGAGTTTAGTTCCCTTAAGATCTTGATGAAATAATTTAAAAGACAAACAAACTATTTTAGATTCATATGAAGAGAGTGTTAGAATAGTTTATAATGTTCTCAAGATAATGTTAAGTGTACTAATTAGACGTTATGTTATGTAAGGTAACGTGTAAAACTAATTCTAGACAGCGTTTTACTCGTTAGGTTAGTTAACTCAATGAGTTATACTTGAATATTTTGGGTACCTTGATTGAATAAACTTTATTCAATATTCATTTAAAATCCAAACCTGACTACTATACATGTTGAGTTAGTCACCTAAAACCCTATTTAAACACTTATTATATGGGCACTTAGGTTACTCGTAGACTTTGTCTAAAAATCTTTCCCGCTTGTTGCTATTACAACCTACGATGATGGTCTCGAAGTTCTACAAAGGTCGTGGTAGAGGAAAAGGCAAAAGCAGAGGAGATGGAAAAGGAAAAGAAATAGATACTGATGAAGTTCCACAAGCTTGGTTTAAGAAAATACTTCAAGTAGACAAAAGGTTAGCAAAAATTTATAGTGAATACATCTTTCCTGAAGGAATACTGAATGAAGTTAGATTAGAGCTTCATAACATTGATGAAAGTATTAAATACATGGGTATACGAAGCAAGTTTGATAGGGAATACCGAATGAAATGTGCTAAGATTGCATTTCTCGAACAGTATGCAAAATATATGGAAAAAGGTGTAGGTTCATCAAATAGAATTCCTCGAACTCCTCTAAGTGGTACACGACTATATGCATTTAAGGAAGAACATGAATCTACTATACCTACTCCTTTGTATTCAAAAGAAGTAGAATCAAATATTACTGTAGATAAAAGAAAAGTTGAAGAACTTCGAAAGGCCGTAGCAATAGAAAGTGCTTTTGAAGAATTAAAGCAGAAAACTTTTATGGAACAATTTCAAAAGAAAACAACAATACTTGAAGAAGAGAAATTGACTTGTTATAGAAGAAGAAAAGTCAGAAAAATTATGTCTAAGGAAACAAAGTCTACTTGAAAACAAAAATCAGATGAGCATTTATTTCCAAATGACATATATGTCTAGACATTGTACATTTTAGTGCATCTGCTAAACTCATTAGTTCTGAGTATACTGAAACTAATGAAGATAATGAGACTTTATTTTCCCTTGCTAGAAAATTTGAGAAGAAATCCAAGTCAAATATGAGCTCAAGTTTTTCTATTAGTTTTAGTCCTAATGATGTAGAAATTGAAAATCAAAGCATCAGAAAACTGACATAGAACAAGTTATTGCAGATATAATTGACAATGTTTAGGTAGTAACTAGTTTAAAGGCTGAATTGTTTGGAGTAGTGGATATTGAAAAAATTAAGACTCTAGAAGAGTTAAATGTCAATCAGCCTTCTTCAGAATCTATAGAAGTAGAGTCTGAGAATTCACAGCATGTATCAATGGAGATATCTGTTGAACAAAATGAACAATTATAGACAGATACATCGGCTATAGAATTTGTGTAAAAATTGAACTCTGACAATTCTATAAAGACTGAACGAATGAATGTTGAGCATATTGAAGATGTTCCTTACAATGTTGAAGCTGAAGAATCAAGCTTACATATATAGCTTCAAGAAAATATTTTCACAAAGGAACAACATGACATTCATTTTAAAGAAGAGGTTCCTGAAGATGAACTAAACTCTAAATCAAGGCTTCAGGTATCACCTTCTTTGTATAAAGTATTACAAATTCAAGGAAATTCAATTCATTTTAGATCTAAGGAAGTAGTGCAGAAATACAATAATCTAATTACATGTCAGATTCTGCATGCTCGACCAATAAAGTTCAGAAATTTGATAAAAATAAGAGATTTATTTGAGTTTCAAGGCCTCATTCAATTCTTGCCAATTGGAACAAAATGGAAACAATATAAAGAGCTTATTGTAGCCTTCTATAGCAATCTGGTCAAGAATGACAATATACTGAAAACTCAAAAAAATCAATAGGAGTTCACATTGTCTCTTGAATTAATTTTTGAAGTTTTGGGATTGAAGAATGAAGGTGTTGTTGTAACTAACAAATTTGACATGATTAGACAACTGGAATGGAACATTCACTCGCTATCAAAAATTCCAGATGTATATACTGAAATGAGATTAATGGAAATCTGAATACAGAGGTAAGGTTTATTGCAAATATATTGCATGCCAATTTATTTTAGAGAGTTAGACATAATATGAAAGTTAGCAGAAGTTGTTTATATGCAACTTATGGCCTGTTGAATAGAATTCAAATCAATTGGTTTGATGTTTTCATTTATCAACTACAGCATATGAGTTCAAAGTTATTTTTTTGGTGATGTTGTATGTTGACTCCTTGCAAGTCAATTGAATTTATTTGACTAGCCCTCTAAAACTAAAGGCATAAGAGCTTTTAGTGTAAAATATTTGCAATGATTCCAAGCCTTGCATCAACCTCAACAACAACAACAACAACAACCAACAAAATGTATAGAACAGATTCAACCACAATAGCCAAGTTATTCAGTTCAAGCAGAACAACAACCCCAACTACCTTCTGACCTAGATGATGTGCTTAACGACATCAGAAATGATATTAGTCATCTAGGAGATAAAATATGTAATGCTATAAGTGATATACTTAGGTGGGATAGCTAAATGTTTGTTTGCTTGTTTCTGAATACAAAATGTAATGTTTGTATTTATTGTTTGATTCATTGAATAATACATTTTTTTGTAAATGGTTCAATTCTTATTTATGTTTACAAAAAGTTGAGCTATATACACTTATCTCTTGATTTATATACTATGTAATCATCTTTTTGATTAATGACAAAAAGGGGGAGAAATGTTATAAATTCAAAAAGGAAGAAGATGATTATGATTTTAATTGCATATATTATAAAGGGAGATAATATTTATGTGGTTATTGTAATCTGATAGATGATAATGTAATTTGAAAGAAAATTATGTGGTTATTAAAATTTGAAAGATACTTATGTAATTATTGACATCTGAAAGTTTTATGTCTAAGAGGTGGAATTTTACACAAACAATAGAAATAAGCTTAAGTGAATTTAAGTTAACAAATTTGTTTGTTGAGTTAAATATATTTCATAATTGATTTAATATGATTTTGTCATCATCAAAAAGGGGGAGATTGTTAAGTATTTTGTTTTGATGATGTGTGCTGAATGAAAATAATCATATTTGCTCAATTACTATTGCTTGTGAAAGGAAATTAAGTACATCAATTAATATAGAAAAAGTTTACTAATATAAATGCTTGTCTATATTGGATCTGAAATTATATTAAGTTAATAACTAGTCGTTTCATTGCATTAATTTCTCATTTAACTAAACGTTAAGTTAACGTGTGTTTTTATTGAAAAACATGATATATTTTAAAGTTATATCTTATGTATCATGAATAGTGCACGTTTAGACAACTCGTTAAGTTAGAGTGTTATTTGAATAGAGATCACGTGAGAACTTGTTAAGTTAGAGGCTTAAAGGTTAAAATAGGTCACATGAGAACTCGTTAAGTTAGTGAATAAAAGAAGAGATGAACTCATTAAGTTAGTGTTGTACATGTGGTGAATTAAAAATTACAAATGTTATATTGTATCATGTGAGGTGCACATGTTTAACTCGTTAAGTTAACATAACTAAACGCATTAAGTTACTATATTGAACACTAAGGAAACGCGTTAGGTTAGTGTTATAAACTTAAGTTGTTATTTTTGCACGTGGTAAAATGCTTATTATAAAAACATTTGTTTATCACTAGTTCATTGAGTTATCTATAAGACAACGGAGATGGTTCGTTGAATTATCGTAACACCACAGACTTAGTTCGTTGAGTTGGCTACAATACTTGTCACATGAATTGGCACATGAGGAACTCATTAAGTTAGAAAAGTTAAGTTATATATCTACATGTGTTACTCGTTTAGTTAACATTAAAGTAACAACTTATTATTACATTTGATGAAAAATTTTGGATGAGAAAGTTTATTTTGTAGGAAAATTTTCAAAGATCCAGGATTGATGATTAAAGAAAATTCGAAATGTAAATGTGGGTCAGAACGTGTGTATTTCGATGAAAGAAAAAGAAAAGACGTGAAGAAGTGGAAAACTAGTAGTGATTAAACGTGTAGGGTGTGCATGAAATGAAGATACAGTAGAAAAGGCATAAAATTCTCATTGATCATTTATGCTTGCACACCAAATGAAAAATCTTTTCAGGGATCAAAAACACTTTTCGAGGAAAAGCTCTCAGATGGAAGAAAATTCAATGAAGTAGAAAAGGTCAGATTTATGTCACTAAAGATTTGAAGTATCAGATGGAAGAAAATTCAATGAAGTAGAAAGGTAAGATATATGTCACTGAAGATCTGAAGTATCAGAAGAAAGCAAATTCGGTGAAGTAGAGAAAGTCAAATATTCGTCACTAAAGAATTGTTGAAGAAGAAGAAGAAGAAGAAGAAGAAGAAGAAGAAGAAGAAGAAGAAGAAGAAAGATCTCAAATAGGGAGAAATGTTTTAAATTTTGCAAATTAGTTTTCTCTATTTGTAGCTATGAAATTGTATAGATGAAACATGGTATCGATATATAATTGCATCTACAATTTCTGAGGAGAATTGAATTGTATATTGTAATTGAAACCTTGAATAAAATGATTTTATCAATAATAGTGTCGTGACTGGTTTTTGAGTTTTGAAGTTTCAATTATAATTGGAAAAAGTTGAAAAACACAATTTGAAAGGACCTCTAGATTTTGATAATGCAAAAATCATTGTGAGTAATCAAATTTATTTCTCAGGTAGAACAATTCATCAAGAGAGTAGAAGATGATATAGACAGTTCAAAGTGTGCTGCAAGAGATAAATAGGAATTCGAAAGGTTATTAGACTTAACTATCCAGAAGAGATAAATCTTCGATGAGTTACAATGCTTAAGTATCCAAACAGTCAGTTTAAAGTAGTAGATATACTGTCAGATAGTTAGAAGAATAACTATCTGAAATTACAAGGCCCTTGAAGAGTTGTGAAAGATAGCTAGTTGAATGATCGGAGAGTTAAGGAGTTAACTATTTGGAAGTTCAAGGAAATCAAAAAGTTAGGAAAACTAACTATCCGAAACTTAAGTCATTGAATTTCCCACATGTAGAAATCCAGACAGTAGCTTAAAAGAAGAATCAGAAAGTTACTATAGTTATCCGAAATTTGAAGAGTTTCGGTGAGTTACAAGTATAACCATCTGAAACTTAAGTTACTCTATTATGCACGTGCTGAAATAAGAAAGTAGTCAGAAACTTAAAGAAGGATTTCAGAGGGTTACTGTAGCTAACTATCCGACAGTCAAATGATAGTTCGATAAGTTACAGCTGCAAGTATCCAATCGAATGATAGCTCATTTGTACGATTTGAAATCCTACATGGCAAAAAGACTTAAGTGACTTTTTGGTAGGTTACTATTGATTTTTAGAGAGTTACATGGCTAAGCCTTCGAAAAACATAGGAAATCGAAAAGGTATCTTGAAATACCTCCTTGAACGGTAACTTACCATATTTGGGTCTGAAATCTTACCAAGTACAATAGAATACATCTGTTGGAAGAAAAATATGATCGTTACACATATTAGTATATATACAAGCAATAGACAATAGAATCAGATAGCTTTTGCTCATACAAATATTTACACCATGCTCAACAGAAGAAAGTCCTTAAGATCAAATCATCATCAACATATACAGACTCAAATTTAGAAGCTCATCACACACTCAACTCTGATACATTCAAGCAAGTGTTTTACTGAAGTACACGGATCAAAAACTTTAGAGAAAGATTGGTTGGAGCTATGACCAGAAAGCTCAAGTGAATGGTTGGTTATTACTTTGACCTTAAAGCAAGTGTTTGTAAGTTTGAGAAAGTTTAGTGAAGCCCAAGTATCCCTTGGGGGTGGACTAGCCGTTAGTGGTGAACCACCTAAAAACCTTGTGTGCATTCATTTTATTCTATGCTTACAATTTTACTTTATTAATTAATCATCCATTTACAAAGAAACAAATCTTATGTAGGTAAGCCATCAGATCCTAACATAATTTACCCCCCTCTTGTGTAGCCATACGATCCTACAATTGTGATAGTAACAATATAGTTAGTTTGTCAAAGAATCCTATGCTACACTCTCAGGCAAAACATATTGAGATAAGACACCATTTTTTGAGAAATAATGTTAGGAAGGATAATATTGAGCTGAATTTTGTTTCCACTCATGAGTAGTTGGTAGATATTTTCACAAAGCCTCTTGAAGAAAAACAATTCATTAAATTGAGAAGATATTTAGGAATATGTTGCCTTAATGATTTCTAAACATTACCTTCTATCTTTTATCTTCTACATTCTAAATGATTTCTTCACTATCTTATTTCTATTACTATTTCACATTGAGTTATTTTGATGATTTACTTTAATTTAGCTATTTTTAAGAATAATTACTGGTTCTTGTTTTTGTTTACTTATTTTCTTCTTTCAATTTTTTTTTTTTTTTTTTAAAAATTATTGAAGGCTAAAACTCCACAAATAGAATAATGCCCACATGACACTTAAAATGGGGATCTAAATTTGAAAAATAGCCAAGTTACATTATTAATTCTTTTTGGATAGTTACAAAAGTAACTCTCTGATCAACCAAGAAAAAGAGTTAACTATCTAATTTACCTGTTTTGTGTGGTGACTTACAATGTAACTCTTCGATCAGCCACTTGACAAAAATGGAAACCTTCCGAAATCTATTTTCAAAAGATTTCTAAATATATAGTAGTTAGATAATTTTAGTTTCAATAGAATGATTATGAAAATTATTTTAGGGATATTAAACACATGCTTTTCATCATCAAAATTAACTTATAAAATAATGAACTAACAATCTCCCCCTTTTTGATGATGACAAAATTGTAAACATATGCATTCTCACCCTTTGTTAGAATTAAAAAGTGGAGAAAATATTGAAGGAGACAACATACAAGTCAAAAATGTGATTTCATTGAATTTTGAATAAAGTAGATACATGAGTAAACAAAATAAATGAAAACAAAATACATAGTTAATGATCAGTTGATTGTTTATGTAATAGTTCTTGAATTAAGGCATCCCTCTCTCTTAAAAGTTGTTTTAGATGAGCTATTAGATCCAAAAGTATCCAATTATGTTGAAGTAAAAGCTCATTCTATTGCAAGTGGGTGACTGAACTGTCAATTGTAGGAGTTGGATTTTCCTGAGGAGGTGGAGATGATGCATGAGGAGGAGGAGGAGGACTCTAATGTGTATGTTGAGTATTTTGTTTTGATGATGTGTGCTGAATAAAAGTAATCATATTTGCTCAATTACTATTGCTTGTGAAAAGAAATTAAAAACATAAATTAATACAGAAAACGTTTATTGATATAAATATTTGTCTGTATTTGATCTAAAATTATATGAAGTTAAATAACTAGTCGTTTCGTTGCATTAATTTCTCATTTAACTAAACGTTAAGATAACGTGCATTTTTATTGAAAAGCATGATATGTTTTAAAGTTATATCTTCTGTATCATGAACAGTGCACTTATAGACAACTCGTTAAGTTAAAGTGTTATTTGTATAGAGGTCACGTGAGAACTCGTTAAGTTAGAGGCTTAAAGGTTAAAATAGGTCACGCGAGAACTCGTTAAGTTAGTGAGTAAAAGAAGAGATGAACTTGTTAAGTTAGTGTTGTACATGTGGTGAAATTAAAGGTTACGAATGTTATATTGTATCACGTAAGGTGCACATGTTTAACTCATTAAGTTAACATAACTAAACGTGTTGAGTTGTTATATTGAACACTAAGGCAACGCGTTAGGTTAGCGTTATAAACTTAAGTTGTTATTTTTGCACGAGGTAAAATTCTTATTATAAAAGCATTTGTTTATCATTGGTTCATTGAGTTATCGTAACACTACGAAATTGGTTCGTTGTGTTAATGTAACACCATAGACTTAGTTCGTTGAGTTAGCTATAGTACTTGTCACGTGAGTTGTTATATGAGGAACTCGTAGGATTGCCTATATCACAAGAGGGGGGGTGAATTGTGTCTTTAATAATTAAATACTAGTGGATAAAACAAGAGCACAAAAACACTCGTAAATGAAATTTTATTCTTTTATTTAAAGATAGAATTTACAATATCTTTTCAACTCAATTCCCTTCTTGAAGGTTTTGATACAGTAATGTTCGATTTACAATTCAAATAGAAAAACAAAGCTCTTATTCAAAACTAATTTTGAATTGTATAAAACCTGATCTTTATGCACACAACTTCTTTCTTTCTCTTTGCTCAGCTTTTGTATCTCTTCTTCTCTAGTTGTCAAATTTCAAGACTTCTTGCATTTGCAGCTCCTTTTCTGAAATTGCTTAGAATTTCGAACTTCTTCTAATGTTGGAGAATTTTTTAGAATATGAATATTCAAACTTAACTTTTCAGTTAGGGATTCAGATTGAATATTTAGACTTGGTTTTTGAGATTGGGATCCTCCTGTTGTAATGTAGCTCGCACTCTCTATTAGTAGTCGAACTATGTTATCTTTCACGTTCAACGTGTTTATCCACTTAATCCATAATCCATAATCCACGTACTAATTTTTTCTTTAATCCAAATTACTATCTATTTGAGTTTCCACTTTCTCCACTATCATTTTGAATTTTCACGATCTCCACTCGTAGATTTATCGAGACTTTTATCTTCCTAGAGTCTTGTAGAATATCTTTTAAGTCTTCGATTTAGTCGAACACTTATCATTTAAGTCCTGTAAAAACTTGAACACTTATCTGTAACTCTTCAAGTTTTTGCACCTGCAAAACACGTGACTAAACATAGCAAACTTATCTATTCGTTAGTCATTTTATAAAACTCGAACAGTTATCTATCCATGCGTATAAAAACTCGAATAGTTATCTAACTATTCGATTTTCATTACCGAACACACATGGAAAACACGTGATAACTTAAAATATTAAAAACACACGTGCAGATAACTTAACTATACGAGTTTTTAACATAAACTATTCAACAAAAATGAAACGTTAACTATCTGAAAGTTTAACTATCGAAAATCTAACTCTTCGGAAATCTTTAACTTATCCGACATAAAAATGAAACTTTTCGATAATCTGTTAACTATTATACTTAGAGAAATATACTTAGAGAATATTATTTAGACTTATTTAAAAATATTAATAAAGCATATATCATCAAAACAAAATTCCTATCAATCTCCCCCCTTTTGATGATGTCAAAACTTAATAAGTCAAAAATAATCTCTCTTCTCCCCCTTTTTGGCATTATAAAAAAGTAAATAAAGTGTAAGGAAGAAAAAGATTCTAAGTACATATCGTTCAAAAAGATATTTTTAAACATGCATAACTGTCGTGGATTAAGCATAAACTGTTTAAATATAAATTGTGAAAAATAATCACATGAGTATTAAATGCTGTAAACAGTTTACATAATATTTTTGGTAACAAATTACAATACGTAAATCATGTAATACATAATTTGTATAATCACAAGCCTCTTTGTCTTCGAAAAATACTGATTAGAGTGTTTGAAATTTGCTTTGCAATCTCTGTACTTACACTATTTATCTGATCAATTACTGCTTGATCTAAATTATTTTGTGAAACTTGTGATGGTTGCTGTAAAAATTTAGTATGGATATCTATATGTATACCTATATTTGTATTTGTTTGTGTACCTGTATTTATATCTGTATCTATACTGGTATTTATATCTATATGTTGCTGTTGTTGTTCTGAAAATTGTGTTGATTGTTGTTGTTGCTGTTGTGACTGAGTTTTCCTATCCTGTTGTTGTCAGACTACAGGTGCATCTGTTACTTATCTGAGTTTGCCTATGCTGTTGTTGTTGTGACTGAGTTTGCCTATATGTTTAGAATGAAAAGGTGCATATTCTTAATGGTTAAATGATGGTTAATTGAATAATATTTAGCTTATCATATAAGAATTAAGCCATTATGTTATAATTGCACTGTTATATGCTTTAATTGAAGAATCTGCTTAATTTTGGGGAATTAATGTTAATTTAGTACATTTCTGAACTGTCGGTAAGTTGCAAGCTTTGAAATTCTTAAGTATCCGAATTTTTTGATAATTCAGATAGTTATGTTTAACAGACCGATCATGTCGGATAGTTATGTTTAAATTTTGAGCAGTTATGTTTTGAAAGTTTCTTGAAGTTAATAACTAGTAGTTTCGTTGCATTAATTTCTCATTTAGCTAAACGTTAAGTTAACGTGTGTTTTTATTGAAAAGCATGATATGTTTTAAAGTTATATCTTCTGTATCACGAATAGTGCACGTTTTGATAACTCGTTAAGTTAGTGAGTAAAAGAAGAGACGAACTCGTTAAGTTAACATAACTAAACGCGTTGAGTTGCTATATTGAACACTAAGGCAACGTGTTAGGTTAGTGTTATAAACTTAAGTTGTTATTTTTGCACATGGTAAAATTATTATTATAAAAGCATTTGTTTATTACTGAATTAGTGAGTTATCTATAACTATCCGAAATTGCAGCTGAGCATCGGATAGTTAGACCTGTAACTCTCCGAAATCTCTTTTTATCTATAAAATAGAGGAGGACACGTGTCATGTTTTGGTAAAGTGACTTAAGTGGATTTTCGGTGAGTTAGTTGTAACTATTCGAAATGCATTTTAGTATGGGATAGTTAGACCTGTAACTCTCTGAAATGTTATTTTATGATTAAACTTCTGTTGACACGTGTCGAGATCTGGTAGATTTACTTAAGTTATATATCGGTGAGTTATTTGTAACTATCCGAAATGCATCTGAGCAACAGATAGTTAAATTTATGCACGTGTTAAATTTAAATGCTTTAGTATATCACGTGAGATGCACATGTTTAACTCGTTAAGTTAGCATAACTGTACGCATTGAGTTACATGAATACACACTAAGGCAACACGTTATGTTAGCAGCTTATTTCTTTATATTTTCTAATATGCCACTGTAGCGGTTGTAGGAATGGACAGTTGGAAGAAAAACCACGTTTGCACGTATCACACAGGGAAAGAAATCATTGCCGTTGATACGAATGAAGGAAATCCAACCAACCATTCAAGTAGAAGCAGTTACTACTAAAGAAATATAAAAGAAAAGATGTTGAGTATTTTTGTTTTGATGATGTGTGCTGAATGAAAATAATCATATTTGCTCAATTACTATTGCTTGTGAAAAGAAATTAAAATCATCAATTAATACAGAAAAAACTTACTGATATAAATACTTGTCTGTATTGGATCTGAAGTTAATAACTAGTCGTTTCGTTGCATTAATTTCTCATTTAGTTAAACGTTAAGTTAACGTGTGGTTTTATTGAAAAGCATGATATGTTTTAAAGTTATATCTTCTGTATCATGAACAGTGCACGTTTAGACAACTCGTTAAGTTAGAGTTTTGTTTGTATAGAGGTCACGTGAGAACTCGTTAAGTTAGAGGCTTAAAGGATAAAATAGGTCACGTGATAACTCGTTAAGTTAGTGAGTTAAAGAAGAGACGAACTCATTAAGTTAGTGTTATACACGTGGTGAAATTATAAGTTACGAATGTTGTATTGTATCACGTGAGGTGCACATGTTTAACTCGTTAAGTTAACATAACTAAACGTGTTGAGTTGCTATATTGAACACTAAGGCAACGCGTTAGGTTAGCGTTATAAACTTAAGTTGTTATTTTTGCATGTGGTAAAATTATTATTATAAAAACATTTGTTTATTACTAAATCGGTGAGTTAAAGTTTTTTGGAGACTTACAGTCGTAACTATTTAAAAGGTAACTTAAGTCATGTTTTCAGGTTTTGACACGTGTCTCACTAGTTTTATAATATAAAGAGTATTTCAGTGACTTACATCCGTAACTATCCGAAACTTAAAATGATTTTGGTGAGTTATCGTTTAACCTTCCGAAAGAAAAGTTAAGCTGGTTCGTTGAGTTATCATAACACAATGGAGATGATTTGTTGAGATAGCATAACACCACGGACTTAGTTCGTTGAGTTAGCTACAGTACTTGTCACGTGAAATGGCACATGGTGAACTCGTTAAGTTAGAAACGTTAAGTTATATATATATACTTGTGTTACTCGTTTAGTTAACATTAAAGTAATGATTTCTTATTACACTGATGAAAAACTTTTGGACGAGAAAGTTTATTTTGCAGGAAATTTTTCAGAGATCCAAGACTGATGATTAAAGGAAATTCGAAATATAAACGTGGGTTGGAATGTGTGTGTTTCGATGAAGGAAAAAGAAAAGACGTGGAGAAGTGGAAAACTGATAGTGATTAAAGGTGGAGGATATGCATGAAATGAAGATACAGTATAAAAGGCATAGAGTTCTCGTTGATCAAACCATCCTTGCACACAAAAAGAAAAATCTTTTCAAGGATCAAACCATTCCTGCACACCAAAAGAAAAATCTTTTTCAGGGATCAAAAACACCTTCTCGGGGAAAATCTCTCAAGTGGAAGAAAATTCAGTGAAGCAGAAAAGGTCAGATTTATGTCGTTGAAGAGTTGAAGTATCAGAAGAAAGTAAATTTGGTAAAGCATGAAGAGACAAGATATTCGTCACTGAAGAATTGTTGAAGAAGAAAAAGAAGAAGAAGAAAGATCTCAAACAAGGAGAAAAGTTTTAAATTCCGTAAATTAGTTTTCTCTGTTTGTAGTTATGAAATTGTTTAGATGATACATGGTATCGAAATATAATTGCATCTACAATTTCTAAGGAGAATTGAATTGTATATTGTAATTGAAACCTTAAATAAAAATGATTTTATGAAAACAATGTCTCGACTTCTTTTTGAGTTTTAAAGTTTCAATTATATTTCAGAAAATATTAAAAATACACAATTCACCCCCCTCTTGTGTAGCCATAGGATCCTACAAAAGAAGAAAAAAAGAGGTGCGTGTGTGATCGATGGACGGTCAATGTATACAAAGGAGGAGCACCAAGCTTTCTACAGACAGTATCGGCGATTCTCCAAAGTATCACATCAACCATCATTATCACCACCACAATCACCAACCATCGGAGGTCTGTGAGAATACTTTCTTGATGTCGGGTCGATTTCGAGCCAAACACAGTGCTTGACAACTATTGTGAGGAGTGATCGCGTCGTGGGAAGGGAAGCCATTTTCACCAAGCGTCGACTCATATTTCAAGAGAACGTAAAGCTTTTAGCCTTGGCTTCGGGTTGATGCCTGTATGCTGAAGAGAAGTTTATCTTGAAATTCTGGACTCGTGATTCAATAGGGAGAGGAGACAGAATTGTAAGTGGTTTAATTTTCAGTGGTGTAATCGCATTGCAAGTAGTGTTAGAAGTATTTATTGTCAAGTGAGATTACTTTACATTTCACCTTTTGCCCATTTCCATGTTCATATTAAAACAAAAATACCAAAAACAATTTATCTATGTTGGTATGTTGTATTTGAGTGTTGTATTGTTTGTTTTGTATCGTGATTACTGTTATTTTTGTCAGTGTTGTGATTGTTTTATGTTTGTTTTAGTTTTATAGTTTACTAAAATTGGTTCGTTCAAAAAACTTAAAGATTTTAATGGTTACTATTTGAATTATCTGAATATTAGTATTGCTTAATGATAAATCCAATGTTAACTAACATTAAAGAGCTTAATTGATGTTATTTACAATCTGAGGAATCGCCCAATGGTTGGCCGAATTCCTTTATAAATAATAGTATTAAAAAGAAAAGACAGGCTTGTGGAGTTAACTTAAGTCCACAAGGTTAGTCTGTTGAGTTAGCCATAACTCAACGAACTTTGTCCATTGAGTTAACTGTAATTCAATGGAGAGCTTATTGAATATATAAATTTTATTGTTAACAAACAAACAATTCTCAAATTCTTCAGCAATTCCCTATGGGATCGACCTGTACTTGCACACTGATACAATAGACACTATGTACTTGTAGTTAAAGTACAAATTGGAATTAATATCTAAATTGTATTAAAGGTTGTTTGTTTACTTCTAAAAGAAAGAATAGGCATAAAGATAAAATTCACTAAGTAAAAACAGAAGTAACAAATCCAAGTTTTTCTAGTATAGTGTTGGGAAAACATAAACAAGTTTTATGGCGCCGTTGCTGGGGAATTGAATTGAATTGAATAGATATAAACAACTGTTAGAGCTATTTTGTTTTAATAGCCAGAGTTGTGTGTTTTCTTCTGTAATTGAGAATATGGCATATGCTTATGCTCAAAGATTTCTGAAACCTGTAATTAGCATATGTGAATTCTGCAATTCTGAAGGACACGACATTTCTGATTGTTTGAAATTGAGACATTTACAGACGGTTAGATCCCATGAACAACAAATGAATTATCCTCAATATAATAGAGTCGAGTATGAGAATCCTATAGTTTACCCAACTGATGGTCAGTATAGAATGTGTAATATGTTGAGAGACATGGAAGTTTGGGATTGGTATGATAGATTGGAGCGTAGTATAGAGCAAAATCTGGACAAACTGAAATACTTTATGTGTCAACAACAAGAAGTCAACCAATTAAATTATAAGGAAGCATATTTAGAACCTAAAAAGGATATAATTTACGAAACTGAAAAAACCATAAAGAAAATTGATCAAAAATTGAATGCAATGAAATTAGATGGTTTGGAAAGAAAATTAAAAGCATTAGACGAATATACAATGAAAATACAAGTTATGCAACAGGACAATGAAAATTATAATGTTATAAACCTGCATAATTTGCAAAATATACAACAAACAGAAAATATTAATGCAAGAGAATTTAAAGAATGCACTTTAAAACTAAAAACAAATGAAGATCATAATTACGAAAATGACATACGAAAACATCATAAGAGTAATGAAAATCTGGAAGATGTTTGTGTAACATTAAGATCTAGAACTGATATACCACCAAGAACTCAAAATGAAAATAATATGAAGGTGGATAAGAGTAAAAATCAAAATGATAACGAAAATGTAATAGTTGAAAATCTAGAAATCACTAAAGAACAATTTGAATATGCTAATGAAGCTAAAAATGATCAAACAAATCAACTGAAAGAAAAAGAATCTTTGAAATCAAAATCTTTAGCACCCTATCCTTAAAGATTACAACAAACAATACCTGAAAAATAAGAAAAAATCAGAGAAATTTTTGAAAAAGTACAAGTTAACATTCCTTTGTTAGATCTATTGCAGAAAATGCCACCTTGTGCTAAATTTCTAAAGGATTGGTGTACTAGGAAAAGATAGCGAAAAGTTCTTAGAAAGGTCCTTTTAGCTGAGCAAAGTAGTTCCCTATTTCTGCCACAAATTCCTAAAAAGTTATCTGATCTTGGAATCCCTGTTATATCATGCACTATAGGAAATACCATTCTAGAAAGAACCTTAATAGACTTAGGTGCAGGTATAAATGTTATGCCAAGTGATATATTTGCATCCTTAAGATTAGAAGGCTTGACTCCTACTAGTATGGTTATTCAATTAGCTGATAGAAGTATAAGATACCCTAGAGGAAAAATAGAGGATGTCTTAATTAAAATCAAAAATTTTATATATCCTATTGATATTGTAATTTTGGATTCCCAACAAATTAAGCATAAAAATAGTGATACATCTTTAATTTTGGGAAGGCCATTTTTAGTAACATCAGGGGCTGTTATAAATTGTAAAACTGGAGTAATGAAGTTAGCATATGGTAATGAGGATACTCAATTAAATATTTTCAAACCAGAAAGGTTTGAGGAATTAGAAATGTCCTTACATACCATAGACTTTTTAGAGGATGAAGGAGATATGTTAGATGATGTGATTCAATAAGAATTAAACAGGCAAATCAATTCTGAAATTTTAGAAGAAAGTGAAAGCATAAATATAGAAGGAGATCTAGAAGAAATTAATTTAGAAAATTATGATGTTCAATTAGGAGCTCTAGCTTTTGCTGGACAACATTTAGAATTAAAACCTTTACCTCCTGAATTAACCTATATATTTTTGGAAGATAAACGAACATGTCCAATCATTATTGCTTTAGATTTAAAAGAAGATCAAATAGCTCAATTAAAAGATGTAGTAAAAAGTTATAAAGAAGCAATAGGATGGACTATGACTGATATAAAAGGGTTAAGTTCAACTTTATACTATCACCACATATATCTAGAAGAGAATGCTAAACCTGTTAGAATTCCTGAGAGGAGATTAAATCCAAACCTTAAAGAAGTAGTCAAGAAAGAAATAGTGAAATGGTTAGATAATGACATAATTTATCCAATTTCTGATAGTTCATGGGTTAGCCCAATCCATGTAGTTCCCAAGAAATCAGTATTAATAGTTATTAGGAATGAAAGTCAAGACTTGATACCTACTAGAATTCAATCAGGCTAGAGAGTATGTATAGACTATAGAAAGTTGAATGCTGTGACTAGGAAAGATCATTTTCCCTTACCTTTTATAGATCAAATGCTGGAAAGATTAGCAGGGCAAGAATATTTTTGTTTCATAGACGGGTATTCAGGTTATAATCAAATTCTAGTAGCATTAGAGGATCAAGAGAAAACAACTTTCACCTGTCCTAATGGAACTTATGCTTTTAAGAGAATGCTATTCGGATTATGCAATGCACCAGCTACCTTTCAAGGTGTATACAGGGCATATTTACTGGAATGACTGAAGATTTCTTAGAAATATTTATGGATGATTTTACTGTATGTGGCAACTCATATGAAGTTTGTTTAAGCAATTTAGACCGAATATTAAAACGCTGTGTGGAAAAAAATCTGGTTTTAAATTGGGAAAAATGTCACTTCATGGTTAAACAAGGAATAGTCTTAGGGCATGTTATTTCTAAGAAAGGTTTGGAAGTAGATAAAGCTAAACTAGAAGTAATTTCTAATCTACCAGAACCTAAATCAGTAAAAGATATTAGATCATTTCTAGGACATGCTGGTTTTTATAGAAGATTTATTAAAGACTTTAGCAAAATAGCTAGACCTTTAACTACTCTATTAAAAGATGTTCCATTTGACTTTGATAAAAATTGCAAGGAAGTGTTTTTCAGACTTAAGACTAGCTTAATTTCAACTCCTATAATTCAAGCACCTGATTGGAACCATCCATTTGAATTAATGTGCGATGCATCTGATTTCGCTATAGAAGCAATGTTGGGACATAAAATAGAAAAATCTCCTAGAGTGATTCATTATGCAAGCAAAACCTTAAATGATGATCAAGTTAATTACACAACTACTGAAAAAGAATTATTAGCTGTTGTGTTTGCCTTAGAAAAGTTTAGATCATATTTGATTGGAGCTAAAGTAATAGTATACACGGATCATTCAGCTCTAAAACATCTAATAAAGAAAAAAGAAACTAAACCTAGATTGATCCAATGGATATTATTATTGCAAGAATTTGATCTAGAAATTAAAGATAAAAAATGTTGTAAGAATGTAGTAGCAGATCATTTATCAAGATTACAAATAGAAAAATCAAATATTGAAATTAAGGATAATTTTCTTGATGAACAATTAATGACCATCAACACAATGCCTTGGTATGCAGACATAGTTAATTACTTAGTTACTGGTTTAACACCTAAGGATTGGAATAGACAGGATAAGAAATTATTTTTCTCAAGAGTAAAATATTACTATTGGGAAGACCCATACTTATTTAAGAAATGTCCTGATCTGGTTTTAAGGAGGTGTGTTCCAAAAATTGAATATTCGAGCATATTGTCTTTCTGTCATGAACAAGCTTGTGGAGGGCATTCTGGTTTAGGGAGAACTGCTGCAAAAATTCTGCAATGTGGGTTTTATTGGCCAACACTATTCAAAGATGCTCATAAATATTGCTTAAGTTGTTTAAGATGTCAACAAATAGGAAGAATATCAAAGAGAAATATGATGCCTCTTAATCCTATTGTTGAGGTTGAAATCTTTGTTGTGTGGGGAATAGATTTTATGGGTCCATTTCCTATGTCTAATCAATTTAATTACATATTGTTGGGGGTGGATTATGTATCTAAATGGATAGAAGCTATTCCTACAAAAACTAATGACAACGAAGTGGTAATACAATTTATAAGAACAAGTATATTTACCAGATTTGGAATACCTAAAGCTATTATTAATGATAGAGGACCTCATTTCTGTAATAGAAGTTTTAAAGCCTTAATGAAGAAATATGGAGTAAACCACAAAATTACAACATCATATCATCTGCAAACAAGTGGACAAGTAGAAAGTGCAAACAAACAAATTAAATTAATCTTAGAAAAAGTAGTAAATCCTACTAGAATAGATTGGGCTAATAGATTGATAGATGCACTTTGAGCTTATAGAATTGCTTATAAAAAGAGCTTAGGTATGTCACCTTTTAGGCTAGTATATGGAAAAAGTTGTCATTTACTTGCTGAAATAGAATATAAAGCTTATTGGGCATTAAAAACTCTAAACACTAATTTAAATCAAGCTGTTGAAAATAGAAAAATGTAATTAATTGAATTAGAAGAATTTAGAAATGAAGCTTATTCGAAGACTATAAGAGAAAAAGAGAAAATTAAATTTTGGCATGATAGAAAAATTATTCCAAAATGCTTTGAAATAGGACAAGAAGTATATCTTTATATGGCTAGACTCCATAACCATCCAGGAAAGTTAAGATCTAGATCGGCAAGACCTTACATAGTTCGAAATATTTATCCTTATGGAGCTATTGAAATTGAAAATCCTAAAAATCAGAATATATTTAAAGTAAATGGACAAAGACTGAAACCTATTCTGAAAACACCAAAAAGCTCCTTTGGAATTATGGAAGAAGTCAGAGTAGAGGAATACTCGAGCTTTACTTAGTAAAAAAATCAGTTTTTTTATGTTGATATAAAAAAAAAAACATTAAAATAAATAAATAAATAAATATATATATAATATAAAAATCATTACGGTTCAACCAACTGGATCCATCGGTATGACCAGAACATATAAATATGTATATTAATTTTCAGAAAAAATGTTGGTTTTACCGAAACATAGTATCGGTTCAATCGGAAAAAATATTTAGGTCTGACTGAAATATCATATCGGTTAAACCTGTAAAAAAACAGAAAAACTATTATCTATAATATTTTTATTATTATATATGTTTGTACGGGGAGTCCATTGAGTTATGCTTAACTCAACAAGCTTACTTCGTTGAGTCTTGAGTTAGTCAACGAGCTTATTCCGTTGAGTTAACTGTAACTCAACGGAGTACTGTAACTAAGACCATGGATAAAATAGTAATAGTTGGTTCGGGAAATGACTCGATTACCCGCCTAAACTTAGGGTTTATTTAAACTAAAACTTAAGGTTTTGGGGGCATTATTCAACAAATCAATTAGAATCTAGAATAGTAGAAATCAGAGCGATTCCGTGCTTTTGTGTAACTCCACGATGAGGAAGATGACGCCTGAATTCTGGGAAGAGGCAGTGGACATTGCACAGTTTCTGAAGGAATCTGAAAGGCATATGCGACAAAAGATCTAGAGTACAACAAGAGAGAAAGAGCTACAAAAGGTAGAATCAGAACTCTTTAACTTGAGGAAAGTTTTGGTTGAGTTAGAAATACAAATACCATAGATAATGGAGACACGAATTAGAGTCGCAACTGAAATTGCAGTTAGCAAAGAAAGAAAGATACAACTAAACAATGAAGTAGCCTTAGAGCTAATCCAATGTAAGTCCCAGCTCTGGTTCAAAAGACGAATCTGTAGAGGAGCTCACTGGGCAATATGGGAGCAGCAATGAGCAAGAGAATAGGAGGAGCCGACTGCTGAAAGACTTGCTCCTAAGGAATAGCAGCCAGGACCTTCAGTTCCACCATTTAAGCCGTTGGCACGAGTAGAAATGATGGGGCCTTCGATTGAAGAAGAGATAAAGGAATTTCAAACACTGGTTCAAGTTGGAAAAAACCAAGGAGAATCAGAAGATTTGGTAGTGGCAAAAGCACACCTAGTGTTTGATGCACTTTACAAAAAGAGGGCTGCAGAAAAGTTAAAAGCCCAATATAAAATCAATGTCTCCAAAAGATTCAGATATCTCAACAACAACATAATTTCTATATTCTTTCACTGAAATGATTCTTGATCTTATCCTTTTGTATGCCCATTTCGTGAAATCAATACAGTCCACCATTAGTAGTGGAATCAGATCTCCGTAAAATAATTTCTTCTTTGCAGATTTTAACTTGGAGATAAAAACTGAAGACCAATTAATTTGAATTCTGTTCACAACTGCATATGTGGCCCATTTGACAAATTGACTAAGTTCAATATCATGGCCTTATCGTTGGTAGACATTTTTAATCAAAATATTAGCTACCATGTGTGCTTTACCATTTAAGTGCTTCAGTCTGTTTAATAATAGCACACCAAGATTGCTAGCTAAACTATCCTTTATTACTTGTTCTGTCCACTCGATTGTAGTTGTGCTTTCTAGAATTTCTATTCCTTCATTTTTCAGTCTGAAAATATTATGGAGAAGCTCTAGTTTTATCTGTACATCAGCTTGCTCCATGTTGGAAATTAATCCACTTTCTCCTTCTCTCAAATTTCCATAGAAACAAGGCACTAAATTTTCGTATACTACATGCCCTTTTTACTGAGAAATAAATTGTAGTAGACCCTAGAACTCAAATAATTCTTTAATTTCCTACATACCATCCCAATTTACTGGTCTACTGTAAATAATATCATAACCCCTAATCTCTTGATATTTATTATATGTTTCCTGACTCCAAAAGTGTACTTCATTCCAAATTGTTGCTTCAATTGGGTTAGAAATTTGAATTTGTTGCTCCAAAGGGGTTTGTTCTTGAATTTCCTCTTCCATGTGCTGAACTTGACTGTGTTGGAAATATTCTAGAGATTCCAGCCTTTTTGCTTCTACTTTTGTCTGTGGTGGTGATCTGGTAGAACTCTCCACTCTTCTTTCTTGAATTCTTTCCAAAATTTGCTGAAGAGTCTCTTACTCTTCAGTGGAATTTGTCAAGATATTTCCTTTTTGTTCCATATGCTCTTGTTTAGCTTCTTGTTTAGTTTCTTCTCTTTCTTCTTCCTTTTGACTACCAATCTGCATTGTCACTATTTTTTCTGATTCTATGGCAGATTGGGATGGAATCACGAGCAAATCAACTTCTACCCTAATTTCTATTCTTTTGGTTTGTACAGGTTGTAGATTAGTTTCAACCTATTTTTCTTCTTCTCTTTGCTTTTGCTACTTCTGCTCCTACTCCTCCTCAAAATTGGATATCAGGTCTACAAAAATTAGCTCTACAGGCCCTACTAATATTTGAATCTCAGATTTAATGTCTTTTTTATGTTCAGGCACTATCTCTTTTCCTTTCCTTCTTCTAATTAATTATGTTTGGTCTTCCTCTTCTAAGATTAAATCTACAAAAATAGGCTCTACAGGCCATCAAGCCATAGGTACTAGCTCTTTCTGTTTTACCTTTTCTATAATTATTGGTCTCGTAGGACCAGCTTCCATTTCTTTAGTAGTAGGTATGGTAGTGGCTTCTTGATGTTGTTCAACTTTAACTTTGTATTGGGCCTTCAACTTTTCTACAGCCCTCCTTCTGTGAAGTGCATCAAACACTAGAAGTGCTTTAGCTACTACCAAATCTTCTAGTTCTCCTTGGTTTTTCTCAACTCAAACCAGTTCTTCAAATTCTTTTAATTCATCTTCAATGGAAGGCCCCATAATTACCACCCTTTCTAGTGGTTTAGGTGGTAGAACTGAAGGTCTAGGCTGTTGTTCCTCAGGGACAGGTCTTTCAGTAGTCGGTTACTCTTATTCTTCAGTTGCATGTTCTTCATTTCCTTTCCTCTGTTGTTCCTAGATTGCCCACTGAGCACGTCCACCTATGCATCTTTTGAACCATAGTCAAGACTTACGTTGGATCAATTATAGGGCAACTACATTATTTGGCCTGATTCTTCTTTCTCTATTTACAGCAACTTCTGTTGCTACCTTAATCCTTGTTTCCATAATCTATGGTATTTTTGTCTAAATCTACTAAAACTTTCCTCCAATAGAAAAGGTCAGATTCTACCTTTTGTAGTTCTTTTTCCCGTGTTGTACATCTGATCTTCTGCCTAGTGTGCCATTCTTCTGATTCTTTGAGAAATTCTATTGTGTCAACTACTTCCTCCCAGAATTCTGGTGTCATCGTGGAGTAATGGAACGGAATGGAATCGCTCTGATCTCTATTGTTCTAAGTTCTAAATGATCTTGCAAATAATTCCCCCAAATCCTAAGTTTTTGTCGGATCGTATGGCTACACAGGAGGGGTGTGAATTGTGTTTTTCAATATTTTCGAATATAATTGAAACTTTAAAACGCAAAAACAAATCAAGACATTGTTTTCATAAAATCATTTTTATTCAAGGTTTCAATTACAATATACAATTCAATTCTCCTTAGAAATTGTAGATGCAATTATATATCGATACCATGTTTCATCTATACAATTTCATAACTCCAAATAGAGAAAACTAATTTGTGGAATTTAAAGCATTTCTCCCTATTTGAGATCTTTCTTGTTCTTGTTCTTCTTTCTTCTTCAGCAATTCTTCAGTGATGAATATCTTGTCTTTTTATGATTCACCGAATTTACTTTCTTCTGATACTTCAAATCTTCAATGACGAAAATCTTACCTTTTTATGCTTCACTGAATTTTCTTCCACCTGAGAGTTTTTCCCCGAAGAGGTGTTTTTGATCCCTAAAAAGATTTTTCATTTGATGTGTGTTTGGTTCTCCCAACACTACACTAGAAAAACTTGGATTTGCTACTTCTGATTTTACTTAGTTAATTTATCTTTATGCCTATTCTCTCTTTTAGAAGTAAACAAACAACCTTTAATACAATTTAGATATTAATTCCAATTTGTACTTTAACTACAAGTGCACAGTGTCTATTGTATTAGTGTGCAAGTTTAGGTCAATCCCATAGGGAATTGCTGACAAACTTGAGAACTGTTCGTTTATTAAAAATCAAATTTATATATTCAATAAGCTCTTCGTTGAATTACAACTAACTCAATAGACTAAGATCATTGAGTTATGGATAACTCAACGGACTAACCTCGTGGACTTAAGTTAACTCCACGAGCCAGCTGTTTCTATTTAATACTACTATTTATAGAGGAATTCGGCCAGCCATTGGGCGATTCCACAGAATGTAAATAACATCAATTAAGCTCTTTAATGTTAGTTAACATTGGATTTATCATTGAGCAATACTAACATTCAGATAATTCAAACAGTAACCATTAAAATCTTTAAGTCTTTTGAATGAACCAATTTCAGTAAATTGTAAAACTAAAGTAAACATAAAACAATCACAACACTGACATAGATAACGTTAATCACGATACAACACAAACAATACAATACTCAAATACAACATACAAACATAGATAAATTGTTTTTGGTATTTTTGTTTTAATATGAACATGGAAATGGGCAATAGGTGAAATGTAAAGTAATCTCACTTGACAGTAAATACTTTTGACACTACTTGCAATGCGATTACACCACTGAAAATTAAACCACTTACAATCCTGTCTCCTCTCCCTATAGAATCGCGAGTCCAGAATTGCAAGATGATCTCCTCTTCAGCATACAGGCATCAACCCGAAGCCAAGGCTAAAAACTTTACGATCTCCTGAAATATGAGTCAGGGCTTAGTGAAAATGGCTTCCCTTCCCGCGATGCGATCACTCCTCACAATGGTTGTCAGGCACTATGTTTGGCTCGGAATCGACCCAACATCAAGAAAGTATTCTCACAGACCTCCGATGGTTGGTGATTATGGTGGTGATGATGGTGATTATGGTGGTGGTAATGATGGTTGGTGTGATACTTCAGAGAATCGCCGATACTGTCTGCAAAAAGCTCAGTGCTCCTCCTCTGTATACACTAGCCGTCCATCGATCACACACTTCTTCTTTTTTTCTTCTTTTCTTTTATATTTCTTCAGTAGTAACTGCTTCTGCTTGAATGATCGGTTGGATTTCCTTCATTCATATCAACGGCGATGATTTCTTTTCCCTACGCGATTGAATTCCTGCGTGATACGTGTAAACGTGGTTTTTCCTTCCAACTGTCCTGTTTATGCAACCGCTACAGTGGCATATTAGAAAATATATAGTCCGTAGAGTTAGAGATAACTCAACGGACTTTCTTCGCTGATTTAACTATAAAACACGTGCATAAATTTAACTATCCGATGCTCAGATGCATTTCGAATACTTATAAACTTAACTATCAGATGCTCAGATGCATTTCGGATACTTACAAATAAGTCACCAATATATAACTTAATTAAATCTACTAGATCTAAACACGTGTTAGCAATAGTTTAATCATAAAATAACATTTTGGAGAGTTACAAGTCTAACTACCTGATGCTCAGATGCATTTCGGATAGTTACACCTAACTCACCGATTCAGTAATAAACAAATGATTTTATAATAAGAATTTTACCACGTGTAAAAATAACAATTTAAGTTTATAATGCTAACCTAACGGATTGCCTTAGTGTTCAATATAGCAACTCAACACGTTTAGTAATGTTAACTTAACAAGTTCGTCTCTTCTTTTACTCACTAACTTAACGAGTTATCAAAACGTGCACTGTTCATGATATAGAAGATATAACTTTAAAACATATCATGTTTTTCAATAAAAACACACGTTAACTTAATGTTTAGCTAAATGAGAAATTAATGCAACGAAACGACTAGTTGTTAACTTCAGGAAACTTTCAAAACATAACTGCTCGACAATTTAAACATAATTATCCGATACATATTCGGTCTGTTAAACATAACTGTCCAAATTTGTTCGGTATGCTAAACATAAATGTCCAAAATATCAAAAAATTCGGATACTTAAGAATTTCACAGCCTACAACTTACCGACAATTCATAAATGTACTAAATTAACATTAATTCCCCCAAATTAAGCAGATTCTTCAATTAAAGCATATAACAGTGCAGTTATGACATAATGGCTTAATTCATATATGATAAGCTAAATATTGTGCAATTAACCATCATTTAACCGTTAATAATATGCACTTTTTCATTCTAAACACTTCCCCCATACCTAATTTTTGCTAGTCCCTTAGCAAACTAAGATATAATTAATTGGTCTTTAAAAGTGCTAGAATTAATTCTTCCCCTTTTGTTTTTCTTCTGTTTAGCATAAAAATATATTCTGTATGTTTCAGTAATCAACCTGCAAATATACTTAGAATATATGTAAATTACATACCAAGTATATCATCATCATATAGGTGTTAATTATATTATCGTTTGTTCTTTTCATCATTTGTCATCCTGAATTTTCCAAAAAGATTTCTAGAAGAAATTTCAACAACATACGAATCAAAATACAATCTAATTCAATATGATTAAGACAAGTAGAATAAAGAATTGTATCTCCATTAAACAACTTCAAAAGTCAATTACAGATTCATATTTCAGCAATTCTAGATAACAGAAAATATACTCGATTCATAAGATATCTGTATTTCACAAAAAACTTATATCTTTTCAGAACAGTATATGTATTTTTTCTTTTTTCTTTTTTTTTTTCATACTTTAAAAGTTAATTTGATAAGCTTAAATCATACAAGAGCTTTCTAATGTACCCATGTAATGAGCTTTCAGTCAACAATCCCAGATCTGATCAGGATCTTAGGTTGTCAGATTTTAAGAGTCTTTTTTTAGGTCAACAATCATTACATACCTATCTACTCAAGTACAAAAGTCTCGTGATCAAACAAGTCAATAAACTCTCAATTTATTTTTTTTTCAATCAAAACTACAAACACAAACAAAACATTAATCACATACTATATATGTATGTATTTCATTAATACAGATGCAGTAAAACACCAATCTCATATAGTTCTACTTCTATCATTTACTGAAAATATGAATCCATCTCAATAAGCTCATACTTTTTATGTAGTTTAATAAGATCTACACGTAAATCATTCTACAAGTTCAATCAGTCAAATTAGATGTATCTTTAATCATATGTGTTTCATTTAATCTAGAATTCATATCTCAGCTCTTTCAGGACTTCAGATAATTTACTGATTTTTCATTAAGCATTCTGATTTCATTTTAAAATCGTGAAATTGTTAAACTCATGAAATTCAAAAAAAAAGCATAAGATACTATATCTAGATTTACGTAAATAATAAATTCTATAGCTTGTTATATAGCCTTCTAAATATAACATTCAAGCAGTTTATAAAAAAATTACAGTCTCAATTATCAAATAGTTACAGCAAGTTCATAAAAATTTTCAATTTGCTCAAAACTTTGCAGTACTATTTTAATTTCTTTAATTAACAAACTTACATGGCTGTTACTTTAATTACCTCTCCCTCATACCTACATTTTGCATTGTCCTCAATGTAAAGAGTTTGACAATAACTATAGTAATTGTAGCAGGCATGAATAAAGTTTTGTTTGATTTAAAATTCAGGATAAGTAATTGGTTACATATCTTGTTCCATTTGTATCTCCTTCTGCATATTTCGATTTTTTTTTTCTAAAAAACTTTTCATTCATAGATAAAAGCAAAATATAAAACAAAATAACATTTAACAGATATTACTAAATCAGTGTCTTATGTGGAACCCAGACTCTTATGCCTTTGGTGGCTCACAAGCAAGCCAGTTGGTTTCCTAAAACAGATACCAACAAATTGGATTGATATTTTTTTTTTTTATAAAATGAACATGAAAACTTCAAAATTGCTTCTTTTTTTTTCTAAAAATAAATGCAGAATACACAACGTTAAACACACAAAATCACAACTTAAGAACATGATTGAAAAGTAGAAACAAATGGAATAAATGTATCAGTCCAAGCAAACTTTTTAGGCATAATTCTTCTTGCTATTAATTCTGTTTTAATGCAGTTCTTGTTCCTTCTTAATTTATAAACATGCAATATATTATAAATTCCAAATACGAGTGTACTACCATTAATGATATGTAATGTAGAAAGGGATACTTTTTGGTTCCAAGGTAATGTAGAAGTTTCTATTTCTACATCTATTTCAATATACTCCTCTTCCCACTTCCATTCATTCATGTTTTCCATAATCAATATTTGAAATTTCATCAATTCATCCCACCATCTTATCAAACATAAAGTAGGATCATCTTCTTCATTATACCACATTCCTATTTGAATTTCATTAAATTCTGCAGATGGTGGTTTAGCTATTTCACTCGGTATAGGTAAAATTTCTATATAATCATCATAATTGTCTATGCTCACTATGTATAAATCAGATCTATAAGCTATTGATATCTCTGTGACTAAATATATATATCCATCAAGTATGACATGTGTTTGGTTAATTAATGATTTCTGTCCTAGATATATTATAATGTTTTCATTCCAAGATCTATTCAGAAAATTATACACACTTAAGTGTAAATCTTCACCCCAATTTCTTGTAGGTCTCCAATAATATAATCTTTTAGGAATTGTAGAATTTTTATCAGAAAATATTAAAGCTAACCCACAATTTATAGTTGGTGCTTCAAATCTATTAGGTCTTCCTATATTCCATTCTTCTCCTGTTATAGGATTTCTTATCAAAATATCCGGTAATAATAAACTTGCATACCTTGGTCTCGTCTTGTATATGATTAATCCTTCATCTATCCCTATAATATGATTTATTCCTTCTAATGCATTGGGTGGAATTCCAGTAGTTTCTTCTATAGTCAGATATTCATGGGTATTTGAACTACGATTAAATGACCTCCATATGAATCCTTCTCTAATCTTAGTCATTTTTGTAGCTTGTAGTCCCTAAAAATATTTTTCTTCAATATAGTCTTTAATTTCCTTTGATACACAACATAGCCTGCACAAATCTTTAGCTGACAAGTTACTTAATACTTCTCTTAGTGCATCCAACGGTAATTGCATCAATTCCATTTGTCGATTCTGTATAACACAAACAAAAATTTAGTAGAGACAAAAATTAACCTAACTACTGCACACCCTCATGAAGTTAAGGCATAACTCAACGGACTAAGTTCGTTGAGTTAAAAATTAACTCTACAATACTATTAACTAAAAATAAAACATATATACATACAGATAGTTGCTTCAGATATGCTGCTTCATTCAGCTGCCCTCCCAAAAGAGGTATCAATTTCATTAACCGTTCTATTGACAGGATTAGGTATAGTTTGTATTGGCAATCCTCTAGTAAGTCTAACTTCCATTGGTTCCTTCTGTCTAAGTGATATATTTCTATTCTGATTTTGAATTGCAGCATTTCCAAATATAAATTCTAGATGATTGTTTACTTGTTGGATTATCTTTTCTAATTTCTCTATTCTAGCTCCTTATTCAATTAATACTTCATAACTTATGTTCTTCTCATTTATATTTTCTCCTCCCTGGAAATTGTTGTTTCTCCAAGATAAATTCGGGTGATTTCTCCAATTAGGATTATAAGAATTTCCCAAGTTATCTCTCTGGTTTCTAGCATAAATAATATCTAAGTCATTTATGTTTGTATTCTTTTCTGCTAGCTTTTGATTTAGTGATAATTCTTCTATTTTGTTTGTTAATTCATTTAATTTCACCTCAAGCATAGTATTGGAATCTATTTCATGCATTCCTCTTGGCAATATTCTTTTATCTGCAATAGCTTCAGCCGAATTTTCCCACTATGCAGTTCTTTTTGCAAAGTTTTCTAAATATGCCCATGCTTCTTCACTACATAATTTTAAAAATCCATTTTAACAAGTAGATTCTAATAAAGATTTCGTTGAAACATCTATGCCTTCATAAATTATACCTATTAATTGTGCTTTACTCATTGCATGATGTAGACATTGAGTCAGTAAATCTTTAAATCTTTCAAAATATTTCCAGAATGATTTACCCTATTTTTGGCTACACATTAATATTTCTTTCTTCTTTTTAATCATTTGATGTGTCGGATAATATTTTTCCAGAAAAACATAGCAAAATTCAGTCCATGTAGAAATTGAATTAGGCGATAGAGTATATAACCATCTCTTAGCTGTATCTTTTAAAGAAAAATGGATATATCTAAGTTTAATAGCATCTATACTCATGTTCGACATTTTCATCATTTGATAAACTTCGTTAAATTCTTTAAGGAAATAATAGGCATCCTCTCTTTCTAATCCATGAAAATGTGGCAATTGACTAATGTAATTAGATTTCAGTTCAAACCTATCTCCCTCAAAGTTTGGCAATCGAATATATGAAGGTTCATCAATTAATTCAGGATACAGAATCTCTCCTAATGGTTTTTCTATTAGAACATCCATCTCTACGTTCTCTTTTAAAGAAAGGTTAGCTACACCCCAAAGAATTTCGTTAAAGTTCGTTTCAGAAAATTTTTTAGTACTCCTCTACAATGAAAATTCCTGGGTAGGTGTTCATACTAATCGTTTA
This sequence comes from Cymodocea nodosa, assembly GCA_036874045.1. NCBI lineage: Eukaryota > Viridiplantae > Streptophyta > Magnoliopsida > Alismatales > Cymodoceaceae > Cymodocea > Cymodocea nodosa. Next base: position 9,580,998 of record CM072342.1, read on the forward strand.
GTGCTAGGAGAATGAGTCCATGTGCTTATAAATAAATAGTAGAAGATTGATTACATACCAGTCTGAAGCTTTCCATTCTATAAATATTGTTATCGGATAAAGTTGAATCAGCTGCTTCTCCTTCCAGTTCCTCCAACGCTTTCTCCTTTCTTTTAAAAGTGCTGGTAACTCGTAAATAACATTCTGTTTCATATATATACTGTGCATCCATAAAGTGAATAAATCTCGTTGCAAGAACGTGTCTTGCAACGTGCATCGTGGTTCCTGTTTTTATGGGTATGTGTACTCCTACTAATTTCAAATTTAGGTAACTGCTAAACCGACGAAGTTTCGTTCGTGGTTAGAGGAATAACCATTCTACTTAATCCATGAACTAACCTCGTTGAATTACAGATTACTCAACGGAACATAGTCGGTTACTGTTGCTAACTCCACAGACTAACTTCGTTGAGTTATTTGTAACTCAACGGAGTGACCTTATATTATATTACTGACCTCGTGGAGTTACGGTTAACTCAACGAACTTACTTTGTTGAGTTAACACTTAGCAACAACTAAGTTTTACTCTCGTAAGTGTTTCTATTCTGTTTTTTTTTATTTGCTCTGTCATTCTGCTAACTGTAATAAAGTTAAATCTATGTCATTAATGCCTCATTTTGATTAAAATACATTTAAATCTGAACATTATATAAATATTTAACTTGCAGGTCATTTTATGTTATGCAGAATTTATATTTACCTTACAACATGTAGAAATTTTTAAGTAGTTATCCTATCATTCAGCAAATTGTAAATCTGTTACATATTCATTCATAAAGTTCCACAAATTACTTAATTTTCAATAAATTCCATTCATTCTCACATCCAACACACGTATGAAAATTGCATCTGAAAAATTTTCATTAATATGAATCAATTACAATACAAGTACATCATACAATTTTACATAAGTAGACGAACAATACAATTTAATCTCTATGCCTAAGTTCATCTACTTCATTCTGGAGTTTTTCTAATTGAAGTTCTAATTGATTAATCCTCTCTACAGCTCCTGTAATTTCTCCAAAAGGTAATGCTAGTTTTGCAGCTACAAAATTTCTGTATTCTTTCACTGAAATGGTTCTTGATCTGATCCTTTTTGATGTCCATTTAGTGAAATCGATATAGTCCACCATCAGCAGTGGAATCAAATCTCCATAAAATAATTTCTTCTTCACTGTTTTCAGCTTGGAGATAAAAACTGCAGACCAATTTATTTGGATCTTATTTACAACTACATACGTGGCCTATTTGACAAATTAACTTAATTCTATGTCATAGCCCTGTTGTTGATAGACATTCTTAATCAGAATGTTAGCTACCATGTGTGCTTTACCATTTAAATGTTTCAATCTATTTAATAATGGCACACCAAGATTGATAGCTAAACAATCCTTAATTTGCTGCTCAGTCCATTCAACTGCAGTTGTATCTTCCAAAATTTTTGTTCCTTCATTCTTTAAACCAAATATGTTGTGGAGAAGCTTTGGTGTTATCTATACATCAGCTTCCTCCACGTTTTAAAGTAATCCTCCTTCTCTTTCTCTCAAATTTGCATAGAAACAGGGCACTAAATTTTCATATACTACATGCCCTCTTTTTTGAGATATAAATTGCAGTAGACCTTGGAATTCAAATAGATCTTTGATTTCTTGCATTCCATCCCAATTTACTGGTCTACTGTAAATAATATCATAACCCCTTATTTCTTGGTATTTGGTATAAGCTTCCTGACTACAAAAATATACTTCATTCAAAATTGTTGTTTCAGTCGGATTAGGAAGGTGACTTTGTTGCTCTTAAGGGGTTTGTACTTATTCTTCCTTTAGCGTAGGCTACATTTGGACATTCTCTTCAGATTCCTGAAGTTTTGCTTTTGCTTCTGTCTGTGGTGGTGAGCCGGCAGAACTCTCCACTCTGTCTTGAATTCTTTCCATAATTTGCTGAAGAGTTTCTTGCTCTTTAGTGGAATCTATGAAATTATTTTTGTCCAAATGGCTTCTTTCAGCCTCTTCATTTTCTACTCTTTCTTCTTCCTCCTAACTACCAATCTGTTCTGTTACTGTTCTTTCTGATTCTGTAACAGATTGGGATGGAGTCACAGGCAATTCAGTTTCTGCCCTAATTTCTGTTTCTTCTTGTACAAGCCGCAAACTAATTTCAGCCTAATTTTTTTCTTTTCTTTGCTCCTCCTGCTCCTCCTCAGATTCAGATAGCAGGTTAATAAAAATCTACTCCATAGGCCTTGTAAAAATTGGTACTTCAGATTTAATTTCTTCATATTCAGGCACTTTTTCTTTTCCTTTCTTTTTTTTGATTAGTTGTGGCTCTACAGGCCTTCGAGCCACATGTACTGTCTATTCCTGTTTAATTCTTCCAATAATTGCTGGTCTTGAAGGACCAGCTTCAGCTTCTTTTGCAGCATATCTAACAACAGTTCTGGTAGTAGCTTCTTGATGTTGTTCCACTTTAATTTTATATTGGGCTTTCAACTTTTCTACGGCCCTCTTTTTGTACAGTGCATCAAACACCAGGTGTGCTTTAGCCACTACCAAATCTTCTAATTCTCCTTGGTTTTTTCCAACTTGAACTAGTTCGGCAAATTCTCTTATTTCATCTTCAATCGAAGGCCCCATCATTTCTGCTCGCGCTAATGGCTTAAATGGTGGAACTGAATGTCCAGACTGCTGTTCCTCAAGAATAGGTCTTTCAGCAGTTGGTTCCTCCCTTTCTTCAGTTGCCTCTTCATTTTCTTTCCTTTCTTGCTCCTAGATCGCCCATTTAGCTCGTCTACAGATTCATCTTTTGAACCAAAGCCAAGACTTACGCTAGATTAATTCTAGGGCAACTTCATTACTTGGCCTTATTTGTCTTTCCTTGCTTACAGCTATTTATATTGCTATTCTGATTCGTGTTTCCATTATTTGAGGTATTTGTATACCCATATCTACTAAATCTCTTCTAAACTTGAAAAGTTCTGATTCTACTATTCTAAATTCTAAATGATTTGCCGGATAATGCCCCCAAAATCCTAAGTTTTAGTTTAAATAAGCCCTAAGTTTAGGCAGGTAATCAGGTCATTTCCCGAACCAACTATTACTATTTTATTCGCGGTCTTAGCTACAATACTCCGTTGACTTACAGTTAACTCAACGAAATAAGTTCGTTGACTAACTCAAGACTCAACGGAGTAAACTCATTGAGTTAAGCGTAACTGAACGAACTTCCCATACAAGCAAATATAATAATAAAAATATTACAGATAATAGTTTTTCTATTTTTTTACCAATTTAACCGATACTATGTTTCGGTCAGACCTAAATATTTTTTATTTTTTTATTTTTCTTTCGGTTGAACCGATACTATATTTCAATAAAACCATTATTTTTTCTGAAAATTAATAGCATTTTTTTAATGTTCCGGTCATACCGATGGATCCAGTCGGTTGAATCGCAACTATTTTTATGTTTTATATATATTTTTAATATTATTATTTTTTATATATATATAAACATAAAAACTGATTTCTTACTAAGTAAAGCTCGAGTAGTCCTCTACTCCGACTTCTTCTATAATTCCAAAGGAGCTTTTTGGTGTTTTCAGAATTGGTTTAAGTCTTTGTCCATTTATTTTAAATTTATTCTGATTTTTAGGATTTTCAATTTCAATAGCTCCATAAGAATAAACATTTCAAACTATGTAAGGTCCTGCCCATCTAGATTTCAATTTTCCTGGATGGTTATGAAGTCTAGCCATATAAAGATATACTTCTTGTCCTATTTCAAAGCTTTTAGGAATAATTTTTCTATCATGCCAAAATTTAATTTTTTCTTTTTCTCTTACAGTCTTTGAATAAGCTTCATTTCTAAATTCTTCTAATTCAATTAATTACATTTTTCTATTTTCAGCAGCTTGATTTAAATTAGTGTTCAGAGTTTTTAATGCCCAATAAGCTTTATGTTCTATTTCAGCAGGTAAATGACAACTTTTTCCATATACTAGCCTAAAAGGTGACATACCTAAGCTCGTTTTATAAGTAGTTCTATAAGCCGAAAGTGCATCTATCAATCTATTAGCTCAATCTGTTCTGGTAGGATTTACTACTTTTTCTAAGATTAATTTAATTTGTTTGTTTGCACTTTCTACTTGTCCACTTGTTTGCAGATGATATGATGTTGCAATTTTGTGGTTTACTCCATATTTCTTCATTAAGGCTTCAAAACTTCTATTATAGAAATGAGTTCCTCTATCACTGATAATAGCTTTAGTTATTCCAAATCTGGCAAATATATTTGTTCTTATAAATTGTATTACCACTTTGTTGTCATTAGTTTTTGTATGAATAGCTTCTATCCATTTTGATACATAATCCACCCCCAACAATATGTAATTAAATTGATTAGACATAGGAAATGGACCCATAAAATCTATTTTCCACACATCAAAGATTTCAACATCAACAATAGGATTAAGAGGCATCATATTCCTCTTTGATATTCTTCCTATTTGTTGACATCTTAAACAACTTAAGCAATATTTATAAGCATCTTTGAATAGTATTGGCCAATAAAACCCACATTGCAGAATTTTTGCAGCAGTTTTCCTTGAACCAAAATGTCCTCCACAAGCTTGGTCATGACAGAAAGACAAAATGCTCGGATATTTAGTTTCTGGAACACACCTCCTTAAAACCAGATCAGGACATTTCTTAAATAAGTATGGGTCTTCCCAATAGTAATATTTTACTCTTAAGAAAAACAATTTCTTATCTTGTCTATTCCAATCCTTAGGTGTTAAACCAGTAACTAAGTAATTAACTATGTCTGCATACCAAGGCATTGTGTTGATGGTCATTAATTGTTCATTAGGAAAATTATCCTTAATTTCAATATTTGATTTTTCTATTTTTAATCTTGATAAATGATCTGCTACTACATTCTCACAACCTTTTTTATCTTTAATTTCTAGATCAAATTCTTGTAATAATAATATCCATCGGATCAATCTAGGTTTAGTTTCTTTTTTCTTTATTAGATGTTTTAGAGTTGAATGATCCGTGTATACTATTACTTTAGCTCCAATCAAATATGATCTAAACTTTTCTAAAGCAAACACAACAGCTAATAATTCTTTTTCAATAGTTGTGTAATTAACTTGAGCATCATTTAAGGTTTTGCTTGCATAATGAATCACTCTAGGAGATTTTTCTATCTTCTGTCCTAGCATTGCTCCTATAGTAAAATCAGAAGCATCGCACATTAATTCAAATGGATAGTTCCAATCAGGTGCTTGAATTATAGGAGTTGAAATTAAGCTAGTCTTAAGTCTGAAAAATGCTTCTTTGCAATTTTTATCAAAGTTAAATGGAACATCTTTTAATAGATTAGTTAAAGGTCTAGCTATCTTGCTAAAGTCTTTAATAAATCTTCTATAAAAACCAGCATGTCCTAGAAATGATCTAATATCTTTTATTGATTTAGGTTCTAGTAGATTAGAAATTACTTCTATTTTAGCTTTATCTACTTCCAACCCTTTTTTAGAAACAACATGCCTTAAGACTATTCCTTGTTTAACCATGAAGTGACATTTTTCCCAATTTAAAACTAGATTTTTTTCCACACAACGTTTTAATATTTGGTCTAAATTGCTTAAACACACTTCATATGAGTTGCCATATACAGTAAAATCATCCATAAATATTTCTAAAAAATCTTCAGTCATTCTAGTAAATATGCCCTGCACACATCTTTGAAAGGTAGCTAGCGTATTGCATAATCCGAATGGCATTCTTTTAAAAGCATAAGTTCCATTAGGATAGGTGAAAGTTGTTTTCTCTTGATCCTCTAATGCTACTAGAATTTGATTATACCCTGAATACCCGTCTAGGAAACAAAAATATTCTTGCCTTCCTAATCATTCCAGCATTTGATCTATAAAAGGTAAGGGAAAATGATCTTTCCTAGTCACAACATTCAGCTTTCTATAGTCTATACATACTCTCCAGCCTAATTGAATTCTAGTAGGTATCAAGTCTTGACTTTCATTCCTAATAAATGTTAATCCTGATTTCTTGGGAACTACATGGATTGAACTAACCCACGAGCTATTAAAAATCGGATAAATTATATCATTATCTAACCATTTAACTATTTCCTTCCTGACTACTTCTTTAAGGTTTGGATTTAATCTCCTCTTAGGAATTCTAATAGGTTTAGCATTCTCTTCTAAATATATGTGATGACAGCATAAAGTTTAACTTAACCCTTTTATATCAGTCATAGTCCATCCTATTGCTTCTTTATAACTTTTTACTACATCTTTTAATTTAGCTATTTGATACTCTTTTAAATCTGAAGCAATAATGATTGGACAGGTTCATTTATCTTCCAGAAATATATAGGTTAATTCAGGAGGTAAAGATTTTAATTCTAAATGCTGCCCATCAAAAGCTAGAGCTCCTAATTGAATATCATCATTTTTTAAATTAATTTCTTCCTGATCTCCTTCTATATTTATACTTTCACTTTCTTCTAAAGTTTCAGAGTTGATTTGCCTATTTAATTCTTCTTGAATCACATCATCTAACATATCTCCTTCATCCTCTAAAAAGTCTATGGTATGTAAGGACATTTCTAACTCCTCAAACTTTTCTAGTTTGAAAATATTTAATTGAGTATCCTCATTACCATATGCTAACTTCATTACTCTAGTTTTACAATTGATAACATCCCCTGATGTTGCTAAAAATGACCTTCCCAAAATTAAAGATGTATCACTATTTTTATGCTTAATTTGTTGGGAATCCAAAATTACAATATCAATAGGATATATAAAATTTTTGATTTTAATTAAGACATCCTCTATTTTTCCTCTAGGGTATCTTATACTTCTATCATCTAATTGAATAAACGTACTAGTAGGAGTTAAGCCTTCTAATCCTAAGGATGCAAATATATCACTTGGCATAACATTTATACCTGCACCTAAGTCTATTAATGTTCTTTCTAAAATGGTATTTCCTATGGTGCATGATATAACAGGGATTCCAAGATTAGATAACTTTTTAGGAATTTGTGGCAGAAATAGGGAACTACTTTGCTCAGCTAAAAAGACATTTCTAAGAACTTTTTGCTCTCTTTTCTTAGTACACCAATCCTTAAGAAATTTAGCACAAGATGGCATTTTCTACAATAGATCTAACAATGGAATGTTAACTTGTACTTTTTCAAAAATTTCTCTGATTTTTTCTTATTTTTCAGGAATTGTCTGTTGTAATCTTTCAGGATAGGGTGCTAAAGATTTTGATTTCAAAGACTCTTTTTCTTTCAGTTGATTTGTTTGATCATTTTTAGCTTCATTCGCAGATTCAGATTATTCTTCAATGATTTCTAGATTTTCAGCTATATTTTCATTATCATTTTGATTTTTACTCTTGTCCACCTTCATATCATTTTCATTTTGAGTTCTTGGTGGTATATCAGTTCTAGATCTTAACACATACATCTTCCAGATTTTCATTATTTTCATGATGTTTTTGCATATCATTTTCGTGATTATGATCTTCAATTGTTTTTAGTTTTAAAGTGCATTCTTTAAATTCTCTTACATTAGTGTTTTCTGTTTGCTGTATATTTTGCAAATTATGCAGGTTTATAACATTATAATTCTCATTGTCCTGTTGCATAACTTGTATTTTCATTGCATTTTCATCTAATGCTTTTAATTTTGTTTCCAGATCATCTAATTTCATTGCATTCAATTTTTGATCAATTTTCTTTATGGCTTTTTCAGTTTCGTAAATTATATCCTGTTTAGGTTCTGAATATGATTCCTTATAGTTTAACTGGTTGACATCTTGTTGTTAACACACAAAGTATTCCAGTTTGTCAAGATTTTGCTCTATACTATGCTCCAGTTTGTCATAGCTATCCCAAACTTCAATGTCTCTCATCATATTACACATTCTATATTGACCATCAGTTGAGTAAACTATAGGATTCTCATACTCGGCTCTATTATATTGAGGATAATTCATTTGTTGTTCATGGGATCTAACAATTTGTAGACGTCTCAATTTCAAACAATCAGAAATGTCATGCCCTTCAGAATTGCAGAATTCACATATGCTAATTACAGGTTTCAGAAATCTTTGAGCAAAAGCATATGCTATATTCTCAATTACAGAAGAAAACACACAACTTTGACTATTAAAATGAAACATCTCTAACAGTTGCTTATATCAATTTAATTCAATTCAATTCCCCGACAACGGTGCCATAAAACTTGTTTGGTTCTCCCAGCACTACACTAGAAAAACTTGGATTTGCTACTTCTGATTTTACTTAGTTAATTTATCTTTATGCCTTTTCTCTCTTTTATAAGTAAACAAACAACCTTTAATACAATTTAGATATTAATTCCAATTTGTACTTTAACTGCAAGTGTACAGTGTCTATTGTATCAGTGTGCAAGTATAGGTCGATCCCATAGGGAATTGCTGACAAACTTGAGAACTGTTCGTTTGTTAAAAATCAAATTTATATATTCAATAAGCTCTCCGTTGAATTACAGCTAACTCAACAGACTAAGTTCGTTGAGTTATGGATAACTCAACGGACTAACCTCGTGGACTTAAGTTAACTCCACGAGCTTGCTGTTTCTTTTTAATACTACTATTTACAAAGGAATTCGGCCAACCATTAGGCGATTCCATAGATTGTAAATAACATCAATTAAGCTCTTTAATGTTAGTTAACATTGGATTTATCATTGAGCAATACTAACATTCAGATAATTTAAACAGTAACCATTAAAATCTTTAAGTCTTTTGAATGAACCAATTTCAGTAAACTGTAAAACTAAAGTAAACATAAAACAATCACAACACTAACATAGATAACATTAATCACGATACAACACAAACAATACAACACTCAAATACAACATACAAACATAGATAAATTGTTTTTGGTATTTTTGTTTTAATATGAACATGGAAATGGGCGATAGGTGAAATGTAAAGTAATCTCACTTGATAGTAAATACTTCTGACACTACTTGCAACGCGATTACACCACTGAAAATTAAACCACTTACAATCTTGTCTCCTCTCCCTATAGAATCGCGAGTCTAGAATTGCAAGATGATCTCCTCTTCAGCATACAGGCATTAACTCGAAGCCAAGGCTAAAAGCTTTACGATCTCTTGAAATATGAGTCGGCGCTTGGTGAAAATGGCTTCCCTTCCCGCGACGCGATCACTCCTCACAGTGGTTGTCAGGCCCTGTGTTTGGCTCAGAATCGACCCGACATCAATGAAGTATTCTCACAGACCTCCGATGGTTGGTGATTATGGTGGTGATTATGGTGATTATGGTGGTGGTAACGATGGTTGGTGTGATACTTCGGAGAATCACCGATACTGTCTGCAGAAAGCTCGGTGCTCCTCTGTATACACTAGCCATCCATCGATCACACCCTTCTTTTTTTCTTCTTTTCTTTTATATTTCTTCAGTAGTAGCTGCTTCTGCTTGAATGATCGGTTGGATTTCCTTCATTCATATCAACGGCGATGATTTCTTTTCCCTACGCGATTGAATTTTTGCGTAATACGTGTAAACGTGGTTTTTCCTTCCAACTGTCCTATTTCTACAACCGCTATAGTGGCATATTAGAAAATATATAGTCTGTGGAGTTACAGATAACTCAACGGATTTTCTTCGTTGATTTAACTATAAAACACGTGCATAAATTTAACTATCTGATGCTTAGGTGCATTTCGAATACTTATAAACTTAACTATCAGATGCTTAGATGAATTTCGGATACTAACAAATAACTCACCGATATATAACTTAAGTAAATCTACTAGATCTTAACACGTGTCAGCAGTAGTTTAATCATAAAATAACATTTTAGAGAGTTACAGGTCTAACTACCCGATGCTCAGATGCATTTCGAATAGTTATAGCTAACTCATCGATTCAATAATAAACAAATGTTTTTATAATAAGAATTTTACCACGTGCAAAAATAACAATTTAAGTTTATAACGCTAACCTAACGCGTTGCCTTAGTGTTCAATATAGCAACTCAACGCGTTTAGTTATGTTAACTTAACGAGTTCGTTTCTTCTTTTACTCACTAACTGAACGAGTTATCAAAACGTGCACTGTTCATGATACAGAAGATATAACTTTAAAACATATCATGCTTTTCAACAAAAACACACGTTAACTTAATGTTTAGCTAAATGAGAAATTAATGCAATGAAACGACTAGTTGTTAACTTCAGGAAACTTTTAAAACATAACTGCTCGACAAGTTAAACATAACTATTCGATACATATTCGGTCTGTTAAACATAACTCTCCGAATTTGTTCGGTATGTTAAACATAAATGTCTGAAATATCAGAAAATTTGGATACTTAAGAATTTCATAGCCTACAACTTACCGACAGTTCATAAATGTACTAAATTAACATTAATTCCCCCAAATTAAGCAGATTCTTCATTTAAAGCATATAACAGTGCAATTATAACATAATGGCTTATTCATATATGATAAGCTAAATATTATGCAATTAACCATCATTTAACCGTTAATAATATGCACTTTTTCATTCTAAACAATGTGTAAGGATAGTTTGATCCCTGAAAAGATTTTTCTTTTGGTGTGCAGGGATAACTGATCAACGAGAATTCTACGCATTTTATATTGTATCTTCATTTCATGCATATCCTCAACAATTAATCACTACCAGTTTTCCACTTTTTCACGTCTTTTCTTTTTCCTTCATCGAAACACACACGTTCTGACCCACATTTACATTTCAAATTTTCTTTAATCATTAGTCTTGGATCTCTGAAAAATTTCCTGCAAAATAAACTTTCTCGTCCAAAAGTTTTTCATTAGTGTAATAAGAAGTCGTTACTTTAATGTTAACTAAATGAGTAACACAAGTAAATATTAACTTAACGTTTCTAACTTAACGAGTTCCTCATGTGCCAATTCACGTGACAAGTACTATAACTAACTTAACGAACTAACTCCGTGGTGTTACGCTAACTCAACGAACCATCTCCGTTGTGTTACGATAACTCAACGAACCAATAATATACAAATGTTTTTATATTAAGAATTTTACCACGTGCAAAAATAACAACTTAAGTTTATAACGCTAACCTAACGCGTTGCCTTAGTGTTCAATATAGCAACTCAACACGTTTAGTTATGCTAACTTAATGAGTTAAACATATGCACCTCACGTGATACAATATAAAATTCGTAATTTATAATTTCACCACGTGTATAATACTAACTTAACAAGTTCGTCTCTTCTTTTACTCACTAACTGAATGAGTTCTCACGTGACCTATTTTAACCTTTAAGCCTCTAACTTAACGAGTTGTCTTAACGTGCACTATTCATGATACAGAAGATATAACTTTAAAACATATCATGCTTTTCAATAAAAACACACGTTAACTTAAAGTTTAGTTAAATGAGAAATTAATGCAATGAAATGACTAGTTATTAACTTAGTATAATTTCAGATCCAATACAGATAAGTATTTATGTCAGTAAGCTTTTTCTATATTAATTGATGATTTTCATTTCTTTTCACAAGCAATAGTAATTGAGCAAATATGATTATTTTCATTTAGCACACATCATCAAAACAAAATACTCAACAATCTCCCCCTTTTTGATGATGACAAAACCATATTAAATCAATTATGAAATATGTTTAACTCAACAAAGCACCTTCGTTGAGTTGACTTTTCATTCAACAAACAAGTTTGTTGACTTAAGTTCACTTAAGCTTATTTCTATTGTTTGTGTAAATTTCAACTCTCAAAACTAAAACTTTTAGATGTCAATAATTATATAAGTATCAATTTTCTAATTATCATTTGTCAAATTACAATAACCATTTAAATATCATCTCTCTTTATAATATATGCAATTAAAATCATAATCATCTTTTTATAATATTTCTCCCCCCTTTTGTCATTAATCAAAAAGATAATTACAAAGAATATATATATAGTAAGAGATATATTTACAACAACTCTTTCTATAAACAATAATAAGAATATAATACATTTACAGAAACAAATGTATTGTTCAATGAATCAAACAAGGAATACAAACATTACATTTTGTATTCAGAAACAAACAAAAATAGTTGTCAACCCCTCCTAAGTATATCACTTATAACATTATATATTTTATCTCCTAGATGCCTAATATCATTTCTAATGTCGTTAAGCACTACATCTAAGTCAGGAGGTAGCTGGGTTTGATGTTATGCTTAAACTGAATAACTTTGTTGTTGTTGTTGTATATAGTCTATACGATCAGGTTGTTGTTGTTGTCGTTGAGGTTTATGCATGGGCTAGAATCGTTGCAAATCTACACTAAATGCTCTCATGCCTTTAGTTTCAAAGGACCAGTCGAATAAATTCAATTGGCTTGCAATGAGTCTACATACAACATCACCATAAAATAACTTTGAACTCATATGTTGTGGTTGAGAAGTGAAAACATCAAACCAATTGATTTGAATTCTATTCAGCAAGCCAGAAGTTGCATATAAACAGCTTCTACTGACTTCCAAATTGTGTCCAACTCTCTAAAATAAATTTGCATGCAATATATTTGCAATGAACCTTGCCTCTGCATTCAGATTTTCCATTAATCACATTTCAGAATATACATCTAGAATTTTTGATAAAGACTGAATGTTCCACTCTAGTTGTCTAATCATGTCAAATCTATTTGTAACAACAACACCTTCATTCTTTAATCCCAAAACTTCAAAAATTAACTCAAGAGACACTATAAACTCTTGTTGATTGATTTGAGTTTTTAGTATATTGTCATTCTTGACCAAATTGCTATAAAAAGCTGCAATAAGCTCTTTGTATTGCTTCGATTTCATTCCAACTAGCAAGAATTGAATGAGGCCTTGAAACTCAAATAGATCTCTTATTTCCATCAAATTTCTGAATTTTATTGGACGAGCATGAAGAATCTGACATGTAATCAAATTATTGTATTTCTGTAATGCTTCTTCAGATCTAAAATAAATTGAATTACCTTGAATTTGTAATACTATACACAAAGAAGGTGATACCTGAAGCTGTGATTTTGAATTTATTTCATCTTCAAGAATCTCTTCTGCAAAATGAATGTCATTTTGTTCCTTTATCAAAATATTATCTTGAAGCTGCTCAAGTAAGCTTGATTCTTCAGCTTCAACAGTGTAAGGAACATTTTCAATATGCTCAACATTCATCTGTTCAGTCTCTATAGAATCTTCAGAGTTCAATTTTTCCACAAATTCTACAACCGATGTATCTGTCTGAAATTGTTCATTTTGTTCAATAGATATTTCCATTAAGACATGTTGTGAATTCTCTAACTTTGCTTCTATAGATTCTGAAGAAGGCTGGTTAACTTTTAGCTCTTCTGGAGTCTTAACATTTTCAATATCTACTACTCTAGACAATTCAGCCTATGAACTACTTACTGCCTCAACATTTTCAATTATATCTGCAATAACTAGTTCAATGTTAGGTGCCTGATGCTTTGATTTTTCAATTTCTGCATCATCAGGACTTGTACTAATAGAAAAACTTGAGCTCATATTTGACTTGTATTTCTTCTCAAGCTTTCTAGCAAGGGAAAATAAAGTCTCATTATCTTCATCAGTTTCAGTATGTTCGGAACTGATGAGTTTATCAGATGCACAATAAGGTACAATGTCTAGACATACATTGTCCTTTGGAAATAAATTTTCATCTGATTTTCCTTTTTCGATAGACTTTGTTTCCTTAGACATAATTTTTCTAACTTTACTTCTACTATAACATTTCTGTTTCTACTCTTCAAGTATTGTTGTTTTCTTTTCAAATTGCTCCATAAAAGTTTTCTACTTTAGTTCTTCAAAGGTACTTTTTATTGCTATAGCCTTTCGAAGACTTTCAACTTTTCTTTTATCAATAGCAATATTTGAATCTAATTGTTTTGAATATAAAGGAGTAGGGATAGCTGATTCATGCTCTTCCTCAAATGGTTGTAGTCTTGTACCGTTTATTGGTATTTGAGGAGTTCTAGTTGAAGAACCTACACCTTTTTCCAAATATTTTGTATACTGTTCCAAAAATGCAATCTCAACACATTTCATTCTGTATTCTCTATCAAATTTACTTCGAATACCCATGTATGTAATATTTGCATCAATATGTTGAAGTTCTTGTCTAACTTCATTTAGTATTTCTTCAGAAAAGAAGTAATCTCTGTAAATTTCTGCTAACATTTTGTCCACTCGAAATATTTTCTTGAACCAAGTGCGTGGAACTTCATCATTTTCTATTTCTTTTCCTTTTGCATCTCCTCTGCTTTTGCCTTTTCCTCTACCATGACAATTGTAGAACTTAGAGACCATCGTCGCAGGTTGTAATAGCAACAAGCGGGAAATAGTTTCTTGACAAAGTTTACAAATAACCTAAGTGCCCGTGTAATAAGTGTTTAAATAGGGTTTTAGGCGAATAACTCAACGTGAAGAGAAGTCAGGTATAGATATTAAATAAATATTGAATAAAGTTTATTCAATCAAGGTATCCGAAATATTCAAGTATAACTCATTGAGTTAACTAACCTAACGAGTAAAACACTATCTAGAGGCATTTTTACATGTTACCTCATCTAACATAACATCTAGTTAGTACACTTAAAACAATTTTCGGATGCTTCCAACTGAAATGTTCCGAACACATCACAATAGCTATACCTTATTATTTTCTTGAGAACAATGTAAACTATTCTATCAGTCTTGTCCTTTGAATCTAAAATAGTTTGTTTATCTTTTTAAATTATTTCATCAAGATTTTAAGAGGACATTAATTCAGATTAACTAAGATTTTTATTCTAAATTATATTAATCTGTTTCTGACATTGTTAATCCTCCCCCTACAAATATACTTCAAATATATTCAATCAAAATACAAAATATACCTATAGTGACAATAGATGTTAAGTACAACTATACTTTTAAATTTTCTTTTCAGAGACTTCCGTTATCCTGACATCATCAAAAATGATTTCCAGAATCAATTCCTACTGTATATGAATCAAAACACAACTTTGAACTCAATGTGATTATTTCAAGGAGAATAAAAGAATGTATCTCAAATAAACGTTTCCAAAAGTACTAATGTTGATTCAATAAATCAGTAGTCTTATTGGTAGAAACTATATGCGATTCAAAGATATTTATAATTAATGAAACAACTTTTTCTTTTCAAAACAGTAAATATTGATAATTTTCTTTAAAAGTTAGTTTCAAAAGCTTAAATCATATAAAAGCTTTCTAATTTACCTGTGTAATGAGCTTTCAGTCAACAATCCCAAATCTGATCAGGACCTTAGGTTGCAAGATTTAAAGAATCCTTTTTCAGGACAACAATCCTTACATACCTATCTGCTCAAGTACAAAAGGCTCGTGATCAAACTGATCAATAAACTCTCAAAGATTTTCACTTTGTAAGCACTTTTCATTTTAAGCACAGTATACATGTATTCCATTAATACAGATGCAATAAAACACAAATCTCATACAATTTTTACTTCTATGATTGTACTGAGAATATGAATAAGTTTCAATAAGCTTATACTTTTGATTAACAGTTTAAGATGAGTTACATATAACTTATTCTACAAGTTTAATCAATTAAGTCAAATTTATGCATGATCATATGCATTTTCCTTGATTCAAAGAAAACATTTAATCAAAATTTCAAAATGTCAGAAGTATTTAATGTTTTTCATTTACACTTCCACTTAAAATCGTAAAAACCATTAAAATTGATAAACTACTTAAAATCAATTAGATACTACTATGATTTTACAATAAATACATAGTATCTTAAGCAGCAGTTTAGATATTACTTTAGATATTTATAATAAGTATATAATATCTATGAGGTGAACAATATCATCAATAATATTTATCTTTTATGTGGAGTTTAAGCATTTTACACATCACATAACCTACAAATACCTAAATTTAATCTAATGTTGCAGAATGTATTTTCGTCTAGAGGTTTTAGAAATATATCAGCTAATTGATTTTTACTAGACACAAATTCTAATTTAATTTTTCTTTTAATCACGTTATCTCTTAGAAAATGATGTCTAACCTCTATATGCTTTGCTCTTGAATGTAATACAGGATTTTTGGAAAGATTTATTGCAGAACTACTGTCACAATAAATCTTAGTTGTATCATAAGATAATCCAAAATCCTCTAAAGTTTGCCTTATCCACAGAATCTGAGTGCAACATAGTATAGCAGCAACATATTCAGCTTCTGTAGTAGAAAGTGCTACATAGTTTTGATTTTTACTAAACCATGACACGAAATTGTTTCCCAATAATTGACATGTGCCATTGGTACTCTTTCTATCAGATTTAGATCCTACATAATCAGCATCAGTATATCCTATAAGATCTATTGAACTATCCTTAGAATAATACAGTCCAAAATTTTTAGTTCCTTGTATATATCTAAATATTCTTTTAACTGCAATTAAGTGTGATTCTTTAGGATTAGATTGAAATCTAGCACAAACGCATACAACAAACATAATATCAGGTCTACTAGCAGTCAAATAAAGTAAAGAACCAATCATACTTCTGTATTTTCTTTGATCTATGGATTTTCCTATGTCATCAATATCTAACTTTAAAGTAGTACTCATAGGAGTCCCTCGAATCCTTATATCATTAAAATTAAATTTCTTAAGCATTTCATCTGCATATTTTTCATGATTTAAAAATATACCTTTATCCATTTGCTTAATTTGAAGTCCTAGAAAATATGAAAGTTCTCCTATCATACTCATTTCAAACTGATTAGTCATCTCTTCAAAGAATATTTCTATCAACTTATCAGAGGTTGCACCAAAGATTATACCATCCACGTATATTTGAATAACAATTTGATCTTTACCATCTCTCTTAATAAATAGAGTATGATCCACTTTTCCCATAATATAGACTTTTTCTATTAAAAAAGTAGACAATCTTTCATACCATGATCTAGGTGCTTGCTTCAAACCATATAAGGCTTTCTTCAATTTATACACAAAGTCAGGATTTTTAATATCTTCAAATCTAGGTGGTTGTTTTACATAGACTTCTTCATTAATTAAACCATTTAGAAATGCACTCTTTACATCCATTTGATATAATTTAAAATCCATATAACAAGCATAGGCCAATAATAATCTAATACTTTCTAACCTAGCCACAGGAACAAATGTTTCGTCATAATCTAGTCCTTCTTCCTATGTATACCCTTGTGCAACTAATCTAGCTTTGTTCCTTATAACTTCACCAGTTTCGTTAGTTTTGTTTCTAAAGATCCACTTTGTACTTATTATGGACTGATTTTCTGGTGGAGAGACTAATTCCCATACATCATTTCTGATGAATTGATTTAGTTCTTCTTGCATTGCCACTATCCAATTTTCATCAGCTAATGCTTCTTGTATATTCCTTGGTTCCACCCTAGAAACAAACATACACATACTATTTAAATTTACTAAAGCTCTAGTTTTAACTCTCTCATTAATATTACCAATGACTTGAGTGATGGGATGTGATGAAAAATAACGCCAATTTCTTTGATTTTCCTCAATATTCTCATCAACATCTAAAGGTACATCACTTTCATCATTAGTTTGATCATTTAAGTTCATATTTTTGATTTTCTCAGATAAATCATCAATCTCTCTATTGATTTCTAGCTCATTTGGAAAATTGATCATATCATCATTATCAACTTTTGATTGAGATTCTCTAAGAGAATTTTCATTGAAACTTACATGAAGGGTTTCTTCAATAGTCCTAGAAGTCTTGTTATATACTCTATAAGCTTTACTTCTAGTAGAGTAACCTACAAAAATTCCTTCATCCAATTTGGCTTGAAATTTATCCCTTTTATCCTTAGTATTTAGAATAAAACACTTGCACCCAAATGGTTTCATATAGGAAATTTTTGGAACCCAATTAAACATAATTTCAAAAGGAGTTTTATTGACATGAGGTCTTAAATGACTTCTGTTAATAACATAACAAGCTGTATTTACTACTTCAGCCCAAAGATTTTGTGGTAACTTATGTTCATTCAACATAGTTTTGGCCATTTCATGAAGTGATCTATTCTTTCTCTCAACAACACCATTTTGACACGATGCTCTTGGAAAAGAGAATTTGTGATCAATGCCATGCTTATTTCAATAGTTATCCATTTGATCATTATCAAATTCAGTTCCATGATTACTCCTAAGTTTTTGAATAGAGACACTCTGCTCATTTTGAACAAAATTGCAAAACATTTTAAATTTTTCAAAAACTTCTGTCTTAGATGCTAGAAAATATACCCAAGTGTATTTAGAGAAGTCATCTACTAAAACAAATACATACAGTTTACCACCAAGACTCATGATTCTTGTTGGTCCAAATAGATCCATATGTATAAGTTCTAAGACTCTCTTGCTTGAAATATCAGTTTTGGATTTAAAATAGTTTTTGTGAAGTTTACCTAACTCACATGCATCACACATAAAGTCCTTTGAGTATTTAATCTTTGGTAAACCTCTCACTAAATGTTTTCTAGATAGTTTATGTAACAGTTTCATATTTATATGCTCAATCCTTCTATGCCATAGATATGCATCACTAGTTTCAGCTAGCAAACATGAATTTAAATCAACTCCACCAGAAGGTAAAGATAAAATACATACAGAACCTTTTCTTTTAGCAATAAACTTAATTTCATCTGTATTTTTATCAATTATTTTGCATACATTATCTTCAAACACTACATAATATCCATTTTCAGTTAGTTTTATGAACTCAGCAAATTAAATCCTAGGTTTTCTACATATAGTACATTCGAAATAACACAAGTAGGAGTGATTTGAACATTGCCCATACTTATGATTTTATCTTTGCTTTTGTTTCCAAATGTAACACTTCCTTTCATGGTATTTGTAAAATTTTGTAATAGACTTTTCTGTCTGGTCATGTGACTTGACGCTCTACTGTCCATGATCCATTTTGATGTTGTTTCCTCCTACGACACAAATTCAGAAAAACTTTTTCTTGCTACCCAATGTTGTTGAGGACCAAGTTCATTAAACGCATAATTCTTTTTTTTGTTTAAAAATAGTTTAACATTATCATTTATTTTCTTATTAGTTGTAAGTACTATTGATTTATCATTAGCTTCATACTCACATATAGCATTACTACTTTTACAATCATTACTTTTGTTTTCAGATGTAGTATAATCAAGACCAAACCGATTTTTATGAGATGTTAATTTATTTCGGTCATGCTCATACATTTCAGTAAGTTCATACCAAGATTTTGTACTTGTATTAACATTTTCCGTACATACAAAATCTTTTTCTACACAAGAATTTTTAGTTTTATCACATGCAGAATGAGTAATTGGTCTAATACCAATGTATTGAATTACATGCTCAGGTTTCTAAATTTTTAGTTTACTACAATTGTCTGAAATTTTAGAAACATTAGAAACTGAATTTCCAGAACAAGAAACAAGATTTTTAGAAACATTTATAGTCATGTTAGAAGTACAATTTGACAAATCACATTGATTTATATTATTACTGCATGATTCATCCCTTGAAGTACGTACTTCTACATATTTATTACCGTGTTTCATAATAAAAGGAATTTTAATCTTAGATTTACTTGAACTGCAACTAATAAATCCTTTATTGGCTTGAGATTCAGGATATTTAGGATAATCAAATCCTAAGCCAAATTTATAAGACACCGCAGGGGTACTAGTTAGTTTGTCTAACTTAGTTTGACTTAAATTCCATTTCTCAATGGTAAAATTTAAATCTTGCTCTCTCAATTTTAATTTATCTATCTCTAATTCAAGTTCATTTATATTGTTTCTCAACATTTCATTTTCAGATTCTACCTTTAATTTTTCAGCATTTATATTCTGTATTTGTTCATGCAAGATACATTCATTAAATCTAAATTTTTGCAAATCTCTAGCATGATTTTCATTATCACATTTAAACTTTTCTAAAGTAGTAGACAAGAAACAATTTTCTTCTTCCATAATGGATGAAGATTTTCTAATATTCTTATTTTCCAGTTTACATACTTTAAGTTTTTGTAATAATGCATGATAAGCACATAATAATTCATCAAAGTTGAAATCTGAATAACTTTCAAGATCAGATATTACCTCAGACTCATCTGCCATGAAGCACACATGAGCAACGTCTTCTAACTCTTGTTCTCCTTCTGAATGTGAAGATTTTGATGCTGATTCCATAGATTCAGACTCTTCAAACGTGTCATCCTAAGTGACCTTCAAAGTCTTTTTCTTATAAAACTTTTTCTGAGTTTTCTGAGCCGTCTTCTTTTGATTTGTCCTACTATGCTTTTCATTTTTCCTCATAGGACAGTTTGGAGAAAGATGTCTAGGTTTCTTACAGTTGTAACATACATACTTTCTAGATGAAGAATTCTTGTCATTCAATGATTTTGACGTTGAGGGTTTATCGTTTTTGTTCCTTTACTGTTTCCTAGCTTTCCATGCTTTCTAGAATTTCCTAGTCAGCAAAATCAAATCATCGTCAGAATTAGTAGATATATCAGAATCTGAATTAATTTCGAAGGCTATTTCTTTCTTCATTTTTTGTTTGTTGTGACTCAGTGATTCATTAATTGAACTTCATAAGCTGTTAAATTTCCTATAAGTTCATTTATAGTATAAACATTTAAATCTTGTGATTCCTCAATTGATGTTACTTTCTGAGACCATTTAGAACTTAGGGATCTGAGAATTTTCCTCACCAAATCCTTCTGTTCAAAATTCTTTCCTAAACATTTTAAAGAGTTTATGATACCAAGAAATCTAGAAAATATCTCAGAAACATTTTTGTCTTCATGCATCTTAAAGAGTTCATACTTATGAATCAACATGTTTATTTTAGTCTCTTTAAATTGAGAAGTACCTTCAAGTGAAACTTCTAATGCATGCCACACCTCATAAGTAGAGTTATATGCCGACACTTTACTGAACTATTCATAACTCAATGCACAAAATAAAATATTTAAGCCCTTAGCATTAAGAGTTTCATTTTCTTTTTCAATAATTTTCCAAGTATTATAAGGAGTAGTTAACGAAGTATATGGTTTAGAAATCATGAACCACAACTTATGATCTATACTTTGAAGAAAAATAGTCATCCTATATTTCCAATATTCAAAATGTATTCCATCAAATAAAGGACGATTAAGATTTTGGCCTTCATATAAAGAAAAATTACCATTTTCAGTAGCCATCTTACCTTAGATTTTTCAACCTATTTGATTTTAAACAGTCTAAAACTTTAAAACAACTTGAGCCTTAAATCAAGAAAGTTAAACGTATGCTGAATGAAAATAATCATATTTGCTCAATTACTATTGCTTGTGAAAAGAAACTAAAATCATCAATTAATATAGAAAAAGCTTACTAATATAAATATTTGTCTGTATTGGATCTGAAATTATACTAAGTTAATAACTAGTCGTTTCATTGCATTAATTTTTGATTTAACTAAACGTTAAGTAAACGTGTGTTTTTATTGAAAAGCATGATATGTTTTAAAGTTATATTTTCTATATCATGAATAGTGCATGTTTAGACAACTCGTTAAGTTAGAGTGTTATTTGTATAGAGATCACGTGAGAACTCGTTAAGTTAGAAGCTTAAGGTTAAAATAGGTCACGTGAGAACTCGTTGAGTTAGTGAGTAAAAGAAGAGATGAACTTGTTAAGTTAGTGTTGTACACGTGGTGAAATTATAAGTTACGAAAGTTATATTGTATCACATGTGGTGCACATGTTTAACTCATTAAGTTAACATAACTAAAAACATTGAGTTGCTATATTGAACATTAAGGCAATGCGTTAGGTTAGCGTTATAAACTTAAATTGTTATTTTTACACGTGGTAAAATTCTTATTATAAAAACATTTGTTTATTACTAGTTCGTTGAGTTAGCGTAACACAACGGAGATGGTTCGTTGAGTTATCTGTAACACAACGGAGATGGTTCGTTGAGTTAGCATAACACCACAGACTTAGTTCCTTGAGTTTGCTATAATACTTGTCACGTGAGTTGGCACACGAGGAACTCGTTAAGTTAGAAACGTTAAGTTATATATATACTTGTGTTACTCGTTTAGTTAACATTAAAGTAACGACTTCTTATTATACTTGATGAAAAATTTTGAAAGAGAAAGTTTATTTCGCAGGAAATTTTTTAGACATCTAGGATTAATGATTAAAGAAAATTTGAAATGTAAACGTAGGTTAGAACGTGTGTATTTCGATAAAGGAAAAGGAAAAGACATGAAGTAGTGGAAGAGTGATAGTGATTAAACGTGGAGGATATGCATGAAATGAAGATACAGTATAAAAGGCATAGAATTCTCGTTGATCTGTTATCCCTACACATCAAAAGAAAAATCTTTTCAAGGATCAAAAACATCTCTTCGGGGAAAAGCTCTCAAGTGGAAGAAAAACATCTCTTCGGGGATTAATGATTTTATATTGGAGTATAAATGTATTCAATTAAGCACTCCGTTGAGTTACAGTTAACACAACGGACTGACCTCATAGACTTAAGTTAACTCGATGAGTTTATCTTTCTAGTTAAATACTACTATTTACAAAGGAATTCAGCCAACCATTGGTCGGTTCCACAGATTGTAAATAACATCAATTAAGCTCTTTAATGTTAGTTAATATTATATTTATCATTAAGCAACACTAACATTCAAATATTTCAAACAGTAACCATTAAAATCTTTATGTATTTGGAATGAATCAAGTTCAGTAAACAATAAAACTATTTTCTATTTTCTGAATCAAACAAACATAAAACATTCACAATACTGACAATGATAACATTAATCACGATACAAAACAAACAATATAACACTTAAATGCTAAATGTAAACACAGATAATTTGTTGTTTTTGGTATTTTTGTTTTGATATGTTTCTGAAGATGAATGAAAGGTGAAATGTAAAAATCTACATCGACAATAAAAACTTCCATCACTACATGCGATGTGATTACACCACTAAAAACTTAAACACTTACAATCCTACCTCCTCTCTCTATAGAATCGCGAATCCAGAATTGTAAGATGATCTCCTCTTCAACATACTGGCATCAACCCAAAACCAAGGCTAGAAGCTTTACAATCTCCTAAGGCATGAGTTGGTGCTTGGCAAAAATGGCTTCCCTTTTGTTTGGGGTTGTTAAGTTAATTCTTAAACTTGCTTATACAACGGCACCAGAAGACTTGTATTGGATTTGTGAACTTATATTTGTTAAACAGTGCTAGAAATGCTTATTTAATTTACTTTTATGCTTATATAAATAATTACTTTTAGAAGTAAACAAAACAACCTTTCACACAAATTAGATATTAAATCCAATTTGTGCTTTAAACTGCAAGTGCACAATGTATATTGTATTTGTGTGCAAGTACAAGTTGATCCCACAAAGATTGAGTAAGAATTGTGTACTGTTCCAATTTTTATATTAGTGTTTATGTGTGCTCAGTTAAGCACTCCGTCGAGTTACAATTAACACAATGGACTAAGTTCGTGGAGTTAAGGTTAACTCAATGGAGTAACCTCGTGGACTTACATTAACTCCACGAGCCTATCTTTCTAGTTTAAATACTACTATTTACAAAGAAATTTGGTCAACCATTAGGCAGTTACACAAATTGTAAATAACATCAACTAAGCTCTTTAATGTTAGTTAATATTAGATTTATCATTAAGCAATACTAATATTCAGATGTTTCAAACAGTAACCATTAAAATCTTTAGGTATCTGAAACGAATCAATTTTAGTAAACTGTAAAACTATTTTCTATTTTCCAAATCAAACAAACATAAAACATTCACAATACTGACAATGATAACATTAATCACGATACAAAACTTTAATACTAAATATAAACACAGATAATTTGTTGTTTTTGGTATTTTTGTTTTGATATGTTCTTGAAGATGAGCAAAAGGTGAAATGTAAAAATCTCTATTGACAATAAAAACTTATGTCACTACATGTGACATGATTACACTATTGAAAACTTAATCACTTACAATCTTGCCTCCTCTCCCTATAGAATTGCGAATCCAAAATTGTAAGATGATCTCCTCTTTAGCATACTGGCATCAACCCGAAACCAAGGTTAGAAGCTTTACGATCTCCTAAGATATGAGTCGGTGCTTAGTGAAAATGGCTTCCCTTCCCTCGATGCGATCACCCCTCATAATGGTTGTCAAGTATCGTGTTTGGCTCGGAATCGACCCGACATCAGAAAAGTATCCTCACAGACCTTCAATGGTTGGTGATTTTGGTGGTGGTGTGGAGCTTTAGGGAACTTCCAACTCTTCCTGTAGTAAGTGCGGTCTCCACCTCTACCCACACACTCTTTCTTCGTCTTTCTCCTCTTCTTTTACATTTCTTTCAGTAGTAACTACTTCTGCTTAGATGATCAGTTGGATTTCCTTCATTCATATCAATGATGGTGATTTCTTCTTCCTTCCATGAGTGAATTCCTGCGTGATACGTGTAATCATGGTTTTACTTCAAATGTCTTATTTCTACAACTGCTACAGTGGCATATTAGAAAATAAATGGTCCGTAGAGTTACAAGTAACTCAATGGACTTACTTCGTTGATTTAACTATAAAACACGTGTAATAAAGAAATAAGCTGCTAGCATAATGTGTTACCTTAGTGTGTATTCATGTAACTCAACGCATATAGTTATGCTAACTTAACGAGTTAAACATGTGCATCTCACGTGACATAATAAAGCATTTAAATTCAACACGTGCATAAATCTAACTTAACGACTTCATATATTTCAGATACTTACAAACCTTAACTATCCAATGTCTAGATGCATTTCGGATAGTTAGCAGATACTTATTGAAAATCCACTTAAGTCATGCATTGAAGTTTCAACAAATGTAATCTAGGAAATAATAAAATATTCTTCTATCATTAAAAACATAACTGTCTGGTACATTAAACATATCTCTCCAAAATAACAGAAAATTTGGATACTTAAAAATTTCAAAACCTGTAATTCACTAACAGTTTAGAAATTTACTAAATTAACACTAATTCCTTGAAATTATGTACATTCCTTCATTAAAGCATATAACAATGCAATTATAACATAATGACTTAATTCTCATATGATAAGCTAAATATTATGCAATTAACCATCATTTAAACATTAATATTATACACTTTTTCATTCTAAACACTTCTCCCATACGTAAACTTTTCTAGTCCCTTGGCAAACTAAGATATAACTAGTTGGTCTTTCTAAAGTGCTAAAATTAATTCTTCATTTCATTCTTCTTCAGAATAATAAATTAGATCACTATATAGATATTCTGTATTTTTCAGTAATCTATTTTAACTTTGTTTTCTCCTCTTCAACCTGCAAATATATTTAAAACATATGTAAATTACATACAAAATATATTAGCATCATATAGGTGTTAATTATATTATCATTCTTTCTTCTTTCAAACATCTGTTATCTTGAATTTTCCAATATGATTTCCAGAATAAATTTCAACTACTTACGAATCAAAACACAATCCAACTCAATGTGATTAAAACAAGTAGAATAATGAATTGTATCTCAAATAAACAACTTCAAATTCTAATCTAGATTTATACTTTAGTAATCTTATATAACAGAAAATATATTTGATTCAAAAGATTTCTGTATTTCACAAAACACTTTTATCTTTTCAGAATAGTATATGCATATTTGTACTTTAAAAGTTAATTTGAAAAGCTTGAATCATGCAAGAGCTTTCTAATGTACCCATGTATTGAGCTTTCAGTCAACAATCCCATATCTGATCAGGATCTTAGGTTACCAGATTTAAAGAGTCTTTTTTTAGGTCAACAATCCTTACATACCTATCTACTCAAGTACAAAAGGCTCGTGATCAAACAAGTCAATAAACTTTCAAAGTTTTTCTCTTTTTTTCCTCTTTTTTTCTTTTCAACACAGTATATATACGTATTTCATTAATACAGATGCAATAAAACACAAATCTCATATAATCTTGCTTCTATTATTTACTAAAAATATGAATCCATATCAATAAGCTCATACTTTTTCTGTAGTTTAATAAGATCTACACATAAATCATTCTACAAGTTTAATCAATCAAATTAAATGTATCCTTGATCATATGTATTTCATTTAATCCAAAAATCAACATTTCAGCTCTTTCAAGATTTCAGATAATTTACTGAGTTTCAATTAAGCATTCTGATTCTTTTTAAAATCGTGAAACTGTTAAATTCATAAAATTCAGCAAAAACATAAGATACTATATCTAGATTTGTATGAATAATAAAATTTGTAGTATCTCATATAAGATTATAAATATAACATTCAAGTAGTTACAGTTCTTAAAAAGTTTACAGTCTCAATTATCAGATAGTTACAACAAATTCATAAAAAAAGTTTCAATTTTCACAGAACTTTTGCAGCGCCATTCTAATTCCTCTAATTAACAAAATTACTTGGTTGTTAATCAAATTACCTCCCACCCATACCTACATTTTGCATTGTCCTTAATGTAAAAGATTTTACAATAAATTCAGTAAATGTTAGCAGGTAGGAATATTGTTTCATTGACTTAGCACCTAACTTAACAAACTTAATTCGTTGAGTTAATGAATAACTCCACGAATTGAGTTTAAATGTAAATTCAGGATAAGTAATTAATTACATACCTTGTTCTTTTGTGTCTCCTTCAATATCTTCTGATTTTTTATTCTAAAAAACTTTTCATTCACAAATAAAAGCAGAATATATAACAAAATAACAAAACATAAATTGTTAAATCAATGTCTTGTGTGGAACCTAGGCTCCTATGCCTTTGGTGGCTCATAAGCAAGCCAGTTGGTTTCCCAGAACAGATACCAACAAATTGGATTAATATTTTTTTTTTCTTTTCTTATAAAATAAAACTAAAACTCAAATTTTTCTTTTTTTTTCTTTTTCTAAAAATAAATGCAGAATACACACAACATTAAAGCACAGAATCACAGTTTAAGAACATGATTGAAAAGTAGTAACAAATGGAATAAACGTGTCTATCCAAGCAAACTTTTAGGCATAATTCTTCTTGCTATTAATTCTGTTTTAATGCAATCTGCTTTCCTTCTTAACTTGTAAACTTGCAGTATGTTATCAATACTAAATATGAGTGTATTTCCATTAATGAATTGAAATGTAGAAAGGGATCCTCTTTTGTTCCAAGATAATATAGCTGCTACTATTTCTACATATATGTTAATATATTTTTCTTCCCACTTCCATTCATTTAAGTCTTTTATAATCCATATTTGAAATTTCATCAATTCATCCTACCATCTGATCAGACATAAAGTAAGATCATTATATTCATTATACCACATTCCTAATTGAATTTTATCATATTCTATAGATGGTGGTTTAGCTATATCACTTGATATAGGCAATATTTCTATAAAGTCATCATCACAACTATCTATACTTACTATGTATAAATCAAATCTAAATGCAACTGATATATCTATGACTAGATATATATATATATCCATCAAGTATGATATGTATGTTGTTAATTAATGCTTTCTATCCTAGATAAATCATAGTATTTTTAGTCCAAGATCTATTCAGAAAATCATACACACTTAAGCATAAATCTTCATCCCAATTTCCAGTTGGTCTCCAGTAATTATTTTTTCAGGAATGGTTGAATTTTTATCAGAAAATGTTAAAGCTGACCCACAATTTTCAATTGGTACTTCAAATCTATTAGGCCTTCCTACATTCCATTCTTCTCTAGTGAGAGGATTTCTAATCAAAATATCGGGTAACAAAATTGCATACCTTGGTTTGGTTCTATAGATAATTAATCATTCATCTATCCCCATAATATGATCTATTCCTTCTAGTGTATTGGGTGGAATTCCAGCATTTTCTTCCATATTCAGATATTCATAGCTGATTGAACTACGATTAAATGACTTCCATAAAAATCCATCTCTAATCTTAGTCATTTTTGCAGCTTATAGTCCATGAAAATATTTTTCTCTAACACAGTCTTTGAATTCTTTTGATACACAACACAATCTGCATAGATCTTTAGCTGACAGGTTACTCAGTACTTCCCTTAGTGCATCTAGTGGTAATTTCATCAATTCCATCTATTGTAATTCTGTAAAAACATAAATAAAAATTTATAGAGATAACATCAATAAAGCTACTTACTTACTCTCATGAAGTTAGGTCATAACTCAACGGACTAAGTTCGTTGAGTTAAGTAATAACTCTATGATATTACTAACTATAATTAAACTTATATTTTTTTCTACTCTTTTTTTTTATATCTTTTTCTACTTACTATATTATACATAGTTACTTAAGTTATACTGCTTCATTCAGTTTCCCTCCCATAGGAGGTATCAATTTCATTAACAGTTCTGTTAACAGGGTTAGGTACTGCTTGCATTGGCAATCTTCCAATAGGCCTAACTTCTATTGATTCCTTCTGTCTAGGGGGTATATTTCTATTCATATTTTGATTTTGAATTGCAACATTTTCAAATATAAGATCTAGACGATTGTTTAATTGTTGAATTATGTTTTCTAACTTCTCTATTCTAGATCCTTATTCAATTAGTGCTTCATAACTTATACTTTTGTCATTTATATTTTCTTCTCCTTGGAAATTGTTATTTCTTCAAGATAGATTTGGGTGATTTCTCCAATTAGGGTTATAAGAATTTCCAAAGTTATCTTTCTGGTTTCTAGCATAAATAATATCTAAATCATTAATGTTTGCATTCTTTTTTGTTAGTTTTTGATTTAATGATAACTCTTCTATTTTCTTTGTTAATTCAGTTAATTTAAATTCAAGCATAGTGCTTGAATCTATTTTATGCATTCCCCTTGGCAATATTCTTTTATTTGTAATAGCTTCAGCCGAGTTTTCCCACTATGCAGTTTTTTGCAAAGTTTTCTAAATATGTCCATGCTTCTTCATTACAAAGTTTTAAAAATTCATTCTGACAAGTAGATTCTAATAAAGATTTCATTGAAACATCTATGCCTTCATAAATTATACCTATTAATTGTGTTTTACTCATTGCATGATGTGGACAATGAGTTAGTAAATCTTTAAATCTTTCAAAATATTTCTAGAATGATTCTCCCTATTTTTGGCTACACATTAATATTTCCTTTTTCTTTTTAATCGTTTGATGTGTTGGATAATATTTTTCTAGAAAAATAGAGCAAAACTCAGTCCATGTAGAAATTGAATCAGGTGATAGAGTATATAACCATCTCTTAGCTGTGTCTTTTAAAGCAAAAGGGATATATCTAAGTTTAATAGCATCAATACTCATGTTTGGCATTTTCATCATTTGACAAACTTCGTTAAATTCTCTAAGGAAATAATAGGCATCCTCTCTTTCTAATCCATGAAAATGTGGTAATTGAGTAATATAATTAGATTTCAGTTCAAACCTATCTCCCTCAAAGTTTGGCAATCGAATACATGAAGGTTCATCAACTAATTCAAGATACAGAATTTCTCCTAATGGTTTTTCTACTGGAGTAGCTATATCTTCATTCTCTTTTAAAGAAAGGTTAGCTACACCCCTAAGGATTTCATTAAAGTCCAATTCAAAAAATATTTCAGTACGCCTCTGTGTTGAATAATCCTGTGTAGGTGTTCTTACTAATCGTTTAGTACTAGGAGAATGAATCCATATACTCATAAACTCTTAACATAAAGTAAAATAGAAGAAGATTAATTACATACTAGTCTGAAGCTTTATATTCAGTAAATAGTTGTTGACAGATGAAATTGAATCAACTGCTTCTCCTTCTAGTTCCCCAACGAATTTCCTTTTCTTTCAAAAGTGCTAGTAACTCGTAAATAGCATGCTATTCTATATTTATAATGCACGTCCATAAAGCAAATGAATCTCGTTGCAAGAACATGTCTTGTAACGTGCAGTGTGGTTCCTATTTTTATGGGTACGTGTGCCACTTCTAATTTCAAATTTCAGTAACTGCTAAACCCACGAAGTTTCGTTCGTGGCTAAAAGAATAACCGTTTAGCTTAATCCACGAACTAACCTTGTTGAGTTACAGTTAACTCAACAGACTAGCTTCGGTTAATGTTGCTAACTCCACAGACTAACTTCGTTGAGTTACAGTTAACTCAACGGAGTGACCTTATATTATATTATTAACCTTGTGGAGTTAAGGTTAACTCAACGAATTCGTTGAGTTAACACTTAGCAAATTTCTAAAACTTACTCCTCGTATTAACTTCTATATATATTTTTTTCTCCTACAATTTGTCAACTTAAATAAAGTTAAATACATGTCATTACTGCAGTGTTCTAATTAAAACTCATTTAAATTTGATCATGATATGTATATTTAACTTGTAGTTCATTTCATGTTATGCAGAATTTACATTTTAATTTGCAACATGTAGATATATTCAAGTATTAACCAATTATCGTGCATTTAACCATGTCACTTAGCAAATTTGTAACTCTTTTAAACAGTCTTGCATCTTGTTCAAATAATTATATAATATTCAAAATAGTTCATCCATTACATCATTCTCAAATACAAATGAAAATACATCTAAAAAACATATATTCATTAATAAGAATATTTTACATTTCAATCAATCAGAAATTTTTCATACAAATATTAGTACAAGTAGACGAACAATACAATTTAATCTTTCTTTCTAAGTTCATCTACTTCCTTTTGGAGTTTTTCTAATTGGTGTTTTAATTGGGTTATCCTTTCTATAGCTCCTACAATTCCTCTAGAAGGTTCAGCAATCTCAATAGCAGCATAACTATAGTTTCTGTATTCCTTCACTGAAATGGCTCTTCATTTTATCCTTTTAGATGTCCATTTTGTGAAGTCAATACAATCCACCATCAGTAGTAGAATCAAATCTCTATAAAAAATTTTCTTCTTTACTGCTCTTAGCTTGGAGATAAAAACTGCAGACCAATTAATCTGAATTCTATTCACAACTGCATATGTGGCCCACTTGACAAATTGACTTAGTTCTATATCATAGCCTTGTCGTTGGTAGACATTCTTAATCAAAATGTTAGCTATCATGTATGCTTTACCATTTAAGTGCTTTAGTCTGTTTAATAATGGTACACCAAGATTGATAGCTAAACAATCCTTTATTATCTGTTATGTCCACTCGACCGTAGTTGTGCTTTCCAGAATTTCTAGTCCTTCATTCTTCAATCCTAAAATGTTGTAGAGAAGCTCTGGTGTTATCTGTACATCAGCTTGCTCCATGTTGGAAATTAATCCACTTTCTCCTTCTCTTAAATTTACATACAAGTAGGGCACTAGATTCTCATATACTGCATGCCCTCTCTCTTTAGAAATAAACTGTAGTAGACCTTGGAACTCAAATAAATCCTTAATTTATTGCATCCCGTCCCAATTTACTGGTCTACTGTAAATGATATCATAACCCCTAATCTCTTGATATTTATTATAAGCTTTCTGATTCCAAAAGTGTACTTCATTTAAAACTGTTGCTTTAGTCAGGTTAGGAATGTGAATTTGTTGCTCCAAAGGGGTTTGTTCTTGAATTTCCTCTTCCATGTGCTAAACTTGAATTGACTGAAAATGCTTTGGAGATTCCTGCATTTTTGCTTCTGCTTCTGTCTGTGGTGGTGAGCCGGCAGAACTCTCCACTCTGTCTTGAATTCTTTCCAAAATTTGCTGAAGAGTTTCTTGCTCTTTAGTGGAATCTATCGAGTCATTTCTTTCCATATGTACTTGTTCAGTTTCTTCTGTCTTCTCCCTCTTGACTATCAATCTGCATTGTTACTGTTCTTTTTGATTCTATGACAGATTGGGATGGAGTTACAAGCAAATCAGCTTCTGCCCTAATTTCTGTTTGTTCGGTTTGTACGGGTTGTAGATTAGTTTTAGCTTATTTTTCTTCTTCTCTTTGCTCTTGCTGCTCCTGCTCCTCCTTAGAATCGAAGAGCAGGTTTACAAAAATTGGATCTATAGGCCCTACTAAAATTTGCATTTTAGATTTAATCTCTTCTTGATGTTCAAGCACTATCTCTTTTCCTTTCCTTCTTCTAATTAATTGTTCCTGGTCTTCCTCTTCTTCTTCTGAGATTAAATCTACTAAAATAGGCTCTACAGGCCTTTGTGCCACAGGTACTAGCTCTTCCGATTTAACTTTTTCTATAATTGCTAGTCTCAAAGGACCAGCTTCAGCTCCTCTTGTAGTAGGTATGGTAGTGACTTCTTGATGTTGTTTCACTTTAATTTTGTATTGGGCCTTCAACTTTTCTGTAGCCCTCTTTTTGTACTGTGCATCAAACACCAGATGTGCTATAGCTACTGCCAACTCTTCTAGTTCTCCTTGGTCTTTCCCAATTTGAACCAGTTCTTGAAATTCTCTTAATTCTTCCTCAGTAGAAGACCCCAAAATTGCTACTCTTTCTAACAACCTTGGTGGTGGAACTGAAGGTCTGAGCTGCTATTCCTTAGGGATAGGTCTTTTAGCAATTGGTTCCTCTTGTTCTTTAGTTGCCTGTTCTTCATTTTCTTTCCTTTGTTGCTCCTAGATTACCTGCTAAGCCCATCTACCTATGCGTCTTTTGAACCAGAGCTGGGACTTACGTTGGATCAATTCTAGGGCAACTTCGTTATTTGGCTTGATTCATCTTTCTCTATTTATAGTAACTTCCATAGCCACTTTGATTCTTGTTTCCATAATCTGAGGTATTTGTATACCTAAATCTAATAACACTTTCCTCTAGTAGAAAATGTCAGATTCTACCTTTTGTAGCTATTTTTCCCTCGTCGTATTTCTGATCTTTTGCCTTGTGTGTCATTCTTTCAAATCTTTAAGAAATTCTGACGTGTCAACAACATCCTCCCAGAATTCTAGTGTCATCTTCTTCATCGTGGAGTTACAAAACGAAACAGAATCACTCTGATCTCTACTATTCTAAGTTCTAAATGATTCTGTGGATAATGCCCCCCAAACCCTAAGTTTAGTATAAATAATCCCTAAGTTTAGGCAAGTAATCATGTTATTTCCCATGCAAACTCTCGCTCTCTCACTTACCTCTCTATGGAATTACGGTCCGTGGACTTAACTACAGTACTCCATTGAGCTATAGTTAACTTAATGGGGTAAGTTCGTTAACTTATCCTAAACTCAACGGAGTAAGTTAATTGAGTTAAGTGTAACTCAACAGACTTTACGTAAAGTTATATCTAATAAAAATACTTAAAATAATAATTTTTACTTCGGTGAAGACCGAAGACTTTTCGATCTAACTGACTCTTAATTTTTTAACATTTTAAAATTTTGGTCAAACCGTTATATTCCTCGGTTGAACCGAAATTGAATATTTTCTTCTTCTTTTTTTCTCCGATTGAACCAATACTATGCTTTGGTAAAACTAACATTTTTACTTAATATAATATATAGATTTTTTTAATGTTTTTATGTTTCAGTCAGACCGATCGATCTTGTCGGTTGAACTGCAACAACTTTTTTTCTTTTAAAATATGTTCCGGTAAAATCGATAATTCTTTTCGATTGAACCGTGACTATGTTTAAATAATAATATTTTTTTTTTTATATACTTAGAAAATTTCTTACTAAGTAAAGCTCGAGAAGTCCTCTACACTTTCTTCTTCTATAATTCCAAAAGAACTTTTGGTATTTTCAAAATAGGTCTAAGTCCTTGTCCATTTACTTTAAATATATTTTGATTTTTAAGATTTTCAATTTCAATAGCTCCATAGGGATAAATATTTCGAACTATGTAAGGTCCTACCCATCTAGATCTTAATTTTCTTGGATGGTTATGGAGTCTAGTCTGAAAGGACCTCTAGATTTCGATAATGCAAAAATCAATGTGAGGTTTTGAATTGTATTTCTCAAGTTTAGTTAGTGCAGCAAAAGATCAGAAGGCATACAATTCTAAGCAGCAAACAGGTTGTAGTTAATCCCAGAATGTGCTGCTACAGAAAATCAGACAGTTAAGAAAGGATTGAATGATCAGAAAGTTAAGGAGTTAACTATCTAGAAGCTTAAAGGACATTTCGGAGAGTTAAAAAGATAATTATTCGAGTTTTATGGAGAGTTACAGGTATAACTATCTGAAAGTTAAGTCATTCAATTAACCATGTGCAGAAATACAGAACGGAAGCTTAAAGGACTTTTCGGAGAGTTAGATAACTATCCGAGTTTTCTTTTCGGAGAGTTAGATAACTATTCGAGATTTTCGATGAGTTACAGGTATAACTTTCTGGAACTTAAGTCAACTTATTACGCACGTGTAGAATGGAGAAGACAATACTTAAAAGCTTAAAAGGAAAAATCAAGGAGTTAGATAACTATCCGAAATTTCAAGAGAGTTTTGGTGAGTTATAGTTTAACTATTCGAAACTTAAGTCATTGAATTTCCCACGTGCAGAAATCCAAATAGAAGCTCAAATAAGTTTTCGGAGAGTTAGAAAGATAACTATCTGAAATCTTGAAGCATTTTAATGAGTTACAGGTAAAACCATTCAAAACCTAAGTTAGTCTTTTATGCACGTGTTGAATTAAAGCAATTGAAAAGTTAACAGAGGGTTACTGTAGCTAACTATCTAATAGTTAAATAATTGTTCAGTAAGTTACAGTTGCAAGTATTCGATTGAATAACAGCTTGCATTATATGATCTGAAATCCTACATGGCAGAAAAACTTAAATGATCTTTCGTTGAGTTACAAACATTCTTCGGAGAGTTACACAGCTAACTATCCAAAAGGTTAAGAAAATCGGAAGGATATCTTGAAATATCTTTCTGAATGGTAACTTACCATATTTGGGACTGAAGTTTAATCAAGTATAGTAGAATACATCTGTTGGAAGAAAAATATGACCGTTACACATGTTCTGTATATATACAAGATACAAACAACGGAATTACATAGCTTTTGCTCATACACATACTTACACCAAGCTCAATAGAAGAAAAGCTTTAGACATCAAATCATCTTCAACGTTTATAGATTGAATTTCAGAAGCTCATCATGCACTCAACTCTGTTACTCACAAACTAGTGTTTATTGAAGTACACTGATCAAAACTTCAGAGAAAGGATTGGTTGGAGCTTCGACTAGGAAGCTCAAGTGAATGGTTGGTTCTTGCTTAAACCCTAAAGCAAGTGATTGTAAGTTTACAAAAGTTTAGTGAAGCCCAAGTATCCCTTGGGGGTGGACTAGCCGTTAGTGGTGAACCACCTAAAATCTCTATGTATATTCTTTTATAGTGTGCTTGCTATTTCTTTATACTAATCTACTACTAAAAGGTTAAGAAACAAATTATTACCATTCACCCCCCCTCTAGTAAGTCATAAGGTCCTAGCAATTGGTATCAGAGCAAGGTTGATCTCGTTAATAGATTTAACAATTTGAGATCATGGCTTTCCACACTATAGAGGGTCAGAATATCCATCGACCTCCCCTCTTTTATGTAGTAATTATAGCTACTAGAAAAATAGGATGGAGTGCTTTCTCAAGAGTACAGATGTAAAACTTTGGAGAATGGTTGTACATGGTACACCAACTCCAATCAGTCATGAAAGTGACTAGACTGAGGAGGATGACAAAATCATCTAGATGGAAGCTCATGAGCTTAATTCCACTTACCGTGCACTAACTAGTGAACAGTATAATAAAATATCTGCTTGTAAATTCTCCCATGAAGCTTGGAAGATCCTTCAAATTACATATGAAGGAACCAGCCAAGTTAAAGATACTAAAATCATTAACAAAATATGAATTATTCAAAATACTTGAAAAAGAAAGTATCACTGAAATGTTTTCTAGATTCACATAAATTGTGAATGAACTAAGAGGCCTTGGGAGGAGTTTTTCTAATCGTAAACAAGTATAAAAGATCCTAAGGAGCCTGACAGTCGAATGGAAGTAGAAGTCTACTTCCATACAAGATTCAAAGGATCTGAACAACTATTCTGTTGATCTGTTGGGAAACCTTCTAGCCCATGAAGTCCAAATAAAGGAATGGAAAGGAGTTACTGAAAGAAAGGCAGAGAAAAAGAAAGAACTAGTTTTTCCCTCAACAAAAGATCAACCAACCTTGGATGAGGATGAACTGTTACTGCTGGCTAGGAACTTCAGAAGGATGATGAGACGAGAAGGCAAAGTCAGCTCCTCAAAATCAAAAGTCCCTACATGCTACAAGTGCAAGAAACTAGGACACATTCAACTTTACTATCATTTTCAACAGGAGGAGGACAAACAGAAATGGAAGAGGAAGAATAAGAAGAAAATGGCCTTGAAAGCCACTTGGGATGGCAACAGTTCATCCAACAGCTCATCAGACTCAAATGAGGAGGCATCTGTAAATGTGTGCTTTGCTGCACAAGAGGTATGTTCTACATCT
Source organism: Cymodocea nodosa (assembly GCA_036874045.1). Lineage (NCBI taxonomy): Eukaryota > Viridiplantae > Streptophyta > Magnoliopsida > Alismatales > Cymodoceaceae > Cymodocea > Cymodocea nodosa. The sequence continues at coordinate 9,617,728 of CM072342.1, forward strand.
CCCTATTGCTTAGAAAAAGAAAATGATGATGTAGATATAGATAGTATTCTTTATACAGTAGATAACTTATATGTAAAATGTAAGAAGTACAAGAAAGAATTAAAGAGTTTAAATTCCTATTTAGAAGATGTTTTTGCTAAACTAGAAAAAGTCTTAGTTGATAATAGGGAATTAAAAACTAAAGTGGATAGCTATAGTTGTAAAAATTTTGATCTGAAAGAAGAAAATAAGAATCTGTTATCTGAAGTTACTGATTTAAAGAAAACTGTATGTAAATTTACTAAGGGTGAAAATAGTTTAAACAAAATCATAGGATCTCAAAGAATAGGAAGAAGTAAATTTGGCCTAGGATATGCTATACCACAGGAAACTCCTTACTATGGTGGAAAAATTAGATCTTATAGAGATGGCACAACTGTGTTTGTCATTAAGAAGAGATCTACTTCTATATGACTACCAAAAGGCAACAGGTTCAATATACAGAGGACTAACATTGATGGACCCAAGAAGATATGGGTACCAAAAGTCTTAATTTCAACATGATTTGCAAGACTACATGGACAAGAAAGCTCAAACGTCCAAGTGGATCGTTGACAGTGGATGCTCAAAGCATATGACAGGTAAGAAAAGACTTTTGGAATCTGTTAAATCAATAAATTCAAGATCTGTTAAGTTTGATAACAATGAAAAATGTAGAATTACTGCCATAGGAAATGTTGCATCTAAAAATGGAAAAATAGAAAATGTCTTACATGTAAATGGTTTAAAACAGAATCTACTATGTGTAGGTCAATTATGTGACAAAGGTTACAATATACTCTTTACTGTAAAAACTATTTTATATTACAATAGGATACACATGAAATCAAATTTACTAGATATAGAAATAATTCAATTTATGCTTTGGAATTCCATATGATAATATATCTAGTGATGCATGTTTAGTTGCTTCTAATGAAGATGAATGGTTATGGCATAAAAGATTAAGTCATGCAAACATGAGACTTATAAGAAAATTGACCAAACATGATCTTGTTAGAGGTGTGCCTAAGCTCAAATTCAAGAGAGATAAATTGTGTAGTGACTGTACAATTGGAAAATAAAAAAAATCAGCACACAAGAGTATTGAAGACATTGCCACATGTCAACCATTAGATCTATTGCATATGGACCTGTTTGGTCCTACACAGACAGTCAGTTTAAGAGGAAGAAAATATACCTTAGTGGTAGTTGATGATTATACAAGATTCTCTTGGGTAATTTTCTTAACACACAAGAATGAAGCCTGTGATGAATTCAAACATCACTGTATTAGAATTCAAAATGAAAAAGAATCAACCATAAAGAAGATCAGAAGTGATCATGAAGGTGAATTTGAAAATTTTGAATTTGAAGAATTATGCAATTCTTTTGGCATACTACATGAATTCTCATGTCCAAGAACTCCTGCTCAGAATGGAGTTGTAAAAAGGAAGAATAGATCAGAACAAGAATTGGCAAGGACAATTCTTAATGCATCTGATCTACCAAAGTCTTTATGGGTTGAAGCTGTAAATACTGCATGTTACTCTATAAACAGAACTCATCTTAGACCTATCCTACATAAGACACCTTCTGAACTATGGTATGGTAAAATACCAAATGTTGGATATTTTAAAGTCTTTGGATCAATATGATTTGTGCTTAATACTAAGGATCAAAAGGACAAATTTGATGCAAAGTCTGATCCTACTCTACTTATTGGATACTCTTCGAGAAGCAAGGCTTACAGGGTCTATTTTGAACATGAAAGAAGAGCAGAAGAGTCAATGAATGTATTCTTTGATGAAGACATGGTAGGAAAATTGAAGAGGCTAGAAATAGACAATGAAAGTGAAAGTGAATTAATAAATCAGAAAATTCCTCAGAAAAAGGATAGTTCAACATTGCCTACACCTACTATGATAGAAAAAGCATGGAAGACAAAGTCTGAACATGCCATTGGACAAATTATTGGGAATATAAATCAAGGTGTTCAAACAAGAAGCAAAATTCAAAATATTTGTAATTATTGTGCTTTTGTGTTTGAACTTGAACCTTCAACAGTTGAAGATGCCTACAATGATGAATACTGGATCATGGCCATGCAAGAGGAACTAAATCAGTTCAAGAAAAATGAAGTCTAGAATTTGATTGAAAGGCCCATCAAAAAATCAATTATTGGTACTAAATGGGTGTTTAAGAACAAACTTGATAATAATGGTAGTATTATCAAAAATAAAGCTAAACTTGTTGCTCAAGGATACAACCAATAGGAAGGAATCGACTATGAAGAAACTTTTGCACCTATTGCAAGACTTGAAGCAATTAGAATTTTACTTGCCTTTGCAAGTAGTACGAAAATCAAGCTTTATTAGATGGATGTTAAAAGTACATTTCTTAATGGCATTCTACAAGAAGTATATGTAGAACTGCCACCAGGTTTTGAAGATGAAGAAAAACCAAACTATGTATACAAATTGAATAAAGCTCTCTATGGTTTGAAGCAAGCACCACGTGCATGGTATGATAAACTGAAGAGTTTCCTTCTTGAAAATCAATTTAACATAGGAACTGCAAACGACACCTTATTCATCAAATTTGAAAGTTCTCATATGTTGTTTATTCAGATCTACGTGGATGATATCATTTTTGGTGCCACACATGAGAAACTATGTCATGACTTTCAAATCTTAATGAAGAATAAATTAGAGATGAGTCTTATTAGAGAATTAAAATTCTTTCTAGGATTACAAATTCATTAATTTCAGCATGGCATTTTCTTGAATCAAGAAAAATTTTGCAAAGAGATTCTCTTAAAATTTGGTATGGATAAATCCAAAGCAGCAGGTACTCCCATGAACTCAAATGAAAAACTTGATAAGGACATTTCTGGCATTATAGTAGATCAAAAGAAATATAGAGGCATGATTGGATCACTTCTGTATCTAATAGCCAGTAGACCAGATATAATGTTTAGTGTTTGTGCTTGTGCCAGATATCAAGCCTCTCCAAAAGCATCACACTTAAAAGCAATTAAATGTATATTTAAATATCTACAAGGTACCAAAGATTTTGGCTCATTTTATTCTTCACAAAATCATTTGATATTAGCAAGATACAGTGATGCAGATTATGCAAGATGCAAATTAGATCGAAAAAGCACTAGTGGGACATGTCAGTTGCTTGGTCATTCACTTGTTTCTTGGTTCAGCAGGAAACAAAACTCTATAGCTCTATCCACCACTGAAGCTGAATATATGGCAGCAGGCCTATGTTGTGCATAGATCTTATGGATGCAACAAACTCTGGTAGATTATAAGCTAAATTTTCAGAATACCATTATTTACTGTGACAGCAGTAGTGCCATAAATCTCTCCAAAAGTACAGTTCTACACTCTAGAGCAAAACATATCGAGATTAGGCACCACTTTTTAAGAGACCATGTTGAAAAAGGTCATATTTCCTTAGAATATGTCTCTACTAAAGAACAACTTGCAGATATCTTCACCAAACCATTATCTGAAGCTGCATTTAATCATATTAGACGAAATTTAGGGATTTGCTCTTTATATGATTTATAATTTCATATCTCTACACTCCAGGCTCACAACTAGGAGCTTGTTCTACTAACATCTCTGTTTTGCAGCAACTTAGCCACTTTGATAATCAACTATAATTGCTCCACCAACTCAGTATCTGACTTCTCACTTCTTTTTGACAATCGGCAAAAAAGGGTGAGAAATATCATATTTTGGTAAGCAAAGCTGTAGTAAAGTAGGGGGAGAATTTTAGGGGGAGTGATTTCAGAAAAATAGGGGGAGTTTCTAAATCTAATTATTCTGTATTCCTCGTGTGCTTTTCTGAATAGATATATAGGGAAAGAAATACATGTAATACATTGTAAGGTTTTTGCCATTATCAAAAAAAGGGAGATTGAAAGGACCTCTAGATTTTGATAATGCAAAAATCAATATAAGGTTTTGAATTGTATTTCTCAGGTTTAGTCAGCGCAGCAAAAGATCAGAAGGCAGACAATTTTAAGTAGCAAACAGGTTGTAGTTAATCCCAGAATGTGTTGCTACAGAAAATCAAACAGTTAAGAAAGGATCGAATGATCGAAAAGTTAAGGAGTTAACTATTCGGAAGCTTAAAGGACATTTCAGAGAGTTAAAAAGATAACTATTCGAGTTTTTCGGAGAGTTACAGGTATAACTATCCGAAAGTTAAGTCATTCAATTAACCACGTGTAGAAATATAGAACGGAAGCTTAAAGGACTTTTCGAAGAGTTAGATAACTATCTGAGTTTTCTTTTCGGAGAGTTAGATAACTATTCAAGTTTTTCGGTGAGTTATAGGTATAACTTTTCGGAACTTAAGTCATCTTATTACACACGTGCAGAATGGAGAAGACGATAGTTAAAAGCTTAAAAGGAAAAATTAGAGAGTTAGATAACTATCTGAAATTTTAGGAGAGTTTCGGTGAGTTACAATTTAACTATTCGAAACTTAAGTCATTGAATTTCCTACATGTAGAAATCCATATAGAAGCTCAAATAAGTTTTCGGAGAATTAGAAAGATAACTATCCGAAATCTTGAAGCATTTCGGTGAGTTACAAGTATAACCATCCAAAACTTAAGTTAGTCTTTTATGCATGTGCTGAATTAAAGCAATCAGAAAGCTAACGGAGGGTTACTATAGCTAACTATCCGATAGTTAAATAACTGTTCGATAAGTTACAGTTGCAAGTATCTAATTGAATGACACCTCGCATTATATGATCTAGAATCCTACATGGCAGAAAGACTTAAGTGATCTTTCGGTGAGTTACAAACATTCTTCGGAGAGTTACACAGCTGACTATCCAAAAGTTTAAGAAAATTGAAAGGATATCTTGAAATATCTTTCTGAATGGTAACTTACCGTATTTGGGACTAAAGTCTAATCAAGTACAGTAAAATACATCCGTTGGAAGAAAAATATGATCGTTACACATGTTCTATATATATACAAGATACAAACAATGGAATTACATAGCTTTTGCTCATACACATACTTACACCAAGCTCAACAGAAGAAAAGCTTTAAAGATCAAATCATCTTCAACATTTACAGACTGAATTTCAGAAGCTCATCACGTAGTCAACTCTGTTACTCACAAGCTAGTGTTTACTGAAGTACACAGATTAAAACTTTAGAGAAAGGATTTGTTGGAGCTTCGACTACGAAGCTCATGTGAATGGTTGGTTCTTGCTTAAACCCTAAAGCAAGTGATTGTAAGTTTGCAAAAGTTTAGTGAAGCCCAAGTATCCCTTGGGGGTGGACTAGCTGTTAGTGGTGAACCACCTAAAATCTCTGTGTATATTCTTTTATCATGTGTTTGCTATTTCTTTATACTAATCTACTACTAAAAGGTTAAAAAACAAATTATTACCATTCACCCCCCCTCTGGTAAGCCATAAGGTCCTAACATAGTCATGTAAAGATATACTTCTTGTCCTATTTCAAAGGTTTTTGGAATAATTTTCTTGTCATGCCAGAACTTCATTTTCTCTTTTTCTCTTACAGTTTTCGAATAGGCTTCGTTCCTAAATTCTTCTAATTCAATCAATTATATTTCTCTATTCTTAGTAGCTTGATATAAATTAGTGTTTAGAGTTTTTAAAGCCCAATAAGCTTTATATTTGTAAAGCTTTCATGTGTTGTTAAATTAACGGAAAAAGTGCAAATTTTACATTTATAACCGCAAGTGCACGGTGCCCATTGTAATAAGCATGTGCAAGTACGGGTCGAATACACAAGGAGTTTATCTTAAATAATTTTATTAAAATGATTATCCGATTAAATATCCACATTAAACTAATTCATAATTACTTAATATTAATATACAAATTTCGTAACACAATTAAGGTTAATAAGATTACCCCAAAATCCAATTAGTTATGATAAGATATTAAAGAAATCAATGAGTATTAATCCGGAAATCACAGAATTTATCCTCGACTTTTAACTCTAATGACTTCCAAATTGAATGTTTAAAAATCTAGAATAAATAACGGTTGGAAAGATCCTCGGAATATCTTTCAAATGGCAGTGATTTTGTGGATTAACACAAATTAAAACAATATATTACCAATTTGTTGTATTACCAATTTGTTGGAATAGCTTACAAATGGCAGTGATTTTGTGAATAAATAACGGTTGTATTACCAATTTGTTGTCATTAGTTTTTGTTGGAATAGCTTTTATCCATTTAGATACATAATCCACCCCAACAATATATAATTAAATTGATTAAACATAGGAAATGGATGCATAAAATCTATTCCCCACACATCAAAAATTTCGAGCTCAACAATAGGATTGAGAGGCATCATATTCCTCTTTGATATTCTTCTTATTTGTTGACATCTTAAATAACTTAAGCAATATTTATGAGCATCTTTGAATAATGTTGGCTAATAAAATCCACATTGTAGAATTTTGGCAGTAGTTTTCCCTAAACCAAAATGCCCTCTACATACTTGGTCATGGCAGAAAGACAATATGCTCTAATATTCATTTTCTAGAACACATCTCTTTAAAACCAAATCAGGACATTTCTTAAATAAGTATGAGTCTTCCAAATAGTAATATTTTACTCTTGAAAAGAACAATTTCTTATCCTGTCTATTCCAATCCTCAGGTGTTAACCTAGTAACTAAGTAATTAACTATGTCTACATACCAAGGCATTGTGTTGATGGTCATTAATTGTTCATCAGGAAAATTATCCTTAATTTCAATATTTGATTTTTCTATTTGTAATCTAGATAAATGATCTGCTACTACATTCTCACAACCTTTTTTATCTTTAATTTCTAGATCAAATTCTTGTAATAATAATATCCATTGGATCAATCTAGGTTTAGTCTCTTTCTTTGCTATTAGGTGTTTTAAAGCTGAATGATCCATGTATACTATCATTTTAGCTCTAATCAGATATGATCTAAACTTTTCTAAGGCAAACACAACAGCTAACAGCTCTTTTTTAGTAGTTGTATAATTAACTTGAGCATCATTTACGGTTTTGCTTGCATAATGAATCACTCTAGGAGATTTTTCTATCTTATGTCCCAACACTGCTCTTACAACAAAATCAGATGCATCGCACATTAATTCAAATGGATGGCTCCAATCAAGTGCTTGTATTATAGGAGTTGAAATTAAGCTCGTTTTAAGCTTGAAAAATGCTTCTTTGCAATTTTTATCAAAGTTGAATGGGACATCTTTTAATAGATTAGTTAAAGGTCTAGCTATTTTGCTAAAATCTTTAATAAATCTTCTATAAAATCTAGCATGTCCTAGAAATGATCGAATATCTTTTACTGATTTAGGTTCTGGTAGATTAGAAATTACTTTTATTTTAGCTTTATCTACTTCCAACCCTTTCTTTGAAACAACATGTCCCAACACTATTCCTTATTTAACCATGATGTGACATTTTTCCCAATTTAGAAATAGACTATTTTCCACACAATGTTTTTGTTGAGTATTTTGTTTTGATGATGTGTGCTAAATGAAAATAATCATATTTGCTCAATTACTATTGCTTGTGAAAAGAAATTAAAATCATCAATTAATACAGAAAAAGCTTACTGACATAAATACTTATTTGTATTGGATCTGAAGTTAATAACTAGTCGTTTTGTTGCATTAATTTCTCATTTAACTAAACGTTAAGTTAACATGTGTTTTTATTGAAAAGCATGATATGTTTTAAAGTTATATCTTCTATATCATGAACAGTGCACATTTAGACAACTCGTTAAGTTAGAGTTTTGTTTGTATAGAGGTCACATGAGAACTCGTTAAGTTAGAGGCTTAAGGGTTAAAATAGGTCACGTGATAACTCGTTAAGTTAGTGTTATACACGTGGTGAAATTATAAGTTACGAATGTTGTATTGTATCATGTGAGGTGCACATGTTTAACTTATTAAGTTAATATAACTAAACGTGTTGAGTTGCTATATTGAATACTAAGGCAACGCGTTAGGTTAGCGTTGTAAACATAAGTTGTTATTTTTGCATGTGGTAAAATTTTTATTATAAAAACATTTTTTTATTACTGAATCGGTGAGTTAAAGTTTTTTCGGAGACTTACAGTCGTAACTATCCGAAAGGTAACTTAAGTCATGTTTTCAGGTCTTGACACGTGTCTCACTAGTTTTATGGTATAAAGAGTTTTTCGGTGACTTACAACTATAACTATCCAAAACTTAAACTATTTTCGGTGAGTTATCGTTTAGCCTTCCGAAAGAAAGGTTAAGTTGGTTCGTTGAGTTAGCATAACACCACGGACTTAGTTCGTTAAGTTAGCTACAGTACTTGTCACGTGAAATGACACATGAGGAACTCGTTAAGTTAGAAATGTTAAGTTATATTTATATACTTGTGTTACTCGTTTAGTTAACATTAAAGTAACAACTTTTTATTACACTTGATGAAAGATTTTGGACGAGAAAGTTTATTTTGCAGGAAATTTTTCAGAGATCCAGGACTGTTGATTAAAGAAAATTCGAAATATAAATGTAGGTTAGAACGTGTGTGTTTCGATGAAGGAAAAAGAAAAGACGTGGAGAAGTGGAAAACTAGTAGTGATTAAACGTGGAGGATATGCATGAAATGAAGATACAATATAAAAGGCATAGAATTCTTGGGGATCAAACTATCCCTGCACACCAAAAGAAAAATCTTTTTCAAGGATCAAAAACACCTCTTCGGGGAAAATCTCTCAAGTGGAAGAAAATTCAGTGAAGTAGAACTAAGTATTATTTATGTCACTGAAGATTTAAAGTATCAGAAGAAAGCAAATTCGGAGAAGTAGACAAAGACAAGATATTCATCACTGAAGAATTACTGAAGAAGGAAAAGAAGAAGAAGAAAGATCTCAAATAGGGAGAAATGTTTTAAATTCCACAAATTAGTTTTCTCTGTTTGTAGTTATAAAATTGTTTAGATGATACATGGTATCAAGTTATAATTGCATCTACAATTTCTGAGAAGAATTGAATTGTATATTGTAATTGAAACCTTGAATAAAAATGATTTTATGAAAACAATGTCTTGACTTGTTTTTGAGCATTAAAGTTTCAATTATATTTCAGAAAATATTAAAAATACACAATTCACCCCCCCTCTTGTGTAGCCATACGATCCTATAGTTTTAATACTTGGTCTAAATTGTTCAAACACACTTCATATGAAGTTCCATAAACAATAAAATCATCCATAAATATTTCTAAAAAATCTTCAGCCATTCTAGTGAATATGCCCTACATACACCTTTGAAAGTTAGCTGGTGCATTACATAATCTGAATGACATTCTCTTAAAAGCCTAAGTTCCATTAGGACAGGTGAAAGTTGTTTTCTCTTGATCTTCTAATGCTACTTGAACTTGCTTATATCTTGAATACCTGTCTAGGAAACATAAATATTCTTACCGTACTAATCTCTCTAGTATTTGATCTATAAAAGGTAAGGAAAAATGATCTTTCCTAGTCACAGCATTCAACTTTCTATAATCTATACACACTCTCCAGCCTGATTGAATTCTAGTAGGTATCAAGTCTTGACTTTTGTTTGTGTTTACCCAACACTACACTAGAAAAACTTGGATTTGTTACTTCTGTTTTTACTTAGTTAATTTTATCTTTATGCCTATTCTTTCTTTTAGAAGTAAACAAAAAACTTTTAATACAATTTAGATATTAATTCCAATTTGTACTTTAACTGCAGGTGCATAGTATCTATTGTATCAGTGTGCAAGTACAGGTCGATCCCACAGGGAATTGCTGAAGAATTTGAGAACTGTTCATTTGTTAACAATCAAATTTATATATTCAATAAGCTCTCCGTTGAATTACAGTTAACTCAACAGACAAAGTTCGTTGAGTTATGGCTAACTCAATAGACTAACCTCGTGGACTTAAGTTAACTTCACGAGCCTGTCTTTTCTTTTTAATACTGTTATTTACAGAGGAATTCGGCCAACCATTGGGCGATTCCATAGATTGTAAATAACATCAATTAAGCTCTTTAATGTTAGTTAACATTGGATTTATCATTAAGCAATACTAACATTCAGATAATTCAAACAGTAACCATTAAAATCTTTAAGTCTTTTGAACGAATCAATTTTAGTAAACTGTAAAACTAAAACAAACATAAAACAATCACAACACTAACAAAAATAACATTAATCACAATACAACACAAACAATACAACACTCAAATACAACATACCAACATAGATAAATTATTTTTGGTATTTTTGTTTTAATATGAACATGGAAATGGGCAAAAGGTGAAATATAAAGTAATCTCACTTGACAGTAAATACTTCCGACACTACTTGCAACGCGATTACACCACTGAAAATTAAACCACTTATAATTATGTCTCCTCTCACTATAGAATCGCTAGTCCAAAATTGCAAGATAATCTTCTCTTCAGCATACAGGCATCAACCCGAAGCCAAGGCTAAAAGCTTTACAATCTCTTGAAATATGAGTCGGCGCTTGGTGAAAATGGCTTCCCTTCCCGCGACGCAATCACTCCTCACAATGGTTGTCAGGCACTATGTTTGGCTCGGAATCGACCCGACATCAAGAAAGTATTCTCACAGACCTTCGATGGTTTGTGATTGTGGTGGTGGTAACGATGGTTGGTGTGATACTTCAGAGAATCGCCAATACTGTCTGTAGAAAGCTCGGTGTTCTCCTCTGTATACACTGGCCATCCATCGATCACACACGCACTTCTTTTTTTCTTCTTTTCTTTTATATTTCTTCAATAGTAACTGCTTCTACTTGAATGGTTGGTTGGATTTCCTTCATTTGTATCAACGACGATGATTTCTTTCCCTACGCGATATGTGTAAACGAGGTTTTTCTTCCAACTGTCCGTTCCTACAACCACTACAGTGGCATATTAGAAAATATAAAGAAATAAGCTGTTAACATGACGTGTTGCCTTAGTGTGTATTCATGTAACTCGACGCATATAGTTATGCTAACTTAACGAGTTAAACATGTGCATCTCACGTGATATACTAAAGCATTTAAATTTAACACATGCATAAATTTAACTATCTGATGCTTAGATGCATTTCGGATAGTTACAAATAACTCACCGATATATAACTTAAGTAAATCTACCAAATCTTGACACGTGTCAACAACAGTTTAATCATAAAATAACATTTCGGAGAGTTACAGGTCTAACTATCCGATGCTCAGATGCATTTCGGATAGTTACAGCTAACTCACCGAAAATCCACTTAAGTCACTTTACCAGAACATGACATGTGTCCTCAGCTATTTTATAAATAAAAAGAGATTTCGGAGAGTTATAGGTCTAACTATCCGATGCTCACCTATAATTTTGGATAGTTATAGATAACTCACCGATTCAGTAATAAACAAATATTTTTATAATAATAATTTTACCACGTGCAAAAATAACAACTTAAGTTTATAACGCTAACCTAACGCGTTGCCTTAGTGTTCAATATAGCAACTCAACGCGTTTAGTTATGTTAACTTAACGAGTTTGTCTCTTCTTTCACTCACTAACTTAACGAGTTATCAAAACGTGCACTATTCATGATACAAAAGATATAACTTTAAAACATATCATGCTTTTCAATAAAAACACACATTAACTTAACGTTTATCTAAATGAGAAATTAATGCAACGAAACGACTAGTTGTTAACTTCAGGAAACTTTCAAAACATAACTACTCGACAATTTAAATATAACTATCCGACATGATCGGTTTGTTAAACATAACTGTCCGAATTATCAGAAAATTTGGATACATAAGAATTTCACAACCTGCAACTTACCGACAGTTCAGAAATGTACTAAATTAACATTAATTCCCTAAAATTAAGAAGATTCTTCAATTAAAGCATATAATAGTGCAATTATAACATAATGGCTTAATTCTTATATGATAAGCTAAATATTATGCAATTAACCATCATTTAACCGTTAATAATATGCACTTTTTCATTCTAAACACTTCCCCCATACCTAAATTTTGCTAGTCCCTTAGCAAACTAAGATCTAATTAATTAGTCTTTCAAAAAGTGTTAGAATTAATTCTTCCCTTTTCTTTTTTTTTGTTTAGCATAAAAATATATTCTGTATGTTTCAGTAATCAACCTGCAAATATACTTAGAATATATGCAAATTACATACAAAGTATATCATCATCACTTAAGTGTTAATTACATTATCGTTTATTCTTCTTTTCATCATCTGTCATCCGGAATTTTCCAATAAGATTTCTAGAAGAAATTTCAACAACATATGAATCAAAATACAATCTAATTCAATATAATTAAGACAAGTAAAATAAAGAATTGTATCTCCATTAAACAACTTCAAAAGTCAATTCTAGATTCATATTACAACAATTCTAGATAATAGAAAATATACTTGATTCATAAGATATCTGTATTTCACAAAACACTTGTATCTTTTCAGAACAGTATATGTATATTTTTTTCTCTCTTTTTTTTCTTCTCTTTTTTTTTCGTACTTTAAAAGTTAATTTAACAAGCTTAATCATACAAGAGCTTTCTAATGTACCTATGTAATGAGCTTTCAGTCAACAATCCCAAATCTGATCAGGATCTTAGGTTGCCAGATTTCAAGAGTCCTTTTTCAGGTCAGCAATCCTTAGATACCTATCTACTCAAGTACAAAAGGCTCGTGATCAAACAAGTCAATAAACTCTCAAAATTTTCTCTTTTTTTTTTTTTTTTAAAATACTACAAACACTATTAATCACATACTATATATGTACGTATTTCATTAATACAAATGCAGTAAAACACCAATCTCATATAGTCCTACTTCTATCATTTATTGAAAATATGAATCCATAACAATAAGCTCATACTTTTTCTGTAGTTTAATAAGATCTACACATAAATCATTCTACAAGTTCAATCAATCAAATTAAATGTATCTTTAATCATATGTGTTTCATTTAATCTAGAATTCACATTTCAGCTCCTTCAGGACTTCTAATAATTTACTGATTTTTTCATTAAGCATTCTGATTTCATTTTAAAATCGTGAAACTATTAAACTCATGAAATTCAAAAAAAAAAAAAAACATAAGATACTATATCTAGATTTGCATAAATAATAAATTCTATAGCATCTTATATAGCCTTCTAAATATAACATTCAAGCAGTTACAGTTTATATAAATTTTACAATCTCAATTATCAGATAGTTACAGCAAGTCCATAAAAATTTTCAAGTTCCACAACTTTGCAGTACCATTTTAATTTCTTTAATTAACAAACTTACATGGCTGTTACTTCAATTACCTCCCCCCCATACCTACATTTTGCATTGTCCTCAATGTAAAAGATTTGACAATAAGTACAGTAATTGTAGCAGGCATGAATACAATTTTGTTTGATTTAAAATTCAAGATGAGTAATTAGTTACATACCTTATTTCATTTGTATCTCCTTCTACATATTCTGATTTTTGATTCTGAAAAACTTTTCATTCGCAGATAAAAGCAAAATATAAAACAAAATAACATTTAACAGATATTAATAAATTAGTGTATTGTGTGGAACCCAGGCTCCTATGCCTCTAGTGGCTCACAAGTAAGCCAGTTGGTTTCCCAAAACAGATACCAACAAACTGGATTGATATTTTTTTTTTTTTTTTATACAATAAAATGAAAACTATATTTTTTTTTTCTTTCTTTTTTAAAAATAAATGCAGAATACACACAACATTAAACACACAAAATTACAACTTAAGAACATGATTGAAAAGTAGAAACAAATGGAATAAACGTGTCAGTCCAAGCAAACTTTTTAGGCAAAGTTCTTCTTGCTATTAATTTTGTTTTAATGCAATTCTTGTTACTTCTTAATTTGTAAACATGTAATATATTATAAATTCCAAATACAAGTGTATTACAATTAATGATATGAAATGCAGAAAGGGATCCTTTTTGGTTCCAGGGTAATGTAGCAGTTTCTATTTCTACATCTATTTCAATATACTCCTCTTCCCACTTCCATTCATTTATGTCTTCCATAATCCATATTTGAAATTTCATCAGTTCATCCCATCATCTTACTAGACATAAAGTAGGATCATCTTCTTCATTATACCACATTCCTATTTAAATTTTATTAAATTCTATAGATGGTGGTTTAGCTATTTCACTCGGTATAGGTAATATTTCTATATATTCATCATAACTGTCTATGCTCACTATGTATATATCAGATCTATATGCTATTGATATCTCTGTGACTAGATATATATATCCATCAAGTATGACATGTGTTTGGTTAATTAATGATTTCTGTCCCAGATATATCATAATATTTTCATTCCAAGATCTATTCAGAAAATTATACACACTTAAGCGTAAATCTTCAGCCCAATTTCCTGTAGGTCTCCAATAATATAATTTTTCAGGAATTGCAAAATTTTTATCAGAAAATATTAAAGTTGACCCACAATTTACAGTTGGTACTTCAAATCTATTAGGCCTTCCTATATTCCATTCTTCTCTTATTATAGGATTTCTTATCAAAATATCAGGTAATAATAAACTTGCATACCTTGGTCTCGTCTTGTATATGATTAATCCTTCATCTATCCCCATAATATAATTTATTCCTTCTAATGCATTGGGTGTAATTCCAGTAGTTTCTTCCATAGCCAGATATTCATGGTTAATTGAACTACGATTAAATGACCTCCATATGAATCCATCTCTAATCTTAGTCATTTTTGCAGCTTGTAGTCCCTGAAAATATTTTTCTTCAATACATTTTTTAATTTCCTTTGATACACAATATAACCTACACAGATCTTTGGCTGACAAGTTACTTAGTACTTCCCTTAGTGCATACAACGGTAATTGCATCAATTCTATTTGTCGATTCTGTATAACACAAACAAAAATTTAGTAGAAACAGAAATTAACATAACTACTGCACACCCTCGTGGAGTTAAGGAGTAACACAACAGACTAAGTTCATTGAATTAAGGACTAACTCTACGATACTATTAACTAAAAATAAAAAAAACATATATACATATAGATAGTTGCTTCAGATATGTTGCTTCATTCAGCTACCCTCCTAGAAGAGGTATCAATTTCATTAACTGTTCTATTGACAGGATTAGGTATAGCTTGTATTGGCAATCCTTCAGTAGGTCTAACTTTCATTGGTTCCTTCTATCTAAGTGGTATATTTCTATTCTAATTTTGAATTGCAACACTTCCAAATACAAAATCTAGACAATTGTTTAATTGTTGGATTATCTTTTCTAATTTCTCTATTCTAGATCATTGTTCCAGTAATGCTTCATAACTTATATTCTTATCATTTATATTTTCTCCTCCCTGGAAATTGTTATTTCTCCAAGATAAATTCGGGTGATTTCTCCAATTAGGATTATAAGAATTTCCCAAGTTATCTCTCTGGTTTCTAGCATAAATAATATCTAAGTCATTTATGTTTGCATTCTTTTCTGCTAGCTTTTGATTTAATGATAACTCTTCTATTTTCTTTGTTAATTCATTTAATTTCACCTCAAGCATAGTATTTGAATCTATTTCATGCATTCCTTTTGGCAATATTTTTTTATCTGTAATAGCTTCAGCTGAATTTTCCCACTGTGCAGTTCTTTTTGCAAAGTTTTCTAAATATGCCCATGCTTCTTCACTACATAACTTTAAAAATCCATTTTGACAAGTAGATTCTAATAAAGATTTCGTTGAAACATCTATGCCTTCATAAATTATACCTATTAATTGTGCTTTACTCATTACATGATGTGGACATTGAGTCAGTAAATCTTTAAATCTTTCAAAATATTTCCAGATTGATTCACCCTATTTTTGGCTACACATTAATATTTCTTTCTTCTTTTTAATCGTTTGATGTGTTGGATAATATTTTTCCAGAAAAATAGAGCAAAATTCATTCCATGTAGAAATTGAATCAGGCGATAGAGTATATAACCATCTCTTAGCTATCTCTTTTAAAGAAAAAGTGATATATCTAAGTTTAATAGCATCTATACTCATGTTCGGCATTTTCATCATTTGACAAACTTCATTAAATTCTCTAAGAAAATAATAGGCATCCTCTCTTTATAATCCATGAAAATGTGGCAATTGACTAATATAATTAGATTTCAGTTCAAACCTATCTCCCTCAAAGTTTGACAATCGAATACATGAAGGTTCATCAGAATGTAGTGGAATCAAATCTCCATAAAATAATTTTTTCTTTACTATTTTCAGCTTGGAGATAAAAACTGCAAACCAATTTATTTGAATCTTATTTACAACTACATATGTGACCCATTTGACAAATTGACTTAATTCTATGTCATGGCCCTATCGTTGATAGACATTTTTAATCAGAATGTTAGCTACCATGTGTTAATGTGGTCCTCCACCTCTACACACACAGTCAACCACACTTTCTTCATTTTTCTCCTCTTATTTTATATTTCTTCCGTAGTAACTGCTTCTACTTAGATGATCTATTGGATTTCCTTCATTCATATCAACGATGGTGATTTCTTCTTCCTTCCACGAGTGAATTCCTACATGATACGTACAATCGTGGTTTCCCTTCGAATGTCTTATTTCTGTAACCGCTATAGTGGCATATTAGAAAATATATGGTCTATAGAGTTACAGATAACACAACGGACTTACTTCGTTGATTTAACTATAAAACACGTGCAATAAAGAAATAAGCTGCTAACATAACGCGTTACCTTAGTGTGTATTCATGTAACTCAACGCGTACAATTATGCTAACTTAACGAGTTAAACATGTGCATCTCACGTGATATACTAAAGCATTTAAATTTAACACGTGCATAAATCTAACTTAACAAGTTCAGATATTTCAGACACTTACGAACCTAACTATCTGATGCCCAAATGCATTTTAGATAGTTAATAGATAACTTACTGAAAATCCACTTAAGTCATGCATTAAGGTTTCAACATGTGTATTGCAGGAAATAATAAAATATTCTATTATCGTTAAAAACATAACTGTCCGGTACATGCAATATAACTCTCTAAACCAACAGAAAATTCAGATACTTAAGAATTTCACAGCCTGCAATTCACCGATAGTTCAGAAATGTACTAAATTAACATTAATTCCCTGAAATTATGCAGATTCTTTCATTAAAGCATATAATAGTGCAATTATAACATAATGTCTTAATTCTCATATGATAAGCTAAATATTATGCACTTTTTCATTCTAAACAACTCTTGAGAAAACACTCCATCCTATTTTTCTAGTAGCTATAATTGCTACCATCAAAGAGGGGAGGTCGATGGATATTCTAACCCTCTACAATGTGGAAACCATGATCTCAGATGGTTAAATCTATTAACGAGATCAACCTTGCTTTGATACCAATTGTTAGGACCTAATGACTTACTAGAGGGGGGGTGAATGGTAATAAATTTGTTTCTTAAAGGTGAATGATTAATTGACAATGTAAAATAGTAAGCACATAAGGTTTTTTAGGTGGTTCACCACTAATGGCTAGTCCACCCCCAAGGCATACTTAGGCTTCACTAAACTTTCACAAACTTACAAACACTTGCTTTAAGGTTAAAGCAAGAACAAACCAATCAGATTGAGCTTTCTAGTCGTAGCTCCAACCAACCTTTCACTAAAGTTTTCAATTGGTGTACTTTAGTAAAAACACTTGCTTGAGGAAATCAGTGTATATTGCGTGGAGAGCTTCTAAGTTTGAATCTATATTTGCTGATGATGATTTGATCTTGAAGACTTTCTTTTGTTGAGCTTGGTGTATAGATTTGTATAAGCAAAAAAGGTTGTCTGACCCCATTCTCTATTGCTTGTATATATAACATTGTGTAACGATCATATTCACTTCCAACAAATGTATTCTGCTGTACTTACTGAATTTGCAAAACCAAATATGGTAAGTTACCATTTAGGAAGGAGTTTCAAGATACCGTTCCGATTTCCTTTGTCTTTTTAGAGGGTTATCTTGCTACGTTTAAAACAGATCATTCAGTCAACTTTCTATGGCATGATTCAGAAACACTCACCTCTTAACTCACCAAAACTGGAAGTGAAGAGGAAGAAATAACATAATGAAGACATAGGATTTATGTGGTTCAGCAATAGCCTACGTCCACGGAGAGTTGAGGGTTCTTCTATGAGCTTCGGCACAATCAACCACACTGTTTTACAACATCATAAAGGTTCATATACTACCCAACTTAGGGTTAATAAACCTTTAATTACATTCAAGCCATTATAGTAGAGAAATAATGCTTCGGAGAAAGGACTCTCAATTTCAGAGCCTCATCTTCCTAACTTTTTGAAATCTGCAACATTTTGGATAGTTATAGACTTAACTATTTGAAGAAATTCTTCTTTCTTCATTTATTATAACTAGCGGTATTGTAGCAGGCTAACTGTCCAGAGAGATTCTATCTTTCGGATAGTTACAGGCTTAATTGTCTGAAAAATCACTTACTCCTTTCTTTGTCCTTTCGGAAGGTTCTATTGTTAACTCTTCAAAAACTACATGTCTTTCAGATAGTTACTATTTTAACTATCCAAAAACTCACTTAAGTGTCTCTTCAGTCATTTTGGAAGGTTGTAGCTGTAACCTTCTGAAAAACTTATGATTTTCGAATAGTTACTACCTAACTATTCAAAGATCCACTTAAGTCACTACTTTTCGGATACTTGTCTTCTTAACTATCTAGACATCCACTTAAGTGTCTGACTTTTAGATACTTAGCTTCATAATTGTCCAAACATCCACTTAAGTGTCCTTTAAGTCATTCCAGATGGTTACAGCTAGTAACCCTCCGAAACCTTCTAACTTTCTGATAGTTAGCTGAAAGTCTCTAACTGAAACTTTATTTTCGGATACTTAGGCCTGATAATCTACTGAAAAATATAAATCTACCAGATACTTACTGTTAACAAGCTTCCAACTAAACCTAGACTTCTTGTGGCATACTCCACACCTGTACTACCTGCCCTAATAATCTCCCACTTAGAGTTTGACACAATGATCAAAGGAAAAATCAATCTCTACACTTGGCTTACAGATTATTGCAATACCGACTCAAGTAATCATTAACTCTTCATCTCCTTCTTTTCAATTTTTTAGGAGACCAATTAAGGCCATATAGAGCCTTAATTTCTGCAGATTCAGAACTTTGGTTAGCATATCTACAACATTTCAGCTCCTGCAATCTTCTGTAGATCTAACCTATTCTGCTCTATCTCTTCCCTTATGAAATGAAATCTCATTCTCATATGCTTGGACCTTGAATGAAACTTCAAATTTTCAGCTAAATAAATGGCACTTTGATTGTCATAGAATAGAATGCTTCTTTTCTATTTGTGCCCTAATTCAGCTAATACATTCTATAGCCAGATTCTTTCTTTAGCTACCTCTGCTACAACAACATATTTAGCTTCTGTAGTCGAGAGTGCAATAATACTTTATAGCTAGGATCTCCAGCTAATTGTAATACTTCCTATGCAGAAAACATAGCCTAAAGTACTGCTTTTATCCAACTCTCTTCCCAAATCAGCATCATAGTACCCAATCAATTCAACTGGTCCTTTCTTGAAATTCAGATCTATATCTAGGGAATATCTGAGATATCTGAGTATCCACAATACAGCAGACCAATGCTCAGCTCCTAGATCTACCATATATCTACTGACCACTCCCACTATATGAGATATATCAAGTCTTGTGCATATCATGACATACATTAAACTTCCCACTACTGAAGCATATGGTATTCTAGACATTTTTGTCCTTTCTTCTTCAGTCTTAGCTGATTGATCTTTAGACAACTTGAAGTGGGGTCCGAGAGGTAGTTCAGTTTTCCTCTCATTTGAGATATTAAATCTCCTTAGTACCTTTTCTAGGTACTTCTTCTGATTTAATCTCAAAGTGTCTACCACTCTATCTCGGATAATTCTCATACCCAAGATTTGCTTGACTTCTCCCATATCCTTCATGTCAAATTCTTTTAACAATTGTCTCTTTAATTGCTTAATCTGTTCCATACTAGAATAAGCAATTAACATATCATCTACATAAATCAGTAGAATAATGAACAATCATTAAACAGTTTTATGTAGCAGCAATAGTCTATATCACATCTTTTGTAGCCTAGGGTACAGATAATGGTATCAAATCTCTTGTACCATTGTCGTGGTGCTTGCTTAAAATCATACAAACTTTTCAGCAATCTACATACTATCTTTCTTTTCTTGCCAATTACTACAAATCCTTCTGGCTACATGTTTAGAATGAAAAAGTGCATATTATTAATGGTTAAATGATGGTTAATTGCATAATATTTAGCTTATCATATGAGAATTAAGCCATTATGTTATAATTGCACTATTATAAGCTTTAATTAAAGAATCTACTTAATTTGGGGGAATTAATGTTAATTTAGTACATTTTTGAACTGTCGGTAAGTTGTAGGCTGTGAAATTCTTAAGTATCTGAATTTTCTGATATTTTGGATAGTTATGTTTAACATACCGAACATATTTCAGACAGTTATGTTTAACATACCGAACATGTATCGGATAGTTATGTTTAAACTATCAAATAGTTATGTTTTAAAAGAATAGTTTATTATTTCCTAAAGTACACGTGTCGAAACCATAACACATGATTTAAGTGAACTTTCGGGGAGTTATCTATAACTATCTGAAATTGCAGCTAGGCATCGGTTAGTTATATGTGTAACTCTCTGAAATCTCCTTTTATTTATAAAATAGCTGTAGACACGTGTCATGTTCTGGGAAAGTAACTTAAGTGGATTTTCGGTAAGTTATCTCTAACTATCCGAATTGCAACTGAGCATTAGATAGTTAGACTTGTAACTCTCCGAAATGTTTCTTTTATTATTAAACTGCTGATAACACGTGTCAAGATCTGGTAGATTTACTTAAGTTATATATCGGTGAGTTATCGGTAACTATCTAAAATGCATCTGGGCATCGGAGAGTTAAGTTTGTAAGTATCCGAAAATGCACCTAAGCATCAGATAGTTAAATTTATGCATGTGTTTTATAATTAAATCAACGAGGTAAGTCCATTGAGTTATCTATAACTCCACAGACTATTTATTTTCTAATATGCCATTGTAGCAGTTGCAGAAATAGGACAATTGGAAGGAAAACCCACGATCGCACTTGTCACGTAGGAATTCACTCGTCGAAGGGAGAAGAAATCATTGTCGTTGATATGAATGAAGGAAATCCAACCGATCATTCAAGCAGAAGCATTTACCACTAAAGAAATATAAAAGAAAAGAAGAAAAAGAAGTAAATGGTGTGTGATTGATGGGTATGGCCAATGTGTATAGAGGAGGAGCACCGAGCTTTCTGCAGACAGCGTCGTCAATTCTCTAAAGTACCACACCAACCATTATCACCACCACATTATCATCACAACATTATCACCACCTTATCACCAACCATCAGAGGTCTATGAGGATACTTTCCTGATGTCGGGTCAATTCCAAGTCAAACATAGTGTTTGACAACCACTATGAGGAGTGATCATGTCGCGGGAAGGGAAGCCATTTTTACCAAGCGCCAACTCATATTTTAGGAGATCGTAAAGCTTCTAGCCTTAGCTTTGGGTTGATGCCTGTATGCTAAAGAGATCATCTTGCAATTTTGGACTCACGATTCTATAGGGAGAGGAGACAGAATTGTAAGTGGTTTAATTTTCAATGATGTAATCACGTCGTATGTAGTGACGAAAGTATTTACTATCGATTGAGATTACTTTACATTTCACCTTTCGCCCATTTCCATGTTCATATTAAAACAAAAATACCAAAAACAATTTATCTGTGTTTTTATTTTGTATTTGAGTTTTGTATTGTTTGTGTTGTATCGTGATTAATGTTATCTTTGTTAGTGTTGTGATTGTTTTATGTTTGTTTTAGTTTTACAGTTTACTAAAATTAGTTCATTCAAAAGACTTAAAGATTTTAATGGTTACAGTTTGAATTATATGAATGTTAGTATTGCTTAATGATAAATCCAGTGTTTACTAACATTAAAGAGCTTAATTGATGTTATTTACAATCTGTGGAATATTTTTGTTTCCTAGATGGGTATTCAGGGTATAATCAAATTCCAGTAGCATTAGAGGATCAAGAGAAAACAATTTTCACCTGTCCTAATGGAACTTATGCTTTTAAGAGAATGCCATTCGGATTATGCAATGCACCAGCTACCTTTCAAAGGTGTATGCAGGGCATATTTATTGGAATGACTGAAGATTTTTTAAAAATATTTATAGATGATTTTACTATATATGGCAACTCATATGAGGTATGTTTAAAAAATTTTGACTAAATATTAAAACGCTGTGTGGAAAAAATTCTAGTTTTGAATTGGGAAAAATGTCACTTCATGGTTAAACAAGGAATAGTCTTAGGGCATGTTGTTTCTAATAAAGGGTTGGAAGTAGATAAAGCTAAAATAGAAGTAATTTCTAATCTACTAGAACCTAAATCAGTAAAAGATATTAAATCATTTCTAGGACATGCTGGTTTTTATCGAAGATTTATTAAAGACTTTAGCAAGATAGCTAGACCTTTAACTAATCTATTAAAAGATGTTCCATTTAACTTTGATAAAAATTGCAAGGAAGCATTTTTCAAACTTAATTTCAACACCTATAATTCAAGCACCTGATTGGAGCCATCCATTTGAATTATTATGCGATGCATCTGATTTTGCTGTAGGAGCAGTGTTGGGACAGAAGATAGAAAAAACTCCTAGAGTGATTCATTATGCAAGCAAAACCTTAAATGATGCTCAAGTTAATTACACAACTACTGAAAAATAACTATTAGCTGTTGTGTTTGCTTTAGAAAAGTTTAGATCATATCTGATTGGAGCTAAAGTAATAGTATACACGGATCATTCAACTTTAAAACATCTAATAAAGAAAAAAGAAACTAAGTCTAGATTGATTCGATGGATATTATTATTACAAGAATTTGATCTAGAAATTAAAGATAAAAAAGGTTGTGAGAATGTAGTAGTAGATCATTTATCAAGATTACAAATAGAAAAATCAAATATTGAAATTAAGGATAATTTTCCTAATGAACAATTAATGACTATCAGCACAATACCTTGGTATGCAGACATAGTTAATTACTTAGTTACTGGTTTAACACCTAAGGATTGGAATAGACAGGATAAGAAATTATTTTTCTCAAGAGTAAAATATTACTATTGGGAAGACCCATACTTATTTAAGAAATGTCCTGATCTAGTTTTAAGGAGGTGCGTTCCAGAAAGTGAATATCAGAGCATATTGTCTTTCTGTCATGACCAAGCTTGTGGAGGGCATTTTGGTTCAGGGAAAACTACTACAAAAATTCTGCAATGTGGATTTTATTGGCCAACACAATTCAAAGATGCTCATAAATATTGATTAAGTTGTTTAAGATATCAACAAATAGGAAGAATATCAAAGAGGAATATGATGCCTCTTAATCCTATTATTGAAGTTGAAATCTTTGATGTGTGGGGAATAGATTTTATGGGTCCATTTCCTATGTCTAATCAATTTAATTACATATTGTTGGGGATGGATTATGTATCTAAATGGATAGAAGATATTCCTATAAAAACTAATGACAACAAAGTGGTAATACAATTTATAAGAACCAATATATTTGCCAGATTTGGAATACCTAAAGCTATTATCAGTGATAGAGGAACTCATTTCTGTAATAGAAGTTTTAAAGCCTTAATGAAGAAATATGGAGTAAACCACAAAATTGCAACATCATATCATCTGCAAACAAGTGGACAAGTAGAAAGTGCTAACAAACGAATTAAGTTAATCTTAGAAAAAGTAGTAAGTCCTATAGAACAGATTGGGCTAATAGATTGATAGATGCACTTTGGGCCTATAGAACTGCTTATAAAACAAGCTTAGGTATGTCACTTTTTAGACTAGTATATAGAAAAAGTTGTCATTTACTAGCTGAAATAGAACATAAAACTTATTGGGCATTAAAAACTCTGAATACTAATTTAAATCAACCTTTTGAAAATAGAAAAATGCAATTAATTGAATAAGAAGAATTTAGAAATGAAGCTTATTCAAAGACTGTAAGAGAAAAAGAGAAAATGAAATTCTGGCATGATAGAAAAATTATTCCAAAAAGCTTTTTTAATAGGACAAGAAGTATATCTTTATATGGCTAGATTCCATAACCATCCAAGAAAATTAAGATCTAGATGGGTAGGACCTTACATAGTTCGAAATATTTATCCTTATGGAACTATTGAAATCGAAAATCCTAAAATTCAGAATATATTTAAAGTAAATGGACAAAGACTTAGACCTATTTAGAAAACACCAAAAATCTCCTTTGGATTTATAGAAGAAGTCAGAGTAGATGACTACTCAAGTTTTACTTAGTAAGAAATCAATTTTTATTTTATAATTGTAAAAAATATATATATATTTAAAATATAAAAATTGTTGCAGTTCAACCGACCGGATCCATTGATATAACTGGAACATAAAAATATCTATATTAATTTTCAGAAAAAAATTTTGGTTTGACCGAAACATAGCATTGGTTCAATCGGAAAAAAAAATAGGTCTGACTGAAACATAGTATCGATTAAATCGGTAAAAAAAAAAAACTATTATCTTAAATATTTTTATTATTATATCTATTTTTATGGGAAGTCTGTTGATTTATGCTTAACTCAACGAGCTTACTCCGTTGAGTCTTGAGTTAGTCAACGAGCTTATTCTGTTGAGTTAACTGTAACTCAACAGAGTACTGTAGCTAAGACCGTAGATGAGAGAGCAATAGTTGGTTCGGGAAATGACCCGATTACCCGCCTAAACTTAGGGCTTATTTAAACTAAAACCTATGGTTTTGGGGCATTATCCTGCAAATCATTTGGAATTTAGAACAGTAGAGATCAGAGTGATTCTGTGCTGTTGTGTAACTCCATGATGAGGAAGATGACACTCGAGTTCTGGGAAGATGCTATTGACACATCAGAATTTCTGAAAGAGTTAGAGGAATGGCACACGCAGCAAAAGATTTAGAATACGACAAGAGAAAAAGAGTTACAGAAGGTAGAATCTGAACTTTTTAGATTAAGAAGAATGTTAGTAGATTGTGGTATACAAATACCTCAGATAATGGAGACACGAATCAGAGTAGCAACAAAAAGTACAGTTAGTAAAGAAAGAAAAATCAGGCCGAAAATGAAGTAGCCCTAGAGCTAATCCAGCGCAAGGCCAGATTATGGTTCAAAAGGTGCATTGCTGGTTGTGGAAGTTGGGAAATATGGCGGCAGCAACAAGTAGGAGAACGGGAGGAACCAATTGCTGAAAGACCTGTTCTTGAGGAACAACAGTTAGGACCTCCATTTCAACCAACAAAGCCATTGCCACGAGTAGCATTTGCTTGGCCGAGAACTGATGAAGAAGAGAAAGAGTTTGCTAGCTTGGTCAAAACAGCAAGAGACCAAGGTGATGACGAACGAATAGCTAAAGCTAAGGCACATATTTTATATGATGCCATTAAGAAAAGAAGGGGCGAAGAAAAGTTGAGGGTACAGTACAAAATTAAGGTTGAACAACATCAAGTAGCAGCTAAATCAAGTGCTGCAAGAGAAGCTGAAGCTGGTCCTTCGAGACCAGCAATTATTGAAAAATTAAATAGGAAGAGCCAATACTTGTGGCTCAAAGGCGTGCAAAGCCTTTATTTTTAGATTTAATCTCAGATGAAGAAGAGGAAGAATAGGCACAATTAATCACACGAAGGAAAGGAAAAGAGATAGTGCCTGAGTATCAAAAAGAGATTAAATCTGAAGTACAAATGTCAATAGGGCCTATGGAGCCAATTTTTATAAACCTGCTATCCGATTTTGAGGAGGAGTAGGAGCAGCAGCAGCCTATACAAGAAGAAGAAACAGAAATTAGGGCAGAAACGGAATTACCCGTGACTCCATCCCAATCTACCACAAAATCAGAAAGAATAGTGATAGAGCAAATTGGTAGTTAGGAGGAAGAAGAAAGAACAGAAAATGAAGAAGAAGCTGAACGAAACCATTTGGACAAAAATGACTTTGCAAATTCCACTAAAGAGCAAGAAACTCTTTAGCAATTTATGGAAAGAATTCAAGATAGAGTGGAGAGTTCTATTGGCTCACCACCATAAACAAAAGTAGAAGCAAAAATTCAGGAATCTGCAAAACATGTTCAAATTCAGCCTATGGTAGAGGAGATCAAGAACAAACCCCTTTGGAACAACAAAGTCACATTCCTGACCTGACTAAAACAACAATTTTGAATGAAGTACATTTTTGGAGTTAGGAAGCTTATAATAAATATCAAGAGATTAGGGGTTATGATATTATATACAGTAGACCAGTAAATTGGGACGAAATGCAAGAAATCAAAGATTTATTTGAGTTCCAAGGTCTACTGAAGTTTATTTCTCAAGAAAGAGGGCATGTAGTATATGAGAATCTAGTGCCCTGCTTTTATGCAAATTTGAGAGAAGAAGAAGGAAAATTAATTTCCAATGTGGAGGAAGCTAATGTACAGACAACACTAGAGCTTCTCTACAACATTTTTGGATTAAAGAATGAAGGCAGGAAATTTTGGAAAGTACAACTGCCGTTGAATGGATAGAACAAGAAATCAAGGACAGTTTGGCTATCAATCCTAGTGTGCCTTTATTAAACAAACTGAAGCATTTAAATGGTAAAAGCACCCATGGTAGCCAACATTTTAATTAAGAATGTCTACCAACGACAAGGTCATGACATAGAATTGAGTTAATTTGTCAAATGGGCCACATTTGCAATTGTAAATAGAATTCCTATAAATTGGTCTGCAGTTTTTATCTCGAAGCTGAGAATAGTGAAGAAGAAATTGTTTTATGGAGATTTGATTCCACTGTTGATGGTGGATTGTATTGATTTCACGAAATAGGCATCAAAGGGAATCAAATTAAGAACCATTTCAGTGAAAGAATACAGAAATTTTGTAGCTGTAGAAATAGCTGTACCTTCTAGAGAAATTACAGGAGCTATAGAGAGGATTAATCAATTAGAACTTCAATTAGAAAAACTCCAGAAGAAAGTAGATGAACTTAGGAATAGAGGCTAAATTGTATTGTTCGTCTACTTGTATATAATTGTATGGAAAAATATCTGATTGATTGTAATGTAAATTGATTCATATGAATGAATATATAAAATTTTCAAATATACTTTTCATACGTGTTTTGAATGTGAAATGAATGAAATTTATTGAATGTTATATAATTTGTGGAACATTATGAATGAATGTTTAACAAATTTACAATTTGCTGAATGACAAGATAGATGCTTGAAAATTTCTACTACATGTTGCAAGGTAAAATGTAAATTCTACATAATATAAAATGACCAACAAGTTAAATATATATATAATATTCAGATTTAAATGAATTTTGAGTAGAATGATGCATTAATGACATAGATTTAACTTTATTTCAGTTAGCAGAATGAAAAAAAAAAAGAAGCAGAGAGGTAGTTACGAGGAGTGAACTTAGAGGTTGCTAAGTGTTAACTCAACAAAGTAAGTTCATTGAGTTAAGCTTAACTCCACGAGGTCAGTAATATAATATAAGGTCACTCCGTTAAGTTATCTGTAACTCACCGAAGTTAGTCCATGGAGTTAGCAACAGTAACCGACATTGTTCCGTTGAGTTATCTGTAACTCAACGAGGTTAGTTCGTGGATTAAGTAAAATAGTTATTCTTTTAACCACGAACGAAACTTCGTCAGTTTAGCGGTTACCAGAATTTGAAATTAATAGTAGTACACGTACCCATAAAAACAGGAACCACGCTGCACGTTGCAAGACACGTTCTTGCAACGAGATTTATTCACTTTATGGATGTGCAATTGTGAAATAGCTAAACCACCGTCTGCATAATTTGATAAAATTCAAATAGAGATGTGGTATAATGAATATGATGATGCTACATTATGTTTAATAACATGGTGGGATGAATTGATGAAATTTCAAATATGGATTATGAAATACATAAATGAATGGAAGTGGGAAGAGGAGTATATTGAAATAGATGTAGAAATAGAAACTGCTACATTACCTTGGAACCGAAAAGGATCTCTTTCTGCATTTCATTTCATTAAGGGTAATACACTTGTATTTAGCATTGATAATATACTGCAAGTTTACAAATTAAAAAGGAACAAGAATTGCATTAAAACAGAATTAATAGTAAGAAGAATTATGCCTAAAAAGTTTGCTTGGACTGACACATTTATTCCATTTGTTTCTACTTTCAATCATGTTCTTAAGCTGTGATTTTTTGTGTTTAATGTTGTGTGTATTCTGCATTTATTTTTAAAATAAAAAATAAAAAAAATGTAGTTTTCATTTTTATTTTATACAAAAAAAAAACAAAATATCAATCCAGTTTGTTGGTATCTGTTCTCGGAAACCAACTGACTTGCTTGTGAGCCATCAAAGGCATAGGAGCCTAGGTTCCAAACAAGACAATGATTTATCAATATCTGTTAAATGTTATTTTGTTATATATTTTGCTTTTATCTGTGAATGAAAAGTTTTTCAGAATCAAAAATCGGAATATGTAGAAGGAGATACAAAAGAAACAAGGTATGTAACTGATTACTTATCCTGAATTTAGATTTAAACTCATTCATTGAGTTAGGTGCTAAATCAATGAAACTATATTCATGCCTACTACAATTAATGTATTTATTGTCAAATCTTTTACATTGAGGACAATGCAAAATGTAGGTATGGGAGGGAGGTAATTAAAGTAATAGCCATGTAAGTTTGTTAATTAAAGGAATTAAAATGGTACTGCAAAGTTTTGTGGAAAGTGAAAATTTTAATGAACTTGCTGTAACTATCTGATAATTGAGACTGTAAATTTTTTTTTATAAATTGTAACTACTTGAATGTTGTATTTAGAATACTATATAAGATGCTATAGAATTTACTATTTATGCTAATCTAGATATAGTATCTTATGTTTTTTCTGAATTTCATGAGTTTAACAATTTCACGATTTTAAAATGAAATCAAAATGTTTAATGAAAAAAATTATATGGAGTCCTGAAGGAGTTGAAATGTGAATTCTAGATTAAATGAAACACATATGATTAAAGATACATTTAATTTAACTAATTAAACTTGTAGAATGATTTATGTGTAGATCTTATTAAACTACAAAAAAGGTATGAGCTTATTGTTAGGGATTCATATTTTCAGTAAATAATAGAAGTAGGACTATATGAGATTGGTGTTTTATTGCATCTATATTAATGAAATACGTACATATATAGTATGTGATTAATGTTTTGTTTTGTTTTTGTATTTTGAAAGAAAAAAAAAGAAAGAAAGAAAAACTTTGAGAGTTTATTGACTTGTTTGATCACAAGCCTTTTGTACTTGAGCAGATAGGTATGTAAGGATTGCTGACCTGAAAAATGACTCTTGAAATTTGGCAACCTAAGATCTTGATCAAATCTAGGATTGTTGACTTAAAGCTCGTTACATGGGTACATTAGAAAGCTCCTATATGATTCAAGCTTGTCAAATTAACTTTTAAAGTACAAAAAAACAAAAAAAAATTAAATACATATACTGTTCTGAAAAGATACAAGTGTTTTGTGAAATATAGATATCTTATGAATCGAGTATATTTTCTGTTATCTAAAATTGCTGAAATATGAATCTAGAATAGACTTTTGAAGTTGTTTAATGGAGATACAATTCTTTATTCAACTTGTCTTAATCATATTTAATTGGATTATACTTTGATTCGTATGTTGTTGAAATTTCTTCTAGAAATCTTATTGGAAAATTCAGGATGACAGATGATGAAAAGAAGAACAAACGATAATATAATTAACACCTATGTGATGATGATATACTTTGTATGTAATTTGCATATATTCTAAGTATATTTGCAGGTTGAAGAGGAGAAAACAATATTACTGAAACATACAAAATATCTATATGATAATACTAGTTCTTATGCTGAACAGAAAAAAAAAAAAAGGGGGGGGGGGGGGGGGGAAGAATTAATTCTAGCACTTTTAGAAAGACCAATTAATTAGATCTTAGTTTGCTAAGGGACTAGCAAAAGTAAGGTATGAGGGAAGTGTTTAGAATGAAAAAGTGCATATTATTAATGGTTAAATGATGGTTAATTGCATAATATTTAGCTTATCATATGAGAATTAAGCCATTATGTTATAATTGCACTATTATAAGCTTTAATTAAAGAATATGCTTAATTTGGGGGAATTAATGTTAATTTAGTACATTTTTGAACTGTCGGTAAGTTGCAGGTTGTGAAATTCTTAAGTATCTGAATTTTCTGATATTTCGGACAGTTATGTTTAACATACTGAACATATTTCAGACAGTTATGTTTAACATACCGAACATGTATCGGATAGTTATGTTTAAACTACCGAACAGTTATGTTTTAAAAGAATAGTTTATTATTTCTTGAAGTACACGTGTCGAAACCATAACGCATGACTTAAGTGAACTTTAGGTGAGTTATCTATAACTATCCGAAATTGCAGTTAGGCATCGATTAGTTATATGTAACTCTCCGAAATCTCCTTTTATTTATAAAATAGCTGTAGACACGTGTCATGTTCTAGGAAAGTGACTTAAGTGGATTTTCTATAAGTTATATCTAACTATCCAAAATGCAGCTGAGCATCGGATAGTTAGACTTGTAACTCTCTAAAATGTTTCTTTTATTATTAAACTACTGATGGCATGTGTCAAGATCTAGTAGATTTACTTAAGTTATATATCGATGAGTTATCGGTAACTATCCGAAATGCATCTAGGCATCGAATAGTTAAGTTTGTAAGTATCTAAAAATGCACCTGAGCATCGAATAGTTAAATTTATGCATGTGTTTTATAGTTAAATCAACGAGGTAAGTCTGTTGAGTTATCTGTAACTCCACAGACTATTTATTTTCTAATATGCCATTGTAGCGGTTGCAGAAACAGGACAGTTGGAAGGAAAAACCACGATTGCACGTATCACGCAGGAATTCACTCATCAAAGGGAGAAGAAATCATCATCGTTGATATGAATGAAGGAAATCCAACCGACCATTCAAGTAGAAGTAGTTACCACTAAAGAAATATAAAAGAAAAGAAGAAAAAGAAGTAAAGGGTGTGTGATCGACGGGTATGGCCAGTGTGTATAGAGGAGGAGCACACCACTCTACAAACAGCGTCGACAATTCTCTAAAGTACCACACCAACCATTATCACCACCACATTATCACCACAAGATTATCACCACCTTATCACCAACCATTGGAGGTCTATGAGGATACTTTCCTGATGTCGAGTCGATTCTGAGCCAAACACAGTGCCTAACAACCACTGTGAGGAGTGATCGCGTCGTGGGAAGGGAAGCCATCTTCACCAAGCGTCGACTCATATTTCAGGAGATCGTAAAGCTTCTAGCCTTGGCTTCAGGTTGATGCCTATATGCTGAAGAGGAGATCATCTTGCAATTCTGGACTCGCGATTCTATAGGGAGAGGAGACAGAATTTGTAAGTGGTTTAATTTTCAGTGGTGTAATCGCGTCATATGTAGTGATAGAAGTATTTACTATTGATTGAGATTACTTTACATTTCACCTTTCACCCATTTCCATGTTCATATTAAAACACAAATACCAAAAACAATTTATCTGTGTTTTTATTTTGTATTTGAGTGTTGTATTATTTGTGTTGTATCGTGATTAATGTTATTTTTGTCAATGTTGTGATGTTTTAGTTTTACAGTTTACTGAAATTAGTTCGTACAAAAGACTTAAAGATTTTAATGGTTACTGTTTGAATTATCTGAATGTTAGTATTGCTTAATGATAAATCCAGTGTTTACTAACATTAAAGAGCTTAATTGATGTTATTTACAATTTGTGGAACCGCCCAATGGTTGGCCGAATTCCTCTGTAAATAGCAATATTAAAAAGAAAAGACGGGCTCGTGGAGTTAATATAAGTCCACGAGGTTAGTCCGTTGAGTTAGCCATAACTCAACAAACTTTGTCTGTTGAGTTAACTGTAATTCAACGAAGAGCTTATTGAATATATAAATTTGATTGTTAAAAATGGAACAGTTCTCAATTCTTAAG
Source organism: Cymodocea nodosa (assembly GCA_036874045.1). Classification (NCBI taxonomy): domain Eukaryota; kingdom Viridiplantae; phylum Streptophyta; class Magnoliopsida; order Alismatales; family Cymodoceaceae; genus Cymodocea; species Cymodocea nodosa. The sequence continues at coordinate 9,650,120 of CM072342.1, forward strand.
TAATTCCCTATGGGATCGACCTGTACTTGCACACTAATACAATAGACACTATGCACTTGTAGTTAAAATACAAATTGGAATTAATATCTAACTTGTATTAACGGTTGTTTGTTTTTTTCTAAAAAAGAATAGGCATAAAGATAAATTAACTAAGTAAAAACAGAAGTTAACAAATCCAAGTTTTTCTAGTGCGTTGCTAGAGATCCAAACAAGTTTTCTAGTGTCGTGCTAGCCAAGCAAACACTACATCATGTAGAGTTCTTCCTGCAAGTCACCATGTAGGAATGGTGTCTTTACATCCATTTGCTCCAAGAGCAAATTTTCTGCAACAACAATGCTTTAGACTATTCTTATAGTATTCATCTTCACAACAAGAGAGAATACTTCTGTATATTCTATGTCTTGAATTTGCTGAAAACCCTTGATGACAAGTCTGGCTTTATATTTCTTGCTGCCATCTAGTTGTTCTTTCATCCTGAACACCCATTTGTTTCTTAGGATTTTCTTTCCTTCTAGCAATGAAGTTAACTCCTAAGTATTATTCTTCTCTAGGGACTTCATTTCTTCTTTCATTGCTAACTCCCATTTGTGTGCATCACTTGCACAGATTGCTTCCTGATATGTTTCAGGTTCACCATCATCCGTTAGTAACAAATAATTGAATGATGGTACATACCTTTCAAGTTGTCTAGAAACCCTTCCAAATCTTCTAAGTTGTCTGGTGACAACTTCATCTTCTTGATCATCTAGATGTTCTTGATGTTCAGCCTCTAGAAGCTAAATTTCTTCTATAGGTTCCTTCTGAGATTGTTCAACATTATTATCTAAACTAATTTCAGTAGTACTTTTAGATTGAAACTCTAACTAATGTTCATCTACACTTTCTCTATGCTTGTACATCTTGAATTCAATAAATGTGACATCTTTTGCACGGATTATTTTTTTGGTTTCTTCTACCTAGAATCTGTAACCAAAATAATCCTTACCATAGCCAACGAAATAACATTTTTGTGATTTTGAATCCAACTTTTCTCTTTTGTCACTATTCAAGTGGACAAATGACTTGGATCTAAAGACTTTTAAGTGAGCATAGTTGACCTCTTTCCCTATCCACAATTCTTCAGGATTTTTGAGTCCCATTGGGACAGATGGTCCTCTATTTATCAGATAGGCAATTGTATTGACAGCTTCTTCCTAGAATGACTTGGGAAAACCTGCATGTAGTTTCATGCATCTTGCCCATTCATTCAAGGTCCTATTCATCCTTTCAGCAACTCTATTTTGTTGTGGAGTTCCAACTATAGTCCTTTGCCTTCTAATCCCTTTCTCCTCACAGTAAACTTTAAATTCATGGCTATCATATTCTCCTCTATTATCTGACCTGATGGATTTGATTTTTCTTCCACTCTAATTTTCCACTTTTGCCTTCCATTTCTTGAAGACTTGGAAAACTTCATATTTCTATTTCAGAAAATAAGCCCATACCTTCCTTGTACCATCATCAATGAAGGTGATTGTAACGCTTTTATATGTTGTTAAACTAAACGGCAAAAGCGCAAATTTTACATTTATAACCGCAAGTGCATGGTGCCCATTGTAATAAGCATGTGCAAGTACGGGTCAAATCCACAAGGAGTTTGTCTTAAATAATTTTATTAAAATGATTGTTTGATAAAACATCCACTCTATTAAATCCACAATTAAAACTCTAATTACATGCAATTAAGTTACAATTTACAAAAATACAATAAAGATTTCAAAGTTAGCATAAAACTTGTTAATTCCTAGAGCTAATAGCTAGAAAACTCAAGAAAATCTTAAGTTCACATTTCTGGAATCACAGAAATTAGTCCAAATTCTAACTCTTCTTCCTTCCAACCTGGACATTGAAAAATCCAGAGAAAATATTGTTTGGAAAGGTCATCGAGTTATCTTTAAAATGGTAGTGATTTCCAAGACTAATTCACTCTAGGTTGCTGCGGATTCATGAATAGTGCGCAAAACGATTCTGAAAACTTGCCAAAAATGCAATGTCGGTGTAAAAATCATAACTCAATCAAATCTCCACGAAACACCATGAAATCAATGCGCCTTGAAAGATAACTCATTTTTCTAATAACAAAAATTTATAGAAAAACATTTTGGAATGCACAAAAGCAAGGCAACACAAAGGCGTCAAGCACAATTTATGTCACTTGACCAGTAAAACAGAGTAGATGCTACCTTCGAAAGAATAATCGAAAAACCGAAGAAATACATTCCAACAACACTACATACATATTGTACACTTAAAGTACTTGCAAAACAAGCTATAACATGACATATAACTCAGAGAAATCAAGTCGTACAACATATAACAAAATGAGGTTCATACAGGAATTTAAAGCAAATAAGATATACACGCATTCACGAGGGTTAAGAGTTAGTTTTATTTACAACATTCACATGAAGTAACCATATTCCACGAAATATATTGTAAAACAACTAATATTCTTAAACAAAATCATCATTAAATAACATATTACATGTGCACATAACAAATGAATTAAAAACCTAAATACTCATACACATATGATATGAAAATTTGATATTCAAGTATGAGGATCTCTCTTCTCCAATATACCTTTGAGTTCTCCACCTTTCTTCAAGCACGAGCTCCCTTTCAACCTTGAATCACGTCACACCAACACACCACAGGGCTATCACCACCTGTAGCACGTCCAAAAGAGGCCTCTACCGCTTTGAAGTGGTGGTTGCACGTCTTCAACCACTTCCAAGATATATGAAGTTGTTGGGTTTCCTCTCAATTTTGATGCTTCCTATTACCTCATCTTGAAGATCACGTCCCAAGCTCTTCCAATGCTGCACACGTGCCTCCAATACCACCAATTTCACTCGTGGAGGTCCTTCCATATGTCGGCTTGGAGTGGAAAGAAGGAGGTCTTCTAGTATGAGGGAGAAGACATCTAGCTCACCAATCTTGGAGGAGAGCTTGTCCACAACCATGGCTGGAAGAAGGGAGGACGAAATTTTTCTTTGGAGTTCTTTTCTTGGTCCTTTGCGTGGAGGAGAAAGGAGATAAGATGTTTCCTTGGTCGGCCATGCACTTTTCTCTTCCCTTGTCATTCATCTATGGAAAGAATTCAAACTCCTTCCAATTGAGACCTTCTAATTTAGCAAGCTTTAATCATTGATTGATTGATTGGTGGATTGATTTGGAGTTTGAATTGGATGACCATGAGTTGTTGATTTCCCATGATTTAATCCAAGGGTCCATGTCCTCACCTACAATAACTCAAAAGATAACATTAAATGCATATGCACATTACACATAAATTGCTACTCAATTATAAAGCAAAAAATGAAATGTGCATAATATATTGCTTTCTCAATTGAGGATTATTTGATTTCATATCTTAATGATAATTCTTTTAAGATATGCATGAAATCAATATATAAATTACTTATATTTACACATGGGCTAATTGACCAGGTGTTAATTTAATAAAGGATAAATTTGTGCATTATTGACTATTTAACCAATAAAATATGCATAGTTCTAAAATATGATTTTCATGTAGTCTTTCATAAGAACATATATAATGATGACTTATAATCCTTAATATGCATGAATTAACATATATAAAATACACAAATTGATACTTTACAGTGATATAATAGAGAGCACCTCCTAAAGAACTGATAGGGGTAAGCCCCCACACATCCATGTGAACCAGCTCCAATTTCTGTGACTTAGGATCATGAGGAGTTCAGGCAAAGTTGACTTTCTTCTACTTTCCCTCAATGCAGTCCTTACATATCCCTAAATTGACATTCTTCAAGTTAGGTATTTTCCCTTCTACCACTAAAACTTTCAATCCATTCTCACTAAGGTGTCCTAGTCTTTTATGCCATAAGTTAGTGTCTTTAGTATCACTGATTGCTATAATAGTGTCATTTTGATCCAATGTTAGATATAAGGTGCCAGTCCTCTATCCTGAGGCAATAATTCTTGCACCTTTGGTTACCTTCCATTTGCCTGCACCAAAAGTAATTTGATAACTATCATTATCTACAAAACTTATGGAAATTAATTGCTTTGCAAGATTAGGAACATATCTGACTTCTTACAATTTCCATTTCCTTTGTTTTGTTTTAATGTGTACCTCTCCTATTCCCAACACATCCAAACTTGTGTTGTTAGCTAGGTACACCTTTTTCACAGGAGTTGCACAATAATTGTGCAACAAATCCTTCTTGTAGGTAGTGTGGAATGAAGCTCTTGAGTCTAGTACCCATGAGTCAATTAAACTATCTACACAGCATACTAGGGCATCATCTGAATCGTAGGTGACAACATTTGCACCTGCTCTATCTGATTCCTTCCCTTTGTTGTCTTTCTTGGGAGCCTTGCACTATGACTTGAAGTGCTCCCATTGATTGTAGTTCCAGCATTTAATATCTGATCTCACTTTACTGGTACCTTTGGACTTTGACCTTCCTTTGTATTTAAATTGTTTTGATTTACTTCTCCCTCTACTTTCAACACTAAGGGCAGAAGTTGAAACTGGCAATTCACTTTTCCTACGAATTCCCTCACTCAAAATTAAATCTCAGATGTCACTCATTTTGAGCTTCTCATGACCTAGTGAACTACTTACACTAGTCATGACAGGAGACCAACTTTATGGTAATGAGGATAATAAAATCAATGCCTTGATTTCATCATCAAATACTATATCTACTGAATGCAATTGATTCAAAATAGTATTTAACTCATTAACGTGGTCTGTAACATTTCCACTTTCATGCATTTTCAAATTAAATAATCTACGCATGAGAAATACCTTGTTGGTGGCTGATGGCTTCTCATACATGTTGGACAAAGCTTTAATCAAGTCAACCGTTGTTTTCTCCTTGGCAACGTTTAAATGAACGTTCCTTGCCAGTGACAACCTGACGAGACCTAGAGCTTTTCTGTCCAGCAACTCCCACTCTTCTTGATCCATCTTCTCTGGTTTTCTTTTGAATAGAGGTCGATGAAGATCCTTCTGATACAAACAGTCTTCTATCTGAGACCTCTAATATCCAAAATCTTTTCCAACAAACTTCTCAATCCTAAGCTTTCTATCGTCTGCCATTCTATTAAACTAAAAAACCTTCAGCTCTGATACTAGTTGTTACGTTTAAAACAGATCGTTCAGTCAACTTTCTATGGTATGATTCAGAAACACTTACCTCTTAACTCACCGAAACTGGAAGTGAAGAGTAAGAGGAAGAAATAACACAATGAAGACACAGGATTTACGTGGTTCAGTAACAGCCTACATCCACGGAGAGTTAAGGGTTCTTCTATGAGCTTCGGCACAATCAACCACACTATTTTACAACATCATAAATGTTTATATACTACCCAACTTAGGGTTAATAAACCTTTAATTACATTCAAGCCATTACAGTAGAGAAATAATGCTTCAGAAAAGGGACTCTCAATTTCAGAGCCTTATCTTCCTAACTTTCTAAAATCTACAACATTTCAGATAGTTACAGACTTAACTATTCGAAGAAATTCTTCTTTATTCATTTAATGTAATGGGCGATACTATAGCAGGCTAACTGTCTAGAGAGATTCGATCTTTCGGATAGTTACAGACTTAACTGTCTGAAAAACCACTTACTCCTTTCTTTGTCCTTTCGAAAAGTTCTGTTGTTAACTCTCCGAAAACTGCATGTCTTTCGGATAGTTACTGCTTTAACTATCTGAAAACTCACTTAAGTGTCTCTTCAGTCATTTCAGAAGGTTGTAGCTGTAACCTTCTGAAAAACTTATGATTTTCGGATAGTGACTACCTAACTATCCGAAGATCCACTTAAGTTACTGCTTTCCGGATACTTGTCTTCTTAACTATCTAAACATCCACTTAAGTGTCTGACTTTCGGATACTTAGCTTCATAACTGTCCAAACGTCCACTATTTAGAATGAAAAAGTGCATATTATTAATAGTTAAATGATGGTTAATTGCATAATATTTAGCTTATCATATAAGAATTAAGCAATTACGTTATAATTGCACTGTTATATGCTTTAATTGAAGAATCTGCTTAAATTGGGGGAATTAATGTTAGTTTAGTACATTTATGAACTGTCGGTAAGTTGCAGGTTGTGAAATTCTTAAGTATCAGAATTTTCTGATATTTCGGACAGTTATGTTTAACATATCGAACAAATTCGGACAGTTATGTTTAACAGACCGAATATGTATTGGATAGTTATGTTTAAATTACCGAACAATTATATTTTGAGAGAATATTTTATTATTTTCTGAAGTACACGTGTCGAAACCATAATGAATGACTTAAGTGAACTTTCAGTGAGTTATCTATAACTATCCGAAATTGCAGCTGGGCATCGGATAGTTATCCCTGTAACTCTTTGAAATCTCTTTTTATTTATAAAATAGCTAAGGACACATGTCATGTTCTGGGAAAATTAACTTAAGTGGATTTTTAGTGAGTTAGCTGTAACTATTCGAAATGTATCTGAGCATCGGATAGTTAGACCTGTAACTCTCCAAAATGTTATTTTATGATTAAACTACTGCTGACACGTGTTGAGATCTAGTAGATTTACTTAAGTTATATATCGGTGAGTTATTTGTAACTATCCGAAATGCATCTGAGCATCAGATAGTTAAGTTTATAAGTATCCGAAATGCACCTGAGCATTGGATAGTTAAATTTATGCATGTGTTTTATAGTTAAATCAACGAAGAAAGTCTGTTGGGTTATCTGTAACTCCACGGACTATATATTTTCTAATATGCCACTGTAGCGGTTGTAGGAATAGATAGTTGGAAGAGAAAAACCACGTTTGCACGTATCACGTAGGAATTCAATCGCGTAGGGAGAAGAAAGCATCGTCGTTGATATGAATGAAGGAAATACAACCGACCATTCAAGCAGAAGCAGTTACTTTTGAAGAAATATAAAAGAAAAGAAGAAAAAAAGAAGAAGTGTGTGATTGATGGGCGGATAGTGTGTGCAGAGCAGGATCGGCGTCGCAATTCTCTGAAGTACCACACCAACCATCATCATCACCATCTTCACCACCATAATCACCAACCATCGGAGGTCTGTGAGGATACTTGCCTGATGTCGGGTCGATTCCGAGCCAAACACAGTGCCTGACAACCACTATGAGGAGTGATTGTGTCGTGGGAAGGGAAGCCATTTTCACCAAGCGCCGACTCATATTTCAGGAGATCATAAAGCTTTTAGCCTTGGCTTCGGGTTGATGCCTGTATGCTGAAGAGGAGATTATCTTGCAATTCTAGACTCACAATTCTATAGGGAGAGGAGACATAATTGTAAGTGGTTTAATTTTTAGTGGTGTAATCACGTTGCAAGTAGTGTTGAAATTATTTACTGTCAAGTGAGATTACTTTACATTTCACCTGTCACCCATTTCCATTTTCATATTAAAACAAAAATACCAAAAACAATTTATCTATGTTTGTATGTTGTATTTGAGTGTTGTATCATGATTAATGTTATCTTAATTGATGTTATTTACAATCTATGGAATCGCCCAATGGTTGGCTGAATTCCTCTGTAAATAGCAGTATTAAATAGAAAAGACAGGCTCATGGAGTTAACTTAAGTCCACGAGGTTAGTCCATTCAGTTAGCCATAACTCAACAAACTTAGTCCGTTGAGTTAACTATAAATCAACGGAGAGCTTATTGAATATATAAATTTGATTGTTAACAAACAAACAGTTCTCAAATTTGTCAGCAATTCCCTATGGGATCGACCTGTACTTGCACACTAATACAATAGACACTATGCACTTGCAGTTAAAGTACAAATTGGAATTAATATCTAAATTGTATTAAAGGTTGTTTGTTTACTTCTAAAAGAGAGAATAGACATAAAGATAAATTAACTAAGTAAAAACAGAAGTAACAAATCCAAGTTTTTCTAGTGTAGTGCTGGGAAAACCAAACAAGTTTTATGGCACCGTTGCTAGGGAATTGAATTGAATTGAATTGATATAAGCAACTGTTAGAGTTGTGTGTTTTCTTCTGTAATTGAGAATATGACATATGCTTATGCTCAAAGATTTCTGAAACCTGTAATTAGCATATGTGAATTCTACAATTCTGAAGGACACGACATTTCTGATTGTTTGAAATTGAAACGTTTACAGATGGTTAGATCCCATGAATAACAAATGAATTATCCTCAATATAATAGAGTCGAGTATGAGAATCCTATAGTTTACCCAACTGATGATCAGTATAGAATGTGTAATATGATGAGAGACACTGAAGTTTGGGATAGCTATGACAGACTAGAGCATAGTATAGAGCAAAATTTGGACAAACTGGAACACTTTGTATGTCAACAACAAGAAGTCAACTAATTAAACTATAAGGAGGCATATTCAAAACCCAAAAAGGATATAATTTACGAAACTGAAAAAACCATAAAGAAAATTGATCAAAAATTGAATGCAATGAAATTAGATGATCTGGAAACAAAATTAAAAGCATTAGACGATAATGCAATGAAAATACAAGTTATGCAACAAGACAATGAAAATCATAATGTTATAAACCTACATAATTTGCAAAATATACAGCAAATAGAAAATACTAATGCAAGAGAATTTAAAGAATGCACTTTAAAACTAAAAACAATTAAAGATCATAATCACAAAAATGATATGCAAAAACATCATGAAAGTAACGAAAATCTAGAAGATGTATGTGTAACATTAAGATCTGGAATTGATATACCACCAAGAACTCAAAATGAAAATGATATGAAGGTGGATAAGAGTAAAAATCAAAATGATAATGAAAATGTAATAGTTGAAAATCTAGAAATCACTGAAGAACAATCTGAATCTGCAAATGAAGCTAAAAATGATCAAACAAATCAACTAAAAGAAAAAGAGTCTTTGAAATCAAAATCTTTAGCACCCTATCCTAAAATATTACAATAAACAATACCTGAAAGACAAGAAAAAATCAGAGAAATTTTTCAAAAAGTACAAGTTAACATTCCTTTGTTAGATCTATTGAAAAAAATGCCACCTTGTGCTAAATTTCTTAAGGATTGGTGTACTAAGAAAAGAGAGTGAAAAGTTCTTAGAAAGGTCTTTTTAGCTAAGCAAAGTAGTTCCCTATTTTTGCCACAAATTCCTAAAAGGTTATCTGATCTTGGAATCCCTATTATATCATGCACCATAGGAAATACCATTCTAGAAAGAACACTAATAGACCTAGGTGTAGGTATAAATGTTATGCCAAGTGATATATTTGCATCCTTAGGATTAGAAGGCTTAACTCCTACTAGTACGGTTATTCAATTAGCTGATATAAGTATAAGATACCTTAGAAGAAAAATAGAGGATGCATTAATTAAAATCAAAAATTTTATATATCCTATTGATATTGTAATTTTGGATTCCCAACAAATTAAGCATAAAATAGTGATACATCTTTAATTTTGGTAAGGCCATTTTTAGCAACATCAGGGGCTATTATAAATTGTAAAATTGGAGTAATGAAGTTAGCATATGGTAATGAGGATACTCAATTAAATATTTTCAAACCAGAAAGGTTTGAAGAGTTAGAAATGTCCTTACACACCATAGACTTTTTAGAGGATGAAGGAGATATGTTAGAAGATGTGATTCAAGAAGAATTAAATAGGAAAATTAATTCTGAAACTTTAGAAGAAAGTGAAAGCATAAATATAGAATGAGATCAGGAAGAAATTAATTTAAAAAATGATGATGTTTAGTTAGGAGCTCTAGCTTCTGATGGGCAGCATTTAGAATTAAAACATTTACCTCCTGAATTAACCTATATATTTCTGGAAGATAAACGAACCTGTCTAATCATTATTGCTTCAGATTTAAAAGAGGATCAAATAGCTAAATTAAAAGATGTAGTAAAAAGTTATAAAGAAGCAATAGGATGGACTATGACTGATATAAAAGGGTTAAGTTCAACTTTATGCTGTCACCACATATATTTAGAAGAGAATGCTAAACCTGCTAGAATTCCTAAGAGGAGATTAAATCCAAACCTTAAAGAAGTAGTTAGGAAGGAAATAGTTAAATGGTTAGATAATGATATAATTTATCCGATTTCTGATAGCTCATGGGTTAGTCTAATCCATGTAGTTCCCAAGAAATCAGGATTAACAGTTATTAGGAATGAAAGTCAAGACTTGATACCTACTAGAATTCAATCAGGTTGGAGAGTATGTATAGACTATAGAAAGCTGAATGCTGTGACTAGGAAAGATCATTTTCTCTTACCTTTTATAGATCAAATGTTGGAAAGATTAGCAGGGTAAGAATATTTTTGTTTCCTAAACAGGTATTTAGGGTATAACCAAATTCCAATAGCATTAAAGGATCAAGAGAAAACAACTTTCACCTATCCTAATGGAACTTATGCTTTTAAAAGAATGCCATTCGGATTATGCAATGCGCTAGCTACCTTTTAAAGATGTGTGCAAGGCATATTTACTGGAATGATTGAAGATTTTTTAGAAATATTTAAGAATGATTTTACTGTATATAGAGACTCATATGAAGTGTGTTTAAGCAATTTAGACCAAATATTAGAACGCTGTATGGAAAAAAATCTGGTTTTAAATTGGGAAAAATGTCACTTCATGGTTAAACAAGGAATAGTCTTAGGGCATGTTGTTTCTAAAAGAGGGTTGGAAGTAGATAAAGCTAAAATAGAAGTAATTTCTAATCTACCAGAACCTAAATCAGTAAAAGATATTAGATCATTTCTAGGACATGCTGGTTTTTATAGAAGATTTATTAAAGACTTTAGCAAGATAGCTAGACCTTTAACTAATCTATTAAAAGATGTTCCATTTAACTTTGATAAAAATTGTAAGGAAGCATTTTTAAGACTTAAGACTAGCTTAATTTCAACTCCTATAATTCAAGCACCTGATTGGAACCATTTATTTGAATTAATGTGCGATGCTTCTGATTTTGCTGTAGGAGCATTGTTAGGACAGAAGATAGAAAAATCTCCTAGAGTGATTCATTACGCAAGCAAAACCTTAAATGATGCTTGTTCGTGTTTTCCCAACACTACACTAGAAAAACTTGGATTTGTTACTTCTATTTTTACTTAGTTAATTTATCTTTATGCCTATTCTTTCTTTTAGAAGTAAACAAACAACCTTTAATACAATTTAGATATTAATTCCAATTTGTACTTTAACTGCAAGTGCACAATGTCTATTGTATCAGTGTGCAAGTACAGGTCGATCTCATAGGGAATTGCTGACAAATTTAAGAAATGTTTGATTGTGAACAATTCAAATTTTTATTAAATAAGCACTCCGTTGAGTTACAGTTAACTCAACGGACTAAGTTCGTTGAGTTATGGATAACTCAACAGACTATCCTCGTGGACTTAAGTTAACTCCACGAGCCTGTCTCTTCTTTATAATACTGCTAATTACAGAGGAATTCGGCCAACCATTGGGCGATTCCACAGATTGTAAATAACATCAATTAAGCTTTTTAATGCTAGTTAACATTGGATTTATCATTATGCAATACTAACATTCAGATGATTCAAATAGTAACCATTAAAATCTTTAAGTTGTTTTGTACGAACCAATTTCAATAAACTATAAAATTAAAACTAACATAAAACAATCATAAAATTGATACAGATAACATTAATCACGATACAACACCAACAATACAACACTCAAATACAACATACAAACAAAGATAAATTGTTTTTGGTATTTTTGGTTTGATGTGATGGGCGAAAGGTGAAATGTAAAGTAATTTCACTTGATAATAAATACTTCTAACACTACTTGCAACGCGATTACACCACTTAAAATTGAACCACTTACAATTCTGTCTCCTCTCCTTATAGAATCACGAGTCCAGAATTGCAAGATGATCTCCTCTTTAGCATAAAGGCATCAACCCGAAGCCAAGGCTAAAAGCTTTACGATCTCTTGAAATATGAGTCAGTGCTTGGTGAAAATGTCTTCCCTTCCCACGACGCGATCACTCCTCACAATGGTTGTCAGGCACTGTGTTTGGCTCAGAATCGACCCGACATCAGGCAAGTATCCTCACAGACCTCCGATGATTGGTGATTATGGTGGTGATACGATGGTTGGTGTGATACTTCGGAGAATCGCCGATACTGTCTACAGAAAGCTCGATGCTCCTCCTTTGTATACACTGGTCGTCCATTGATCACACTCTTTCTTTTTTTTCTTCTTTTCTTTTATATTTCTTCAGTGGTAACTGCTCCTGCTTGAATGGTCGGTTGGATTTCCTTCCTTCAGATCAACGGCGATGATTTCTTTCTCCCTACGCGATTGAATTCCTGCGTAATACGTGCAAACGTGGTTTTTCCTTCCAACTGTATGTTCCTGCAACTGCTACAGTGGCATATTAGAAAATATATAGTCTGTGGAGTTACAGATAACTCAACGGACTTCTATCATTGATTTAACTATAAAACACGTGCAAAAATAACAACTTAAGTTTATAACGCTAACCTAATGCGTTGCCTTAGTGTATTTTCATGTAACTCAACACGTGCAATTATACTAACTTAACGAGTTATAACGTAAGTAAATCTACTAGCTCTCAACACGTGTCAGTAGCAGTTTAAACATAAAATAACATTCTAGAGAGTTACAGGTATAACTATCCGATGCTTAGATGCATTTTCGGATACTTAAGAATTTCACAACCTACAATTTACCGACATTTCATAAATGTACTAAATTAACATTAATTCCCCAAAATTAAGCAGATTCTTCAATTAAAGCATATAACAGTGCAATTATAACATAATGGCTTAATTCTCATATGATAAGCTAAATATTATGCAATTAACCATCATTTAACCGTTAATAATATGCATTTTTTCATTCTAAACAATGATCAAGTTAATTACACAACTACTGGAAAAGAATTATTAGCTATTGTGTTTGCTTTAGAAAAGTTTAGATCATATCTGATTGGAGCTAAGGTAATAGTATACACGGATCATTCAGCTCTAAAACATCTAATAAAGAAAAAAGAAACTAAACCTAGATTGATTCGATGGATATTATTATTACAAGAATTTGATCTAGAAATTAAAGATAAAAAAGGTTGTGAGAATGTAGTAGTAGATCATTTATCAAGATTATAAATAGAAAAATCAAATATTGAAATTAAGGATAATTTTCCTGATGAACAATTAATGGCCATTAACACAATGCCTTGGTATGCAGACGTAGTTAATTACTTAGTTACTAGTTTAACAGCTAAGGATTGGAATAGACAAGATAAGAAATTGTTTTTCTCAAGAGTAAAATATTACTATTAGGAAGACCCATACTTATTTAAGAAATGTCCTGATCTGGTTTTAAGGAGGTGTGTTCCAGAAACTGAATATCCGAGCATATTGTCTTTCTATCATGACCAAGCTTGTGGAGGACATTTTGGTTCAAGGAAAACTACTGCAAAAATTCTACAATGTGGGTTTTATTGGCCAACACTATTCAAAGATGCTCATAAATATTGCTTAAGTTGTTTAAGATGTCAACAAATAGGAAGAATATCAAAGAGAAATATGATGCCTCTTAATCCTATTGTTGAGGTTGAAATCTTTGGTGTGTGGGGAATAGATTTTATGGGTCCATTTCTTATGTCTAATCAATTTAATTACATATTGTTGGGGGTGGATTATGTATCTAAATGGATAGACGCTATTCCTACAAAAAGTAATGATAACAAAGTGGTAATACAATTTATAAGAACAAATATATTTGCTAGATTTGGAATACCTAAAGCTATTATCAGTGATAGAGGAACTCATTTATGTAATAGAAGTTTTGAAGCCTTAATGAAAAAATATGGAGTAAACCACACAATTGCAACATCATATCATCCGCAAACAAGTGGACAAGTAGAAAGTGCAAACAAACAAATTAAATTAATCTTGGAAAAAGTAGTAAATTCTACTAGAATACATTGGGCTAATAGATTGATAGATGCACTTTGGGCTTATAGAACTGCTTATAAAACGAGCTTAGGTACGTCACCTTTTAGGCTAGTATATGAAAAAAGTTGTTATTTACCTATTGAAATAGAACATAAAGCTTATTGGGCATTAAAAACTCTGAACACTAATTTAAATCAAGCTGTTGAAAATAGGAAAATGCAACTAATTGAATTAGAAGAATTTAGAAATGAAGCTTATTCGAATACTGTAAGAGAAAAAGAAAAAATTAAATTTTGGCATGATAGAAAAATTATTCTTAAAAGTTTTGAAATAAGACAAGAAGTATATCTTTATATGACTAGACTTCATAACCATCCAGGAAAATTGAAATCTAGATGGGCAGGGCCTTACATAGTTAGAAATGTTTATCCTTATGGAGCTATTGAAATTGAAAATCCTAAAAATCAAAATATATTTAAAGTAAATGGATAAAGACTTAAACCTTTTCTAAAAACACCAAAAAGTTCCTTTGGAATTATAGAAGAAGTCAGAGTAGAGGATTGCTTGAGCTTTACTTAGTAAGAAATCAGTTTTATAAGTAGTTCTATAATTTTCATATAGAAAAAAAAAAACATTAAAAATATATATAAAACATAAAAATCGTTGCGATTCAATCGATTAGATCCATCGGTATGACCAAAACATAAAAAAATATATGAATATTAATTTTCAGAAAAAATTTTGATTTTACCGAAATATAATATCAGTTCAATCGAAATAAAAATTAAAAATAAAAAAATAAAATATATATATATTTAGGTTTGACTGAAATATAGTATCGGTTAAATCGGTAACAAAATAGAAAAACTATTCTCTGTAATATTTTTATTATTATATTTGCTTGTACAGGGAGTCTGTTGAGTTACACTTAACTCAACGAGCTTACTTTGTTGAGTCTTGAGTTAGTCAACGAGCTTATTCTATTGAGTTAACTGTAACTCAACGGAGTACTGTAGCTAGGACCACAGATAAAATAGTAATAGTTGGTTCGGGAAATGACCCGATTACCTACCTAAACTTAGGGCTTATTTAAACTAAAACCTAAGGTTTTGGGGGTATTATCTAGCAAATCATTTAGAATCTAGAACAATAGCAATTAGAGTGATTCCGTGCTGTTGTGTAACTCCACGATGAGGAAGATAACGCTTGAATTCTGGGAAGAGGTAGTGGACACCGCACAGTTTCTGAAGGAATCTGAAGAATGGCACACGAGGCAGAAGATCAGAAATACAACAAGAGAGAAAGAGCTACAAAAGGTAGAATCAGAACTCTTTAATTTGAGAAAAATTTTGGTTGAGTTAGAAATATAGATACCGCAGATAATGGAGACACGAATTAGAGTGGCAATTGAAATTGCATTAAGTAAAGAAAGAAAGATACGGCCAAACAATGAAGTAGCCCTAGAATTAATCCAACGTAAGTCCCAACTCTAGTTCAAAAGACGAATCTGTAGACGATCTAAATGGGTGATCTAGGACCAAGAAAGGAAAGAAAATGAACAACGAGTGGCAACTGAAGGACAAGAGGAGACGACTGTTGAAAGACCTGTTCCTAAGGAACAGTAGTTAGGACCTTCAGTTCCACCATTTAAGTCGTTGGCACAGGTAGAAATGATGGGGCCTTCGATTGAAGAAGAGAAAAGAGAATTTGCAGAATTGGTTCTAGTTCGGAAGAACCAAGGAGAATCCGAAGATTTGGTAGTGGCTAAAGCACACCTAGTGTTTAATGCACTTTACAAAAAGAGGGCTGCAGAAAAGTTGAAAGCCCAATATAAAATCAAATTGGAACAATATCACGAAGCTACTGCTAGAACTGCTACCAAATCTGCTACAAAAGAAGCTAAAGCTGGTCCTTTGAGACCAGTAGTTATAAAAAAAGTTAAACAGGAAGTACCAGTACCTGTGGCTCGAAGGCCTGCAGAGCCTATTTTTGTGGATTTAATTTTAGAAGATGAAGAGGAAGAACAGGCACAACTAATCAGAAAAAGGAAAGGAAAAGAAAAAGTGCCTGAATATGAGGAAATTAAATCTGAAGTACCAATTTTTACAGGGCCTGTGGAGTAGATTTTTATTAACCTAAGGAGGAGTAGGAGGAGCAAAGAAAAGAAGAAAATCAGGCTGAAATTAGTCTGTAGCCTATACAAGAAGAAACAGAAATTAGGGCAGAAACTGAATTGCCCGTGACTCCATCCCAATCTATTACAGAATTAGAAAGAATAGTAATAGAACAGATTGGTAGTCAGGAGGAGCAAGAAAGTGAAGAAAATGAAGAGGCTGAAAGAAGCCATTTGAACAAAAATAATTTCACAGATTCCACTGAAGAATAAGAAACTCTTCAGCAATTTATGGAGAGAATTCAAGACAGAGTGGAGAGTTCTACCGACTCACCACCACAGACAAAAACAAAAGCAAAAATCCAGGAATCTAAAGAGAATGTTCAAATGCAGCCTATGCTAAAGGAAGATCAAGAACAAACCCCTCAAGAGCAACAAAGTCACCTTCCTAACCCGACTGAAACAACAACTTTGAATGAAGTACATTTTTGTAGTCAGGAAGCTTATACCAAATACCAAGAAATAAGGGGTTACGATATTATTTACAGTAGACCAGTAAATTGGGATGGAATGCAAGAAATCAAAGAATTATTTGAATTCCAAGGTCTACTGCAATTTATATCTCAAGAAAGAGGGCATGTAGTATATGAAAATTTAGTGCCCTGTTTCTATGCAAATTTGAGAGAAAGAGAAGGAGGATTAATTTCAAACGTGGAGGAAGCTGATGTAAAGATAACACCAGAGCTTCTGCACAATATTTTTGGTTTAAAGAATGAAGGAATAACAATTTTGGAAGATACAACTGCCGTTGAGTGGACTGAATAGGAAATCAAGGATTGTTTAGCTATCAATCCTAGTGTGCCATTATTAAATAGATTGAAGCATTTAAATGGTAAAGCACACATGGTAGCTAACATTCTGATTAAGAATGTCTATCAATGACAGGGCCATGACATAGAATTAAGTCAATTTGTCAAATGGGCCACATATGCAGTTGTAAATAAGATCCAAATAAATTGGTCTGTAGTTTTAATCTCCAAGCTGAAAACAGTGAAGAAGAAATTATTTTATAGAGATTTGATTCCACTACTGATGGTGGACTATATCGATTTCACTAAATGGACATCAAAAAGGATCAGATCAAGAACCATTTCAGTGAAAGAATACAGAAATTTTGTAGCTACAGAACTAGCTGTACCTTCTGGAGGAATTACATGAGCAGTAGAGAGGATTAATCAATTGAGCTTCAATTAGAAAAACTCCAAAAGGAAGTAGATGAACTTAGGCATAGAGATTAAATTGTATTGTTCGTCTAATTATGTAAAACTATATGAAATTGTATGATGTACTTGTATTATAATTGATTCATATTAATGAATGTAAATTTTTCAGATGCAATTCTCATACGTGTTTTGAATGTGAAATGAATGGAAATTACTGAATATTATGTTATTGTGAAACTTTATGAATGAATATGTAACAGATTTACAATTTATTGAATAACAAGATAACTACTTAAAAATTTCTGCATGTTATAAGGTAAAAGGTAAATTCTGCATAACATAAAATGACCTACAAGTTAAATCTTTATATAAGATTTAGATTTAAATGAATTTTAATCAAAATGATGCATTAATGACATAGATTTAACTTTATTACATTTAGCAGAATTAAAAAAAAAAAAAAAAAACAGAGAGGAACTTACGAGAGTAAAACATAGAAGTTGCTAAGTGTTAACTCAACGAAGTAAGTCCGTTGAGTTAACCTTAACTCCATGAGGTCATTAATATAATATAAGGTCACTTCGTTGAGTTATCTGTAACTCAACGAAGTTAGTCCTTGGAGTTAGCAACAGTAACCGACTGTGTTCCGTTGAGTAATCTATAACTCAACGAGGTTAGTTCGTGGATTAAGCAAAACAGTTATTCTTTTAACCACGAACAAAGCTTCGTCGGTTTAGCAGTTACCAAAATTTGAAATTAGTAGTGGTACATGTACCCATATAAACAGGAACCACGATACACGTTGTAAGAACATAGATTTATATAAAATAGAATGTTATTTATGAGTTACCAGCACTTTTAAAAGAAAGGAGAAGGCGTTGGAGGAACTGGAAGGAGAAGCAGCTGATTCAACTTCATCCGACAACAAATATTTATAGAATGGAAAGCTTCAGACTGGTATGTAATTAATCTTCTGCTATTTATTTATGAGCACATGGACTCGTTCTCTAAGCACTAAACGATTAGTAAGAACACCTACCTAGGAATTTTCATTGTAGAGGAGTAATGAAAAATTTTCTGAACTGAACTTTAACGAAATTCTTTGGGGTGTAGCTAACCTTTCATTAAAAGAGAATGTAGAGATGGCTACTCCAATAGAAAAACTGTGGAGTATTTTTGTTTAGATGATGTGTGCTGAATGAAAATAATCATATTTACTCAATTACTATTGCTTGTGAAAAGAAATTAAAATCATCAATTAATACAGAAAAAGCTTACTGATATAAATACTTGTCTGTATTGGATCTAAAGTTAATAACTAGTCGTTTCATTGCATTAATTTCTCATTTAGCTAAATGTTAAGTTAACGTGTGTTTTTATTGAAAAACATGATATGTTTTAATGTTATATCTTCTGTATCATGAACAGTGCACGTTTAGACAACTCGTTAAGTTAGAGTTTTGTTTGTATAGAGGTCACGTGAGAACTCGTTAAGTTAGAGGCTTAAAGGTTAAAATAGGTCACATGATAACTTGTTAAGTTAGTGAGTAAAAGAAGAGACGAACTCGTTAAGTTAGTGTTATACATGTGGTGAAATTATAAGTTACGAATGTTGTATTGTATCACGTAGAAAAAGTTTTACAAGAAAAAGGCTTTGAAGGTCACTTGGGATGACACGTCTAAAGAGTCTGAATCTAAGGAATCAGCATCAAAATCTTCACATTCAGAAGGAGAACAAGAGTTAGGAGACATTGCTCATGTGTGCTTCATAGCAGATGAGTCTGAGGTAATATCTGATCCTTAAAGTCATTCAGATTTCAACTTTAATGAATTATTATGTGCTTATCATGCATTATTACAAAAACTTAAAGTATGTAAACTGGAAAATAAGAATATTAGAAAATCTTCATCCATTATGGAAGAAGAAAATTGTTTCCTGTCTACTACTTTAGAAAAGTTTAAATGTGATAATGAAAATCATGCTAGAGATTTGCAAAAATTTAGATTTAATGAATGTATCTTGCATGAACAAATACAGAATATAAATGCTGAAAAATTAAAGATAGAATCTGAAAATGAAATGTTGAGAAACAATATAAATGAACTTGAATTAGAGATAGAAAAATTAAAACTGAGAGAGCAAGATTTAAATTCTACCTTTGAGAAATGGAATTTAAGTCAAACTAAGTTAGACAAACTAACTAGTACTCCTGCGGTGTCTTATAAATTTGGGTTAGGATTTGATTATCCTGAATATCCTGAATCTCAAGCCAATAAAGGATTTATTAGTTGTAGTTCAAGTAAATCTAAGACTAAAATTCCTTTCATTATGAAACAAGGTAATAAATATGTAGAAGTAGGTACTTTAAGGGATGAATCATGCAGTAATAATATAAATCAATGTGATTTGTCAAATTGTACTTCTAACATGACTATAAATGTTTCTAAAAATCTTGTTTCTTGTTCTAGAAATTCAGTTTCTAATGTTTCTAAAATTTCAAACAATTGTAGTAAATTGAAATTTCAGAAACCTAAGCATGTAATTCAATACACTGGTATTAGACCAATTACTCATTCTACATGTGATAAAACTAAAAATTCTTGTGTAGAAAAAGATTTTGTATGTACGGAAAATGTTAATACAAGTACAAAATCTTGGTATGAACTTATTGAAATGTATAAGCATGACCAAAATAAATTAACATCTGATAAAAATATGTTTGGTCTTGATTATACTACATCTGAAAACAAAAAGAATGATTGCAAAAGCAATAATGCTATATGTGAGTATGAAGCTAATGATAAATCAATAGTACTTACAACTAATAAGAATATAAATGATAATATTAAACTATTTTTAAACAAAAAGAAGAAATATGCGTTTAATGAACTTGGTCCTCAACAACATTGGGTACCAAGAAAAAGTTTTTCTTAATTTGTGTTGCATGAGGAAACAACATCAAAATGGATCTTGGACAGTGGAGCATCAAGTCACATGACCGGACAAAAAAGTCTATTACAAAATTTTACAAATACCATGAAAGGAAGTGTAACATTTGGAAACAAAAGCAAAGATAAAATCATAGGTATGGGCAATGTTCAAATAACTCCTACTTGTGTTATTTCGAATGTACTATATGTAGAAAACCAAGGATTTAATTTGGTGAGTGTCATAAAAGATAAAGGTATATTTTTAAATCAAGAAAAATATGCAGATGAAATGCTTAAGAAATTTAATTTTAATAATACAAGGATTCGAGGAACTCCTATGAGTACTACTTTAAAGTTAGATATTAATGACATAGGAAAATCCATAGATCAAAGAAAATAC
This sequence comes from Cymodocea nodosa, assembly GCA_036874045.1. Classification (NCBI taxonomy): domain Eukaryota; kingdom Viridiplantae; phylum Streptophyta; class Magnoliopsida; order Alismatales; family Cymodoceaceae; genus Cymodocea; species Cymodocea nodosa. Next base: position 9,670,812 of record CM072342.1, read on the forward strand.
AGAAGTATGATTGGTTCTTTACTTTATTTGACTACTAGTAGACCTGATATTATGTTTGTTGTGTGTGTTTGTGCTAAATTTCAATCTAATCCTAAAGAATCACACTTAATTGCAGTTAAAAGAATATTTAGATATATACAAGGAACTAAAAATTTTGGACTGTATTATTCTAAGGATAGTTCAATAGATCTTATAGGATATACTGATGCTGATTATGCAGGATCTAAATCTGATAGAAAGAGTACCAGTGGCACATGTCAATTATTGGGAAATAATTTGGTGTCATGGTTTAGTAAAAAGCAAAACTATGTAGCACTTTCTACTACAGAAGCTGAATATGTTGCTGCTGCACTGTGTTGCACTCAGATTCTGTGGATAAGGCAAATTTTAGAAGATTTTGGATTATCTTATGATACAACTAAGATTTATTGTGACAGTAGTTCTGTAATAAATCTTTCTAAAAATCCTGTATTACATTCAAGAGCAAAATATATAGAGGTTAGACATCATTTTCTAAGAGATAACGTAATTAAAAGAAAAATTAAATTAGAATTTGTGTCTAGTAAAAATCAATTAGCTGATATATTTACAAAACCTCTAAACGAAAATACATTCTGCAACATTAGATTAAATTTAGGTATTTGTAGGCTATGTGATGTATAAAATGCTTAAACTCCATATAAAAAGATAAATATTATTGATGATGTTGTTCACCTCATAGATATTATATACTTATTATAAATATCTAATGTAATATCTAAACTGCTGCTTAAGATACTATGTATTTATTGTAAAATCATAGTAGTATCTTATTGATTTTTAAGTAGTTTATCAATTTTAATAGTTTTTACGATTTTAAGTGGAAGTGTAAATGAAAAATATTAAATACTTCTGACATTCTGAAATTTTGATTAAATGTTTTATTTGAATCAAGGAAATGCATATGATCATGCATAAATTTGACTTTATTGATTAAACTTGTAGAATAAGTTATATGTAACTCATCTTAAACTATTAATCAAAAGTATAAGCTTATTGAAACTGATTCATATTCTCAGTACAATCATAGAAGTAAAAATTGTATGAGATTTGTGTTTTATTGCATCTGTATAAATGGAATACATATATACTGTGCTTAAAATGAAAAGTGTTTACAAAGTAAAAATCTTTGAGAGTTTATTGATCAGTTTGATCACGAGCCTTTTGTAGTTGAGTAGATAGGTAGGTAAGGATTGTTGTCCTGAAAAAGGATTCTTTAAATCTGGCAACCTAAGGTCCTGGTCAGATCTGGGATTGTTGACTGAAAGCTCATTACACAAGTGCATTAGAAAGCTCTTGTATGATTCAAGCTTTTGCAAACTAACTTTTAAAGAAAATTATCAATATTTACTGTTTTGAAAAGAAAAAGTTGTTTCATTAATTACAGATATCTTTGAATCGCATATAGTTTATACCAATATGACTACTGATTTATTGAATCAACATTAGTACTTTTGAAAACGTTTATTTGAGATACATTCTTTTATTCTCCTTGAATTAATCAAATTGAGTTCAAAGTTGTGTTTTGATTCATATACAGTAGGAATTGATTTTGGAAATCATTTTTGATGATGTCAGGATAACGGAAGTCTTTGAAAAGAAAATGTAAAAGTATAGTTATACTTAACATCTATTGTCACTACAAGTATATTTTGTATTTTGATTGAATATATTTGAAGTATATTTGTAGGGGGAGGATTAACAATGTCAAAAACAGATTAATATAATTTAGAATACAAATCTTAGTTAATCTAAATTAATGTCCTCTAAAAATCTTGATGAAATAATTTAAAAAGACAAATAAACTATTTTAGATTCAAAAGACAAAATGTTTAAATAGTTTACAATGTTCTCAAGATAATGTTAAGTTTAGTTGTGTATTGTTCTCGGAAGGTTTCAATTGGAAGCATCCAAAACTTGTTTAAGTGTACTAACTAGACGTTATGTTAAATAAGGTAACGTGTAAAACTACCTCTAGACAGCGTTTTACTCGTTAGGTTGGTTAACTCAACGAGTTATACTTGAATATTTCGGGTACCTTGATTGAATAAACTTTATTCAATATTTATTTAATTTCTAAACTCGAGTTCTCTTCACGTTGAGTTATACGTCTAAAAACCCTATTTAAACACTTATTACACGGGGACTTAGGTTATTTGTAAACTTTGTCAAGAAAATCTTTCACGCTTGTTGCTGTTACAACCTGCGACAATGGTCTCCAAGTTCTACAAAGGTCGTAGCAGAGGAAAAGGCAAAAGCAAAAGAGATGCAAAAGGAAAAGAAATAGAGAATGATGAAGTTCCACGTACTTAGTTCAAGAAAATATTTTAAGTGGACAAAAGGTTAGCAGAACTTTATAAAGATTACTTCTTTCCTCAGGGAATATTAGATGAAGTTAGACAAGAACTTCAACATACTGATGCAAATATTACATTCATGGGTATTCGTAGTAAATTTGATAGAGAATACAGAATTAAATGTGCTGAGATTGCATTTTTGGAATAGTATGCAAAATATTTGGAAAAAGGTGTAGGTTCATCAAATAGAACTCCTCAAACTCCTATAAACGTTAAAGACTACATGCATTTGAGGAAGAGCATGAATCAGCTATCCCTACTCCTTTATATTCAAAACAAGTAGAATCAGATATTGCTGTAAACAAAACAAAAGTTGACAGTCTTCGAAAGGTTGTTGCAATAGAAAATGCCTTAGAAGAATTAAAGTATAAAACTTTTATGGAGCAATTTAAAAAGAAAACAGCAATACTTGAAAAGGAGAAACAAATATGTTATAGAAGAAGGAAAGTCAGAAAAATTATGTCTAAGGAAACAAAGTCTATTGAAAAAGGAAAATCAGATGAAAATTTATTTCCAAAGGATAATGTATGTCTAGACATTGTACCTTATTGTGCATCTGATAAACTCATCAGTTCCGAACACACTAAAACTGATGAAGATAATGAGACTTTATTTTCCCTTGCTAGAAAACTTGAGAAGAAATCCAAGTCAAATATGAGCTCAAGTTTTTCTATTAGTACAAGTCCTAATGATGTAGAAATTGACAAATCAGAGCATCAGGCACCTGACATTGAACAAGTTATTGCAAATATAATTGACAATGTTGAAGCAGTAACTAGTTCAAAGGCTGAATTGTCTAAAGTAGCAGATATTGAAATTGTTAAGACTCTAGAAGAGCTAAAAGTTAACCAGCCTTCTACGGAATCTATAGAAGCAAAGTCTGAGAATTCACAGCATAAATCAATGGAATTATCTGTTGAACAAAATGAACAATTACAGATAGATACACCGGGTGTAGAATTTCTGGAAAAATTGTACTCTGAACATTCTATAGAGACTGAATAGATGAATGTTGAGCATATTGACAATGTTCCTAACACTATTGAAGCTGAAGAATCAAACTTACCTGAGCAGCTTCAAGATAATATTTTGGAAGAGGAACAACATGACATTCATTTTGAAGAAGAGGTTCCTGAAGATAAATTAAACTCTGAATCACGGCTTCAGGTATCACCTTCTTTGTGTACAATATTAAAAATTCAAGGTAATGCAATTCATTTTAGATCTGAAGAAGCATTGCAGATATACCATAATCTGATTACATGTCAGATTCTGCATGCTCGTCCAATAAAATTCAGAAATTTGATGGAAATAAGAGATATGTTTGAGTTTCAAGGCCTCATTAAATTCTTGCCAATAGGAACGCAATGGACGCAATACATAGAGCTTATTGCAGCTTTTTATAGCAATCTGGTCAAGAGTGGAAATTTTCTGAAATCTCAAATAAATGAACAGGAGTTTATGTTGTCTCCTGAGTTAATTTTTGAAGTTTTAGGATTAAAGAATGAAGATGTTGTTGTTACCAACAGATTTGACGTAATAAGACAACTGGAATGGAACATTCAGTCTTTATCAAAAATTCTAGATGTATATTCTGAAATGAGATTAATGGAAAATCTAAATGCAAAGGCAAGGTTTATTGCAAATATATTCCATGCAAATTTATTTCAAAGAGTTGGACACAATTTGGAAGTCAGCAGAAGCTATTTATATGCAACTTATGGCCTGTTGAATAGAATTCAAATAAATTGGTTTGATGTTTTTATGTCTCAATTACAGCATATGAGTTCAATGTTATTTTATGGTGATAGTGTATGTAGAATCCTTGCAAGCCAATTGACTTTATCTGACTGGCCCTCTAAAACTAAAGGCATGAGAGCATTTAGTGTCAAAGATTTGCAAAAATTATAGACCATGCATAAACCTCAACGACAACAACAACAACAACCTGATATAGACCATATACAACAACAACAACAAAGTTATTCAGTTCAAGCAGAACAGCAAACCCAGCTACCTCCTAACTTAGATGTAGTGCTTAACGACATTAGAAATGATATTAGGCATCTAGGAGATAAAATATGTAATGCTATAAGTGATATACTTAGGAGGGGTTTCTGAATACAAAATGTAATGTTTGTATTACTTGTTTGATTTGATTGAACAATACATTTTTCTGTAAATGTCTTCAATTATTATTCTTGTTTGCAGAAAGAGTTGTTGTAATTATATCTCTTATATATATATATATATATTCTCTGTAATTATCTTTTTGATTAATGACAAAAACGGGGAGAAATATTATAAAAAGATGATTATGATCTTAATTGCATATATATATATTATAAAAGGAGATGTTATTTAAATGGTTATTGTAATCTGACAGATGATAATTAGAAAACTGATACTTATATAATTATTGACATCTGAGAGTTTTAGTTCTGAGAGTTAAAATTTACACAAACAATAAAAATAAGCTTAAGTGAACTTAAGTCAACAAACAAGTTTATTGAATTAAAAGTTAACCCAACAAAGGTGCTTTGTTGAGTTAAACATATTTCATAATTGATTTAATATGGTTTTGTCATCATCAAAAAGGGGGAGATTGTTGAGTATTTTTGTTTAGATGATGTGTGCTGAATGAAAATAATCATATTTGCTCAATTACTATTGCTTGTGAAAAGAAATTAAAATCATCAATTAATATAGAAAAAGCTTACTGATATAAATACTTGTCTGTATTGGATCTGAAGTTAATAACTAGTTGTTTCGTTGCATTAATTTCTCATTTAGCTAAACGTTAAGTTAACGTGTGTTTTTATTGAAAATCATGATATGTTTTAATGTTATATCTTCTGTATCATGAACAGTGCACGTTTAGACAACTCGTTAAGTTAGAGTTTTGTTTGTATAGAGGTCACATGAGAACTCGTTAAGTTAGAGGCTTAAAGGTTAAAATTGGTCACGTGATAACTCGTTAACTTAGTGAGTAAAAGAAGAGACGAACTCGTTAAGTTAGTGTTATACACGTGGTGAAATTATAAGTTACGAATGCTGTATTGTATCACGTGAGGTGCACATGTTTAACTTGTTAAGTTAACATAACTAAACGCATTGAGTTGCTATATTGAACACTAAGGCAACGCGTTAAGTTAGCGTTATAAACTTAAGTTGTTATTTTTGCATGTGGTAAAATTCTTATTATAAAAACATTTGTTTATTACTGGTTCGTTGAGTTATCATAACACAACGGAGATGGTTCGTTGAGATAGCATAACACCATGGACTTAGTTCGTTGAGTTAGCTACAATACTTGTCACGCGAAATAGCACATGGTGAACTCGTTAAGTTAGAAACGTTAAGTTATATATATATACTTGTGTTACTCGTTTAGTTAACATTAAAGTAACGACTTCTTATTACACTAATGAAAAATTTTTGGACGAGAAAGTTTATTTTCAGGAAATTTTGAAGAGATCCAGGACTGATGATTAAAGAAAATTCAAAATATAAACGTGGGTTAGAACATGTGTGTTTTAATGAAGTAAAAAGAAAAGACATGGAAAAGTGGAAAACTAGTGGTGGTTAAACGTGAAGGATATGCATGAAATGAAGATACAGTATAAAAGGCATAGAATTCTCATTGATCAATTTATCCTTGCACACAAAATGAAAAATCTTTTCAAGGATCAAACCATCCCTACACACCAAAAGAAAAATCTTTTTCAAGGATCAAAAACACCTTTTTCGGGAAAAATCTCTCAAGTGGAAGAAAGTTCAGTGAAGCATAAAAAGGTAAGATTTTCATCACTAAAGATTTGAAGTATCAGAAGAACGCAAATTCGGTGAAGCATGAAAAGACAAGATATTCGTCACTAAAGAATTGATGAAGAAGAAAAAGAAGAAGAAGAAAGATCTCAAATAGGGAGAAAAGTTTTAAATTCCGCAAATTAGTTTTCTCTATTTGTAGTTATGAAATTGTTTAGATGATACATGGTATCGAATTATAATTGCATCTACAATTTCTGAGGAGAATTGAATTGTATATTGTAATTGAAACCTTGAATAAAAATGATTTTATGAAAACAATGTCTCGACTTGTTTTTGAGTTTTAAAGTTTCAATTATATTTCAGAAAATATTAAAAATACACAATTCACCCCCTCTTGTGTAGCCATACGATCCTACAATCTTAGTTTGCTAAGGGACTAGCAAAATTTAGGTATGGAGGAAGTGTTTAGAATGAAAAAGTGCAAATTATTAACGGTTAAATGATGGTTAATTACATAATATTTAGCTTATCATATGAGAATTAAGTCATAATGTTATAATTGCACTATTATATGCTTTAATTGAAGAATCTGCTTAAATTGGGGGAATTAATGTTAATTTAGTACATTTATGAACTGTTGGCAAGTTGCAGGCTGTGAAATTCTTAAGTATCCAAATTTTCTGATATTTCGGACAATTATGTTTAACATACCGAACAAAGTCGGATAGTTATATTTAACATACCGAATATGTATCGGATAATTATGTTTAAATTGCCAAATAGTTATGTTTTGAGAGAATATTTTATTATTTCCTGAAGTACACATGTCGAAACCATAATGAATGACTTAAGTGAACTTTCAGTGAGTTATCTATAACTATCTGAAGTTGCAGTTGGGCATCGGATAATTATCCCTATAACTCTCCGAAATCTCTTTTTATTTATAAAATAGCTGAGGACATATGTCATGTTCTGGGAAATTGACTTAAGTGAATTTTCGGTGAGTTAGCTGTAACTATCTGAAATACATCTGAGCATTAGATAGATAGACCTGTAACTCTCCGAAATGTTATTTTATGATTAAACTGCTACTGACACATGTTGAGATCTCGTAGATTTACTTAAGTTATATATCAGTGAGTTATTTGTAACTATCCGAAATGCATCTGAGCATCGGGTAATTAAGTTTATAAGTATCCAAAATGCACCTAAGCATCGGATATTTAAATTTATGCATGTGTTTTATAGTTAAATCAACGAAGAAAGTCCGTTGGGTTATCTGTAACTCCACGGACTATATATTTTCTAATATGCCACTATAGCGGTTGCAGGAACATATAGTTGGAAGAGAAAAACCACGTTTGCACGTATCACGTAGGAATTCAATCGCACAAGGAGAAGAAAACATCGCCGTTGATATGAATGAAGGAAATACAACCGACCATTCAAGTAGAAGCAGTTACTATTGAAGAAATATAAAAGAAAAGAAGAAAAAAAGAAGAAATGTGTGATCGATGGGCGGACAGTGTGTGCAGAGGAGGATCGGCGTCGCAATTCTCTGAAGTAACACACTAACCATCATCATCACTATCTTCACCACCATAATCACCAACCATCGGAGGTCTGTGAGGATAATTGCCTGATGTCGAGTCAATTCCGAGCCAAACATAGTGCTTGACAACCACTATGAGGAGTGATCGCGTTGCGGGAAGGGAAGCCATTTTCACCAAGCGCCGACTTATATTTCAGGAGATTGTAAAGCTTTTAACCTTGGCTTCGGGTTGATGCCTGCATACTAAAGAGGAGATTATCTTGCAATTCTGGACTTGCAATTCTATAGGGAGAGGAGATAGAATTGTAAGTGGTTTAATTTTCAGTAGTGTAATCGCGTTGCAAGTAGTGTCGGAAGTATTTACTATCAAGTGAGATTACTTTACATTTTACCTGTCGCCTATTTCCATGTTCATATTAAAACAAAAATACCAAAAACAATTTATCTATATTTGTATGTTGTATTTGAGTGTTGTATTGTTTATGTTGTATCGTGATTAATGTTATCTTTGTTAGTGTTGTGATTGTTTTATGTTTATTTTAGTTTTACAGTTTACTGAAATTAGTTCGTTCAAAAGATTTAAAGATTTTAATGGTTACTGTTTGAATTATCTGAATGTTAGTATTGTTTAATGATAAATCCAATGTTAACTAGCATTAAAGAGCTTAATTGATGTTATTTACAATCTGTGGAATCACCCAATGGTTGACTGAATTCCTCTATAAATAGCAATATTAAATAGAAAAGACAAGCTCGTGGAGTTAACTTAAGTCTACAAGCTTAGTCCATTGAGTTAGCCATAACTCAACGAACTTAGTCCGTTGAGTTAACTATAAATCAATGGAGAGCTTATTGAATATATAAATTTGATTGTTAACAAACGAACAGTTCTCAAATTTGTCAGCAATTCCCTGTGGGATCGACCTATACTTGCACACTGATACAATAGACACTGTGCACTTGCAGTTAAAGTACAAATTGGAATTAATATCTAAATTGTATTAAAGGTTGTTTGTTTACTTCTAAAAGAGAGAATAGGCATAAAGATAAATTAACTAAGTAAAAACAGAAGTAACAAATACAAGTTTTTTTAGTGTAGTGCTGGGAAAACTAAACATCCACTTAAGTGTCCTTTAAGTCGTTTTGGATGGTTACAACTAGTAACCCTCTGAAATCTTCTACCTTTTAGATAGTTAGCTCAAAGCCTCCGATTGAAACTTTATTTTCAGATACTTAGGCCTAATAACCTATTGAAAAATATAAATATGTCGAATACTTATTGTTAACAAGCTTCCGACTGAACCTGGACTTCTTGTGGCGTACTCCACACCTATACTACCTACCCTAACATATCTATGTAACACTCCGAAGAATGCTCATAACTTACCGAAGAGCCACTTAAGTCCTTTTGCCACATAGGATTTCAAGTTGTACACATGAGGTGTCATAAGATTAGATACTTATAATTGTAACTCACCGAAATGTTCTTGACTATCAGATAGTTAGCTACAGTAACTCTCTGATTTTCTTCTTCTAAGCTTCCGACTACTTTCTTATTTCAGCATGTGCATAATAAGATAACTTAAGTTTCAAATAGTTAAATCTATAACCTACCGAAACTTCTTGTTTTTCGGATAGTTAACTTTCTAACTCTTCAAAAAATCCCTTTAAGCTTCTGTCTAGATTTCTGCACGTAGGAAATTCAATGACTTAAATTTCAGATAGTTAGCCTTCCTAACTTTCTGATTTTCCTTAAGCTTTCAGATAGTTAGCGCCTTAACTCTTTGAACATTCAGCCAACTACCTTTAAAAACCTCTAAAGGTTTTGTAATTTCGGATAGTTACTTTTCTAACTATCCGATGGTGATTCTACTACTTAAAGCTTAATTCATTAGATACTTAGGCCTGGTAACTTACCGAAATTCTATTTCATCTGGATAGTTAAGCCTGATAACCTTCTGAAATCCTTTTTATCACTTGTAGCAAACTTTGAACTGTTTGTATCATCTTCTACTCTTTTGCTGAGCTGTTATACCTAAGAAATACAATTTGATTCCTCACATTGATTTTTGCATTATCAAAAATCTAGAGGTCCTTTCAATAACTATAAGTATTCGAAACTTATATGTATTTCGGATAGTTAGCACCTAACCTTTTGAAAAATAACTTAAGTCAAGTTTCTAAAACACAGCACGTGTCCTTAGGTAGTTCTATGATAAAAAGATATTACGGATACTTGTAAACATAACCATCCAATGCTCAAACACATTTAAGATAGTTACTAGATAACTTACCAAAAATCCACTTAAGTCATACATTAAGGTTTCAATACATGTACTTCAAGAAATAATAAAATATTCTTTTAGCATTTAAAATATAACTATCCGATATATAAAATATAACTCTCTGAAATAATAGACAATTTAGATACTTAAGAATTAAAAAGCCTATAACTCACCGATAGTTCAAAAATATACTTAATTAACGCTAATTCCTTGAAATTATGCAGATTCTTTCATTAAGGCATATAATAGTGCAATTATAACATAATAACTTAATTCTCATATGATAAGTTAAATATTATGCAACTAACCATCATTTAACCCTTAATATCATGTACTTTTTCATTTTAAACAACACTTAAACAACTTGGTATACACTAGGAATATCCAAGGAGGTGAAAGCTTATAGGAGGCCTTGATAGGCCCCAATATGGTAGATTTCTCTAAGTATCGCGCACTTTGTCCTGCAAAAATTTCCAACTAATTGGGGGTACCCTAAGTGGCCCCGTCCACCAACTTAGTTGAGAATATTGACTAAGGCAAGGCTTGCAATGTTAGCACGTGAGTTGGGAAAGACATTTTCACCCAGCACCAAATCATCTCTTAGAATACAATAAAGCTTTTAGCCTTGGTTTTGGGTTGATACTACTATACTGAAGAGGAGATCAACTTACAAAAGTCTAGGTTCACAATCTAGTAGGGAGAGGAGCGGTTGACAGTAAATGGTTAAGTTTTTAGTGGTGTAATCATGTCACATGTAGTAACGGGAGTTTCTTATTGTTAATAGAAAATTTTACCTTTTACCACTCAATCATTTGAAGGAACAAAACGAAAACAAAATCAAAAACAAAACAAAACTTATTATTGTTGATATGTTTATCAAATCTATGTTGTATTGTTGAATGTTTTGTGTTTATTTTATTTCAGTTATAGAAAATAGTAATATTGATTGTTTAAACCAGATAATATAAATCTCTTAAATCTTGATTGAAAAATCTACTATTTGAAGTATTGAATGTTAGAATCGATCAATGATAAATATAATATGAATCAGCATTTGAAAACTTAATTAATGTTGTTTGTAATGTATAGAACCACCCAATAGATGGTTGTATTCTTCTACAAGTAGTAATATTAATCGTAAGTTACCAAAGAGCTTGCTGAGTTAACCATAACTCCACGAACTAAATTCATTGAGTTAAGCATAACTCCACAAGATAAGTTTGTTGAATTAAGTATAACTTTACGAACTAAGTCCGTTGAGTTAACTATAAATCAACGAAATGAGCATATGTGAATATATACTATACCTTGGCTATGAAAATTTAAAAAGTCAAATTGATTTCGACAATTCTCTATGAGTTCGACCTGTATTTGCACACTTATATAATAGACGTTGTGCACTTGCAATCAATTTAATAAACTAAGTTATTGAAATTAAAAACTATTCGTGAAAGTTGCTTGTTACTTATAAAAAATTATACTTAAGTAGAGAAGATAGAAACCATGGAGACTTGCTCTACCTAAACACACTTACAAACAAAAAAGGAAGTACCCAATATTGTATTCCAAATATAATATACATATTTAGGTAAGAAATATATAAATATCCAAACATTTAGAGTACCATTCAAATATGAAATATACATAAATATTTGAATATTTAAAAAATTATATATATTTAGATAAATTATAAATATTTGAATAAAAAAGTATATATATTTGAATATACAAATATTTAAATAAGAAAAAGTATTATTTGTTCTTAGATAAGAATCTAAATTGTCTAAAGTATCAAATTAAAGTAAATTACATATTTGGACATTAAATTTATAAATATCTAAATATTCAAAATATTATTTGATATGAAATAACATAAATATCTAAATATTTTAAATACTATATAAAATATACAAAATATACATAAAAAATATTTTAAATACCCAAATTGCTCAAAAAATATACATAAATTTCCTAATATACAAAATGTTGTATATTCAGATATGAAATACATAAATAATTGAATATTTAAAACATCATACTTGAAATATATAATGCTCTTGGACACAAGCTCAAACCTTCTTTAAGAATAAAATATAAATATTCAAAATAAAATCAAAATATGTTGGATATGTAATACAAATATATGAGTTGAAAATCAAACAATTTTAGCTATGAAATATATAAATACCTAAAATGTAATCAATATAATTTGAATATGAACTATATAAATATCCAAATTGAATCAAGGCATTTAGATATAAAATACATAAATATCTAAATATTCAAATTCTCATATATGTTTGATATAGATATCATAAATATTTGGAAATGAAATATAAAATATTTAAATATTTAAAATATCAATAGCTTCTATACATAAAATATTTCTAGAAAAGAGTATAATTGTTTGAATAAAAAATGCTTCTAAGGAAAAGTTTAAATTACTTAAATAAAAAATGTTAGATGTAAGCCTAAACTATGTAAAATATAAAATACTCATAGATATGAGTCTAGCTATCTAAAATATAAAATATTCATAAATATAAATCTAAACTATTTAAAACATAAAATACTCTTGAATATGAGTTAAATTATCTAAAATATAAAATATTCTTAGATATGAGCTTAAATTATCCAAAATAACAAATACTTTTGAAAATGAGTATAAACCTTTTGTTATATCATATCATTCTATTATAACTTTGACCTGTATAACACTATTTTGTACTCTCCTTCATAAATAATGAAATTTTATATTATGTGTATTTGATGTAATTGACATATGATGTAAATGAGGATCATTTTTTAGAAGATGTAAAGTACAAAATTATTAATTATTTCTTGAAAAATCTTATATATTATAAAGACATATATCAAATAATAACAATATTTATAATATAAGAAAAACCGTTAAAACATGAGGAAGGGTCTTAAGAACAAAAGTAATAAAGTAACACATAAAAGACAAATTAAACACCCTAAACCCTTCTACTTTTCTACTTGCCTTTTCTTTTTTGTTCTTTGTTCCAACATCTAGCATCATCACCAACTAGCTGGGTGTTGTTACGATGAGCACCACCACCTCTAAGAGTAACCATTGTAGGTAGTTGCTGAAAACAAGCATGGCCATGTTCATTAATGTTTTTTCTGGTAATGGCCAAGTTTATTAATGTCATTGTTGTATGAACAAGCGCCACCAGGCTTGATGTCGACGGACAAATTAATTCCTGCCATTTCTATAAGGATTACGGATGGTGTGGGTCGAAAGTTAAAGGGTCTGTGTGCTGCCTGGATTTGAAAGGGCATTAGATTATCTAGCTAATTAAGGGGCGCATGCATGTATAGGATGTGTGGGCTAGCTGGCTTTGAAAGGGAATATATTTATAGGGCTTGCATTACATCATGTGGAAGATTTCTTTTGAATTACTAAGAAAATTTAAATATCAATATTTTAAACTTTGTTGTATGGAATCATACTTTTATGCCATTGTCATAAGTCATCTTGTATGGATAGATTTTTGTTTTGTATCGTACGACTTTGTTATTTAATTACTTCGAATATAATTTAATCTGTTTTTTTAGCCTCAAAGAATGTGTGAAGAATTTATTCACATCACGCCTAAAGTTGACGTGAAACTTCATAACGATATTTTCTTATTAAAAATAAACTTGGCTAGATTAATAGATGTGAAATTGAGGGCTGATTGCAACACGAAATTAAATTCGTCTAGGTTTTTACGTAATAACCACGTAATTTCGAAACCCTCTTCCAACTCTTGTGAGGTTTGACTCAATCTATTCCCACTCGACTGACAATGACAGACATTCTTTTTAACAAAATTGACCATCCGTATCAAAATAAATTCAAATCATAGATGTACACAAAATAAAGTTACGATTGTGTCTATATATGACATCATTCACATACATAATTACCGGAATTTTTTAAACACAGAACGCATGTGGTGTGGGCGCGCATATATAAACAAATAAAAACAGTCGTGTATATTGTAAAATTAAAATAAATTTAAATTCTTATAAATACCGAAAATATTACTATTATTAAAAAATTAACTGTGTATATTTTCCTGGCTCTTCTTGAAGAAGAGCATGACCTAAAAAAAGAGAACAATTACACGCTATCATCAATCATAAATTATCATCTCCACTTACAATCCACGACTAATTAATTGCAATAAGCTTTTTTGACGAAATTAATTACAATTAGTTAATTAAGTAATATTAGACGATTTCATATTTTAAATCTTATTATATACGTCGTCTTCTTTGCCTTCTTCTTTCAGATATCGAAAAAAGAATCTTTAACTCGTTCAAGCCTTGTATATTATAGACAACCTGACCTTGTCTCCCCTGAACTCTCCCTATATAAACCCTCCCGATCTCGGCCACCATCGACAATAGAAGTACGTAGGTGGATATATGCCAACTATGACTCTCCCCGCCGTCCTCCTCGTCATCGCTCTCGTAGCCTGCACCACCCACACCCAGGGCTCCGTCCCAACTTCCGGATCTTCTCCCACGCAACCTCCGTCTCGTTCTCAGTCCGCTCGTCCTCCTCCTCCGCCGTCAACCTCGGGCGAGCCTCCTAGTTCACCGCCGGAATCTAAATCTCCTCCTCCGTCGCCACCATCGGGCGAGCCTCCTAGTTCACCGCCAGAATCCAAATCTCCTCCTCCCTCGCCACCATCGGGCGAGCCTCCTAGTTCACCGCCGGAATCCAAATCTCCTCCTCCCTCGCCACCATCGGGCGAGCCTCCTAGTTCACCGCCGGAATCCAAATCTCCTCCTCCCTCGCCACCATCGGGCAAGCCTCCTAGTTCACCGCCGGAATCCAAATCTCCTCCTCCCTCGCCACCATCGGGCGTGCCTCCTAGTTCACCGCCGGAATCCAAATCTCCTCCTCCGTCGCCACCCTCGGGCAAGCCTCCTAGTTCACCGCCGGAATCCAAATCTCCTCCTTCGTCGCCACCGGAATCCAAAAATCATCATGGGCACGATCACCCAGCAAATTCGAAAGGTGCCGACTACCCCCGAAGGACGGTCGGATGGGTGACCGCTGCCGTCGTTGCCATCGTTATGCTTTCTGCCTTCTAGATTGCATCCGATCAGCTCTCGGCCTTTGATCGAATGGTTTCCAGTGTACTTACTCTTTCGATTTAGCGTCGTCACTCCACTGAATATTTTCGTACTATTTTCTTCATGCATGTGCCTTTTTTTTCCTTTTTTTTTTATATTGGCAATTCTTTCTGGATGCATGCATTATCGTGTAAACTTTCCTTCCATAACGTTATGTATTTTTTTTCCCTTGTGTAAACTTTCTTACCATATTTTATGTATGTTCACGATATATTTATATATGTAAAGTACATATTGGGTTTTTCGCTGAAATCTAGTTTCTTGCGTATTAAGTTTCTTGTGATACAATATTTTTTCCCTGTGGTGCATTGGATAGCGTATGTGAGTTTCGTGAATTTAAATGTAATCTAATTTAATTTAATTCAATTCAGATTACTTTGTTCAAACAAAGTTTACGTTGAAAATGAACATGGAACTACGTGCATAAACATATACATATAAGGTCGATTAGAAGTCGAGTTCGAGGATGTCGTAGATGTACGATGTCCGTTTGAAAATGGTTTCGATAAAAAAGTACTTTTGTGGAAAAATTATGGTATACGAACAGTTCGAAATCCAGACTAAAATTACAATTGGAAATGTAGTTTTTATCAATTGGTATTTTTTGTTGATTTAGGAGTTTATATAACTACTTATTTCTATAGACTAATCTAACAGTGTTGTAATTTAAACTAAAAACGCTGAATGCAAAAATGTTGAATTTTAAAGCTAATGGAAAAAAGCTGAGTTCTTTCAACATTCTTAAAAACAAGCATATTTTTAAACATTAGATTAATATAATCATTCCCAAAATCAATCATTCTCAGTGAAAAACAAGCTCATTTGTGATTGGCGGTGTTGCCGATCACAAATTCAAAATTCCAAATGTAACCTAAATCGTGATTTAACAAAAGAGGAATTCGACCGTCCAACTAAAAGCAAATGAGTCGTTCTTATAGAATTAAGCCACGTTGATTTGCTTTTTAAAACAGTAGTTTGTTCGACACTGGTCGTTAAACGAAACAAAAGAAAAAGGTTATAGATACTACAATGTCTGGGCTCTGTGAGGAGGAACAACAAGAATATCTCCTTATCACATAGATAAATAGAGCTCAACGGGTTAATAATTCTATTCTCTCTAGCGTTTGTCAAACAACGTTATTTGATTTTTAAAATAGTACATTTACACTACGACAATAAAGGAATAAGGACTTTCTTTTGAAAATGGGAGGTGGCAGCGTTGGTGACCATTCCCTGCATGAAAAATCACACCTAAAATCATAGAAATATAATTAAACGTAAACAAAATGAGAAAAATACATAAATATGATCCATTGGTGATGTTCCCAAGGATAGAATTTGTCCTGCCAGAGAAATGACAGTTACCGAGATAATAGGAGAAAAAATTCACAAATAAAAAAAAATTAAAAACCGTGAAAATCTCTCCCTTCTATTTTATCACAAGGCTAGTACCTGAATAAATAAGCTTCGACATAACATTCACGAATATAACGAAAGAAAATCCTAAATTCGATTTAATGCTATCAAGGTCAAACAAACTACCACATACAGCTGAACATTGACATCCATTACATCAGAGGTACACACTCATACGGTGACATTACATTCACAAGGCAAAAAGAGACACACATGGCAACCAAATAAAGTATAGAATGACTACCTTCCGGCTAACATCCTTTTTGTGAATCCCTTAATAGGCTTAAAGTTGCAAGGAAATCAAAAGTGAATTAGAAGTCCAATAAGTAATATACTAAAATTCAGAATAGTACTTAAATAAAGATGAGGTATTATTAAGGGGGTTTGTGCACATGGAGAGAAGGAAATCTTGGGAAATGAAATCATGGGAAAAGATTTCCTAGGGACTTAAATTATTTGTGTTGAACTTTGAAGGGACCTTTTTAGTTGACTCACAAGCACCATACTAGGATTATTAATTCTCTAATCTTACCTAATTTGTAAGTAGAAGAGAAAATGAAGAAAATCTCTCACACAAGAATACAAAAATTTATATGATTCAACAATAGCCTACGTTTACAGGGTATCTGATGTTTTCTATGAGCTTTGACACAATCAACTATATATTTTACAATCTCGTCAATGCTTATATACTACCTAAAACCTAAGATTAATAAACCTTAATTACAATAGAGCCATTTAATCAATATAGAAACCTTCCAAAAAAACAACGAGTCTTTGGAACCTTTCAACGAAACCTTCCAAAAATTGCAATATTTTTGGAGCTTTTTGACCTTAACTCTTCGAAGAAACACTTTCTGCACCTATCAGAGTGTTGAAATTTGAATGGACCTACTTGGGTGAATCACTTATGTGATTCTGGAAGAAGAGAATGAACAAGAAGAAAGAAAGAAACACAATCAAGAACACAGGATTTACGTGGTTTGACAAGCAGCCTACATCTACAAGATGTTTGGTGGTTTCTTGAGTTTTGGTGCAATCAGCTACAATGTTTTACAATCTCATTAATACTTATATATAACCCAAAACCTAAGGTTAAAGCCATTAATTACAATAGAGCCATTCAATTTTTGGAATGTTTCAGATGAAACTTTCTAAATAGCTTTTGACTTTTGGATACTTGTGGGTGAAATCCTTCAAAAGCTCTCTAGTGCCTCTGACTCAATTTTGGAAGGTTTCGAATGAAACCTTCTGAAGAGCTTCTAACTTTCGAATACTTGAGGGTGAAACCTTTTGAAAGCTCTCCAATGCACTTGTCAGACCTATCAGATACTTTATCTAGGTCTTCTTGTGAAACTCTCTAAAAGAGCAAGTATTTCAAAAGGTTTAAGTTCAAAACCTTTCGAACCCCCCTTAAGTTTTGTGTGAAATGACACCTTCCACTTTAAACTATCTGAATTCCTCTAGATTTTTGGATACTTTCTGGTGTAACTATCCAAAGACACCTAGACCCACTTAAACTTCATTTCAGAATGTTCTAGCTGTAACCTTTTGAAAAATCTTATCATTCGGAAGGTTTAGACTAGAAACCTTTTGAAAGCACCTATTTGTCAAAACGTTTCAACTGAAACCTTCTGACTAGTGGTGGTCCATCTTGTGCCATATGTAACGCTTTTATGTGTTATTAAATTAATAGTAAAAGCACAAATTTTACATTTATAACCATAAGCGCACGATGTCCATTGTAATAAGCATGTGCAAGTATGGGTCGAATCCATAAGGAGTTTCTCTTAAATAATTTTTATTAAAATGATTATCTGATTAAATATCCACATTAAACTAACTCATAATTAAACTCTAATTACTTAATATTAATATACAAAATTTATAGCACAATTAAGGTTTATAAGATTACCCCAAAATCCAATTAATTCTTAAGTTATATAAGATATTCAAGAAATCAATGAGTATCAATCCTGGAATCACAGAATTTATGCTTGAATTTTAACTCTAATAACTTCCAACTTGAATGTTTAAAAATCCAGAATAAATAACAGTTGGAAAGATCCTCGGAATATCTTTAAAATGGCAGTGATTTCATGGATTAACTCAAATTAAAACGTTGGCAATATCTTATTTAAGAAAGGGGCGCAGACAGTTATGGAAACTTTCCAAAAATGCACCTTTGGTGCAAAAATCAAATCTCTATCAAATCTTCATGAAATGCTACGAAATAAGTGTGCTTGAAAGTAGATCTGTTACACTAACAAGGAAAATTTACAGAACTAAATTCCACAAAATACATGACGCAAGCACAACACAGCACAGGCGTCGAGCTCAAAACTAGCACTCGATAGAGACTCAAAACCGCTAATACCTTTACAAAATAAAATCAAAAATCTTCGAAAAACATTCTAAAAAATTCTAAAACTTTGTAAACTTGTTCTACACTCATTATACTTACAAAACAAAATAAAAAACAGCATTTAAAGATGACGAACAAGTGGATACAATTCAAACAAAAACTACTAACAATCTGGCCATCTAAGAAATGTAAAGCTGCCTTCACATCATCACATTCATTCACACTATATATATGATATGAACTCAATTCTTATTTCAATTAACATCAAAAAAATATATGATCTTTAATTTAGAACATTTGAAACAAAGATTTATGCATAGAATTTCATTCTTCCACATACTCAAACTATACTCATACATATAAAATTGTAAAACATGAAAACTAGTATGAGGATCTCTCCTTTTCATCATACCTTTTAATCTTCCACATTTCTTCAAGCAAGAACTCCCTAAAGTCCTTGAAATCAATGCTCCACAAGGCTGTCACCACTTGTAGCACGTCCAAATGAAGCTTCTAGGGTTGCTTGAAGAAGAATGGTGCACGTACTCAAGATCTTGCCTCCAAGACCTACAACTTTGGCTTCCACATCTAAGGATGGTGCTTCCGATGACTCAACCCTGAAGATCCTAACCTTTTTCTCCACTCCAAATTAGTCACACGAGCCTCCTAACCCACCAAGATCAACGCCCAAGGAGATCCTAACGTATGGCCATCTGAATTGAAGAGAAGCTGTCTTCTAGGAAGAGTGGAAGACGCCAAGGCTCACCATTCTTGAAGGGAGCTTGTTCAAGATCAAGGGGAAGATGAGACTTTCTAGATGGAGATGCTGGAATGGCTGGAACTACCAGCTACAATTTGTTGGAAGAGGAGGAGATAACCTAGAATTGAGTAGTCAAATACTTTAAATAGTCTAGGCTTTTGTTGCTTGATCTCCAATAAGTTACATCTAATGGCCCATGCTTTTTTCCTCTTTAATCCATCTTGATTTCATGATTTATTTACCTATAAAACTCAAAACCATGTTGGATGCACATATACATTGAATATAAATCATATGATGCAATTATAATATATATGCATGCATGAGTTACCATATATGGAAAGTTGCCAAATTAGGAAGGTTTTGGTCCACAACTTCTTCACATGTGCATACTTGAATTACTTGAAATTCTTTAGTTTAACATCATCTTTAAGTGATTTAGCAATCATAAAATGTATATAAAGTCATTCATTGAAGAATTATAAAAATCATGTCTAATACAAGGGCTATTGACTAGGTGTTTAATTGATAAAGGATAAATTTGTACATTATCAACTATTTAATCCCTAATTCATGCATATGTCTAAAAATATGATTTTCATGTAATCCTTTATAAGAACATATATAATGATGACTTATAATACTTAATATGCATGAATTAACATATATAAAATGCACAAATTGATACTTTACAACATACTCCACACCTATACCACTTAACCCAACAATCTCCCACTTGGAGTCTAACATAAGGATTCATTGAATTCTATATTCTTGGCTCATGATTCTTTACTCTGCAACAATAGCTCAAGGCACCACACCATGCCTCCTATAGTCAGTTATCTTGGAGGCCAATTAAGGCCATACATAGCCTTATTTTCTATAAAGTTATAACTTTAGTTAACATATTTGCAGCATTATCAGTACTAGCAATCTTTTGCAAATTTAGCTTGTTTTGCTCAATCTCTTCTCTTATGAAATGAAAAATCATTCTCATATGTTTGGACCTTGAATGAAATTTGGGGTTTTTAGCGTGATAGATGGCACTTTGACTATCAAAAAATAGAATGCTTCTTGTTTATCTATGCCCCAATTCAGTTAGAACATTCTCTTACTAGATTCTCTCCTTATCAAAAAATAGAATACTTCTTCTCTTATGAAATAAAAAATCATTCTACATATTAAGCTTTTGTGGTTGAGAGTGTAACAATATTGATGGGATTGAATGGCACATTAGAGTGGGGGTGAATAGTATCCTAATTAGATTTAAGTTGCTTTTAAAAATTTCAGAAGTTGTTGACACTAATGAACCCTGATTAATTGATTTATATCAGAAATGCAATGCAAAAAGTAAATAACATGAAAGATTTTATAGTGGTTCTCCAAAATTGGTAGTTTACTCCTCAAGGCCACAACTTTAAGAATTCCACTAAGTACTTTTAAGGCGAAGCACAAACCTTAAATAAGTTGCTTTTGTAGGTTGTTTGGTTTGTTTTTATGTTTATTTTAATAATTTCTTTTAGAAGTAAACAAACAACTTTTCACACAAATTAGCTATTAAGTCTAATTTGTATTTTAACCGCAAGCACATAATGTCTGTTGTATTTGTGTGCAAGTATAGGTCGATCTCATAGAGATTGATTAAGAATTATGTACTATTTTGATTTTTATAACTAGAGTTTTATATGTGTTCACTTAAGTACTCTGTTGAGTTACTTCGTTGAGTTACAGTTAATTCAATGGACTAACCTCATGGACTTAAGTTAACTCTACGAGCCTAACTTGTAATTTCCAATTAAATGTTGCTATTCATAATGGAATTTGGCCATCCATTAGGTAGTTCCATAGAATGTAAATAACATCAATTAAGCTTTTTAATGTTAGTTTATATGGTATTTATCATTAATCAACACTAACATTCAAATATCTCAAATAGTAACCATTAAGATTTTTGGATATTCTATACGAATCAATTTCAGTAATCAATAAGACTATTTTCTATTTTCTAAATCAAATAAACATAAAACATTCACAATATTGACAATAATAACATTAATCATGATACAAAACAAACAATACACACATAAATGTTAACTATAAACACAAATAATTAGTTTTTGGTATTTTTGTTTTGATATGTTCCTAAAGATGAATGAAAGTTGAAATGTGTAAAAATTCTCAATCGATAGTAAGAACTTCCGTCACTACATACGACACGATTACACCAATGGAAACTTAATCACTTATAGTCATGCCTCCTCTTCTTATAGAATCACGAACTGAGACTTGTATGTTGATCTCCTCTTCAATATATTGGCATCAACTTGAAACTAAGGTTAGAAGCTTTACGACCTCCTAAGAGATGAGTCGGTGCTTGGTGAAAATGGTTTCTCTTCCTGCGACACAATCATTCCTCACAGTGGTTGTTAGTCACTGTGTTTGGCTCGGAATCAACTAGATATCTAGAAACTATCCTCACAAACCTTTGATGGTTGGTGATTGTGGTGGTGTTGTGGAGCTTAAGAGAACTTTCGACACTTCTTGTAGTTAGCACAGTTCTCCACTTCTTTCCACCCCCTTTTCTTCATCTTTCTCCTCTTCTTTTTATATTTCTTTCAATAGTAATTACTTCTGCCTAAATGATCGGTTGGATTTCCTTCATTCATATCAATGATGGTGGTTTCTTCTTCATTCCATGAGTTAATTCCTACGTGATACGTGTAATCGTGGTTTTCCTTTTAATTTCCTATTCCTACAACTACTAATAGTGGCATGTTAGAAAATAGTTGGTATGTGGAGTTAGTGTAACTTAATGGACTTACTTCGTGGACTTAACTGTTAACTCAATGGACTTCCTTCATTGAGTAAATCTTAACTCAACAGACTTAATATAAAATATATGCAATTCACGTGACATAATAAAACATTTAAATTCACACGTGCATAATGCTAACTTTACGATGATAAAAAGACATTTTGGATAGTTACAAACTATAACTATCCGAAACTTATATGCATTTTGGATAGTTAGTGTTTGGGGTTTGTTACTTCTATTTTTAAACTTGTTTTGTTGTAAAAAGTTAAATCTTAAACTTGCTTATATCAATAATTTCTTTTAGAAGTAAACAAATAACCTTTCACACAAATTAGATATTAATTCCAATTTGTGCTTTAATTGTAAGTGTACAGTGTATATTATATTTGTGTGCAAGTACAGGTCGATCTCACAAAGATTGAGTAAGAATTGTGTACTATTTCAATATTTATATTGGAGTATAAATGTGTTTAGTTAAGTACTCCGTTGAGTTACAGTTAACACAATAGACTAAGTTCGGTGAGTAATGGCTAACTCAACAGATTGACCTTATAGACTTAAGTTAACTCCACGAGCCTATATTTCCAATTAAATACTACTATTTATAGAGGAATTCGACCAACCATTGTGTGGTTTCACAGATTGTAAATAACATCAATTAAGCTCTTTAATGTTAGTTAATATTAAATTTATCATTAAGCAACACTAATATTTAGATATTTCAAACAGTAACCATTAAAATCTTTAAGTATCTAGAACAAATCAAGTTCAGTAAACAATAAAACTATTTTCTATTTTCTGAATCAAACAAACATAAAACATTCATAATACTGACAATGATAACATTAATCACAATACAAAACAAACAATACAACACTTAAATGCTAAATGTAAACACAGATAATTTGTTGTTTTTGGTATTTTTATTTTGATATGGTCCTGAAGATGAATGAAAGGTAAAATGTAAAAATCTCTATCGACAGTAAAAACTTTCGTCACTACATGCGACGTGATTACACCATTGAAAACTTAATCACTTAGAATCTTGCCTCCTCTCCCTATAGAATCACAAATCTAGAATTGTAAGATGATTTCCTCTTCAACATATTGGCATCAACCCGAAACCAAGGTTAGAAGCTTTATGATCTCTTGAGATATGAGTTGGTACTTGGTGAAAATAGCTTCCCTTCCCGTGACGCAATCACTCCTCATAGTGGTTGTCAATCACCGTGTTTGGCTCGGAATCGACCCGACATCAAGAAAGTATCCTCACAGACCTCCAATGGTTGGTGATGTTGGTGGTGGTAGTGTGGAACTTCAAGGAACTTTCGATGCTTTTTGTAGTTAGCACGGTCCTCCACCTCTACACACACACACTTCGTTTTTCTCCTCTTCTTTTATAATTCTTTCTATAGTAACTGCTTCTACTTAATTGATTGATTGGATTTCCTTCATTCATATCAACGATGGTGATTTCTTCTTCATTTCACGAGTGAATTCCTATGTGATATGTGTAATCGTGGTTTTCCTTCGAATGTCCTATTTCTGTAACTACTACAGTGGCATATTAGTCTTCGTTTTAGACGAATACTTATCATTTAAGTCCTATAAAAACTCAAACACTTATTTATAACTCTTCGAGTTTTTGCACTTGCAAAACACATGACTGAACATAGAAAACTTATCTATTCATTAGTCATTTTATAAAACTTGAACAGTTATCTATCCATGCATATAAAAACTCGAACAGTTATCTAACTCTTCGATTTTCATTACCGAATGCACATGGAAAACACGTGACAACTTAAAACATTAAAAAAAACACATGTGCAGATAACTTAACTATATGAGTTCAGATGTTTCGGATACTTACAACCTTAACTATCTGATGCCCAGATACATTTCGGATAGTTATGAGATAATTTACCGAACATTCACTTAAGTCATGCATTAATGTTTCAACACGTGTACTTCAGGAAATAATAAAATATTCTTTAAGAATTTAAACATAATTGTCCGATACATGCAATATAACTCTCTAAAATAACAGAAAATTCGGATACTTAAGAATTAAAAACCTGCAACTTACCAATAGTTCAGAAATGTACTAAATTAACATTAATTCCTTAAAATTATGTAGATTCTTTCATTAAAGCATATAACAATGCAATTATAACATAATGGCTTAATTCTCATATGATAAGGTAAATATTCTACAATTAACCATCATTTAACCATTAATATTATGTACTTTTTCATTCTAAACAGTTAGCCTCTAACCTTTCGAAAGATAACTTAAGTCATATTTCCAGATCATGACACATGTCCTTAGTAATTTTTATGAAAAAAGGGTATTTTGGATACTTTCAAACCTAACTATCCAATGCTTAAACACATTTCGGATAGTTACAGTCTAACTTTTTGAAATGCAACTTAAGTCATGTATTAAGGTTTCAACATGTGTCCTTTTTTAAAAAATAATAAATTACTCTTTAAGCATTCAAAACACAACTGTCTAATACATAAAATACAACTCTCCAAAATAATAAACATTTTGGATACTTAGGAATTAAAAAGCTTATAACTCACAAACAATTCACAAATATACTTAATTAATGCTAATTCACTAGAATTATGCACATTCTTCAATTAAAGCATATAATCATGCAATTATAACATAATGACTTAATTCTCATGTGATAAGCTAAATATTATGCAATTAACCATTATTTAACCATTAATATTATGTACTTTTTCATTCTAAATACTTCCCCCATACTTAACTTTTGCTAGTCCCTTAGCAAACTAATTAGATCTAGTTAACAAGTTTATCTAAAGTGCTAGAACTATTTCTTTTCCTTAGAAATCAGTATTCCTTATGAAAAATATTTCTTCATTTTGCATCTTCAGAATACTAAGATTAGATTAATATAAAGATATTCTATATAATTCATTAATCTAATTTAACATTGTTCTTTCTCCTCCACTTGCAAATATTTCAAAAATACGTAAATTACATACAAAATATACTAGCATCAAATAGGTGATAGTTATACTATTAATTTTTTTTCAAACATCTATTATCCTAAATTTTCCAATATGATTTCTAGAATAAATTTCAACCGCATACAAATCAAAACACAATTCAACTTAATATGATTAAAACAAGAAAAATAATGAATTATATCTCAAATAAACAACTTTAAAAGTCTAATCTAAGATTCATACTTCAGTAATCATAAATAACATAGAATATACTTGATTCAAAAGATATTTGTATTTTTAATAAAACACTTTCATCTTTTTAGAATAGTATATGCATATTTTTACTTTAAAAGTTAATTTGAAAAGCTTAAATCATACAAGAGCTTTCTAGTGTACCCATATCTTGAGTTTTCAGTCAACAATCCTAGATCTGATCAAGATCTTAGGTTGTCAGATTTAAAAAGTCCTTTTTTAGGGCAACAATCCTTACATACTTATCTGCTCAAGTATAAAAGACTCGTGATCAAATAATTCAATAAACTCTCAAAGTTTTTTTTCTCTCTTTTCTCTTTTTTCTTTTCAACACAGTATATATATGTATTTCATTAATACAAATGCAATAAAACACAAATCTCATATAATCCTACTTCTAAAATCTACTGAAAAATATGAATCTATATCAATAAGCTCATACTTTTTCTGTAGTTTAATATGATTTACACATAAATCATTCTACAAGTTTAATCAATCAAATTAAATGTATCATTGATCATATGCATTTCATTTAATCCAAAAATCAACATTTCAGCTCTTTCAGGACTTCAGATAATTTTTTGAGTTTCAGTTAAGTAATTTGATTTCCTTTTAAAATTGTAAAACTGTTGTTTAGTTGTGAAAAGTTAAATTAGAAAACCTATATTGTTCAATCAGATCTTGTTTATTGTATATATTAATAAATTCTTTTAAGGTAACAAACAACTTTTCATATAAATTAGATATTAAGTCTAATTTGTGTTTTTAACTGCAAGTGCATAGTGTATATTGTATTTGTGTGCAAGTACAGGTCGATCTCACAAAGATTGAGTAAGAATTATGTACAATTTTAATTTTTATACTAGAGTTTATATGTGTTTAATTAAGTACTTCGTTGAGTTACTATTAACTTAATGAACTTAGTTTGTGAAGTTATAGCTAACTTAACGAACTAACATCGTGGACTTAAGTTAATTACACGAGCCTACCTTTCCAGTTAAATGCTGTTACTCATAGAGGAATTTGGCCATCCATTGGGCGGTCCCACATAATGTAAATAACATTAATTAAGCTTTTTAATGTTAGTTAATCTAAGATTTGTCATTAATCAACACTAATATTCAGATATTTCGAATATTAACTATTAAGATTTTAGCATTCTGTACGAATCAATTTAAGTAATCTATAAAACTTCTTTCTATTTTCTAAATCAACTAAACATAAAACATTCACAATACTGATAATGATAACATTAATCACGATATAAAACAAACAATACAACACATTAATACTAAATGTAAACATAGATAATTACTTTTTTAGTATTTTTGTTTTGATAAGTTTCTAAAGGTGAACGAAAGGTGAAATATAAAAATCTCTATCAACAATAAGAACTTCGATCACTACATGCGACGTAATTACACCACTAAAAACTTAATCACTTATAATCTTACCTCCTCTCCCTATAGAATCGTGAACCAAGACTTGTAAGTTGATTTCCTCTTCAATATATTGGCATCAACCCGAAACCAAGGCTAGAAGCTTTACGATCTCTTGAGATATGACTCAATGCTTGGCGAAAATAACTTCCCTTCCTATGATGTGATCACTCCTCACAATGGTTGTTAGTCACCATGTTTGGCTCAGAATCGACCTGACATCTGGAATGTATCCTCACAAACCTTCGATAGGTGGTGATTTTGGTGGTGTTGTGGAGCTTCAGGGAATTTCCAATGCTTCCTGTAGTTAGCGCAGTCCTCCACCTTCACACACATACTCTTCATATTTCTCCTCTTCTTTCATATTTCTTTCAGTAGTAACTACTTCTACCTAAATGATCAGTTGAATTTCTTTCATTCATATCAACGATGACAATTTCTTCTTCATTCTACGAGTTAATTCCTACATAATACATGTAATCATGGTTTTTCTGTAAATTTCCCGTTTCTGCAACT
Source organism: Cymodocea nodosa (assembly GCA_036874045.1). Lineage (NCBI taxonomy): Eukaryota > Viridiplantae > Streptophyta > Magnoliopsida > Alismatales > Cymodoceaceae > Cymodocea > Cymodocea nodosa. The sequence continues at coordinate 9,698,521 of CM072342.1, forward strand.
ACTACAATGACATTTTAAAAAATAACTAGTCCATGGAGTTAGTGTAACTCAACGGACTTACTTCGTTGATTTAACTATAAAACACGTGCAATAAAGGAATAACTTATAAGCTTATGATACTAACACAACGTGCTACCTTAGTGTATATTCAAGGAACTCAACGTGTATAGTTATGTTAACTTAACGAGTTAAACATGTGTAGCTCATGTGACATAATAAAACATTTAAATTCACATGTGCATAATTCTACTTTACGAATAAAAGGGGTATTTTAGATACTTACAAACTATAAGTATTTGAAACTTACATGCCTTTCAGATAGTTAGCATCTAACTTACCAAAAATCCACTTAAGTCATATATTAAGGTGATTGTTTAGAATGAAAAAGTGCATAATATTAATGGTTAAATGATGGTTAATTGCATAATATTTAGCTTATCATATGAGAATTAAGCCATTATGTTATAATTACATTGTTATATGCTTTAAAGAAAGAATCTACATAATTTCAAGGAATTAACGTTAATTAAGTATATTTTTGAACTGTTAGTGAATTACAAGTTTTTAATTCTTAAGTATCTGAATTTTTTGATGTCTAAAAGGATAAGATCTAGAGCCATTTTAGTAAAAGAATACAGAAATTACAATGCTGCAGGTGTTGAGATATCGGTACCTTCTAGAGACATTATAGGAGCTATTGAACGAATAAATCAATTAGAGCAACAACTAGAAAAACTCCAAAAGGAAGTAGATGAACTTAGGAAAAAAGACTAAATGTATTGTTCGTCTACTTATATTTGTATTGAAAAATATCTGATTGTATGTAAATGTAAACTATTTATATAAATGAATGTTTGAATTTCAGATGTTTTTGAATTCGTGTTTGAGAATGAATGATATAATTGAGAACTGTATTGAATATTATATAACTGTTTAAAGATGTGCAAGACTGTTTAAAAGAGTTACAAATTTTTTTGAATGACATGGTTAAATGTATGATAATTGGTTAATGCTTGAATATATTTGCATACTAAAAAGTAAAATGTAAATTCTACATAACAGGAAATGAACTGTAAGTTAAATATGCATATAATATTCAAATTTAAATGAGTTTAAGTTAGAACACTGCATTAATGTAATGTATTTAACTTTAATTAAGTTGACAAAATGCAGGAAAGAAATATTGAAGTTAATACGAGAAGTAAGTTTTAGAAAATTTTGCTAAGTGTTAACTCAACGAAGTAAGTCCGTTGAGTTAACTCCACGAGGTCAAGAATAAAATATAAGGTCACTTCGTTGAGTTATTTGTAACTCAACGAAGTTAGTCTATAGAATTAGCAAATAAGCAATGAAGCTAGTCCGTTGAGTTAGGTGTAACTCAATGAGATTAGTTCATTGAGTTAGAAACAGTAACCAAAGCTAGTCTGTTGAGTTAACTGTAACTCAACGAGGTTAGTTCGTGGATTAAGCTGAACAGTTATTCTTTTAGCCATGAATGAAACTTTGTGGGCTTAGCGGTTACTAAAATTTGAAATTAGAAGTGGAACACGTATCCATAAAAATAGGAACCATACTGCACATTACAAGATATGTTTTTGCAATGAGATTCATTTGCTTGATGGACATGCATTATAAATATAGAACAGAATGTTATTTATGAGCTACCAACACTTGAGGAGAGAAAAGAAAATTCGTTGGGGAACTAGAAGGAGAAGCAGCTAATTCAACTTCATCCATCAACAACTATTTACTGAGAATAAAGCATCAAACTGGTATGTAATTAATCTTTTGCTATTTTACTTTATATTAAGAGTTTATGAGCACATGGATTCATTCTCTTAGTACTAAATGATTAGTAATAACACCTACATAGGATTATTCAACACAGAGGCGTACTGAAATATTTTCTGAATTGGACTTTAATGAGATCCTTAGGGGTGTAGCTAACCTTTCTTTAAAAGAGAATGAAGATATGGCTGCTCCAGTAGAAAAACCATTAGGGAAAATTCTGTATCCTAAACTAGTTGATGAACCTTCATGTATTTGATTGCCAAACTTTGAGAGAGATAGGTTTGAACTGAAATCTAATTATATTAGTCAATTGCCACACTTTCATGGATTAGAAAGAGAAGATGCTTGTTATTTCCTTAGAGAATTTAACGAAGTTTGTCAAATGATGAAAATGTTGAACATGAGTATTGATGCTATTAAACTTAGATATATCCCTTTTGTTTTAAAAGACACAGCTAAGAGATGGTTATATACTCTATCACCTGATTCAACTTCTACATGGACTGAATTTTACTCTATTTTTTTAGAAAAATATTATCCAACACATCAAACGATTAAAAAGAAAAAGGAAATACTAATGTGTAGCCAAAAACAGGGAGAATCATTTTGGAAATATTTTGAATGATTTAAAGATTTATTGACTCAATGTCTATATCGTGCAATGAGTAAAGCACAACTAATAGGTATAATTTATGAAGGCATAGATTTTAACGAAATCTTTATTAGAATCTACTTGTTAGAATGGATTTTTAAAATTGTGTAGTGAAGAAGCATGGACATACTTAGAAAACTTTGCAAAAAGAACTGCATAGTGGGAAAACTCTATTGAAGTTATTATAAATAAAAGAATATTTCCAAGAGGAATGCATGAAATAGATTCAAGTACTGTGCTTGAAGTTAAATTAACTCAATTAACAAAGAAAATAGAAGAATTATCATTAAATCAAAAAATAGCAGAAAAGAATGCAAACATTAATGACTTAGATATTATTTATGCTAAAAACCAAGAAGATAACTTTAAAAATTCTTATAACCCTAATTGGAGAAATCACCCAAACCTATCTTGGAGAAATAACAATTTCCAGGGAGGAGAGAATATAAATGACAAAAATATAAGTTATGAAGCATTAATTGAACAAAGATTTAGAATAGAGAAGTTAGAAAAGATAATTCAACAATTAAATAATCATCTAGATCATGTATTTGGAAATGTTGCCATTCAAAATCAAAATATGAATAGAAATATACCCCCAGGCAGAAGGAATCAATAAAAGTTAGACCTACTAGAGGATTGCTAATGCAAGCAGTGCCTAACATTGTCAACAGAACTGTTAATGAAATTGATACCTCTTATGGGAGGGAAGCTGAATGAAGTAGTATAATTGAAGTAACTATGTATAATATAGTAAGTAGAAAAATATAAAAAAGAAAAAATATAAGTTTAATTATAGTTAGTAGTGTCGTAGAGTTATTACTTAACTCAACGGACTAAGTTCGTTGAGTTATGACCTAACTTGACGAGAGTATGTAAGTAGCTATGCTAATTTTATCTCTGTTAAATTTTTGTTTATGTTATACAGAATCACAATAGATGGAATTAATGAAATTACCACTAGATGTACTAAGGGAAGTACTGAGTACTTATCAGCTAAAGATCTATGCAAATTACGTTGTGTATCAAAAGAAATTAAAGATTGTGTTAGAGAAAAATATTTTCATGGACTACAAGCTGCAAAAATGACTAAGATTAGAGATAGATTTTTATGGAAGTCATTTAATCATAGTTCAATCAGTTATGAATATTTGAATATGGAAGAAAATGTTGAAATTCCACCCAATACATTAGAAGGAATAGATCATATTATGGGGATAGATGAAGGATTAATTATTTATAGAACCAAACCAAGGTATGTGTATGGTTGCTTTAGGCGGCACTAGAGAACTTGTTTGGTTCCCCAACAATGACACCAAATAACTTGTATTTGTTAACTTTTGTTTTTAACTTGGTTAATTTGTCTTTATGCTTATGTCAATAATTTCTTTTAGAAGTAAACAAACAACCTTTCACACAAATTAGATATTAATTCCAATTTGTATTTTAACTACAAGTGCACAGTGTATATTGTATTTGTATGAAAGTACAAGTCGATCCCATAGAGAATTGAGTAAGAATTGTGTACTGTTTTGTTTTTTTTATATTATACTTAATGTGTTTACTAATCACTCTGTTGAGTTATAGTTAACACAATGGATTAATCTCGTGGACTTAAGTTAACTCCACGAGCTTATCTTTCCAGTTTAATACTGCTATTTACAAAGGAATTCGGCCAACCATTAGGCGGTTCCATAGATTGTAAATAACATCAACTAAGCTCTTTAATGCTAGTTAATATTAGATTTATCATTAACCAACACTAACATTCAAATATTTCAAACATTAACTATTAAAATCTTTAAGTATCTGGAACAAATCGATTTCAGTAAACTGTAATACTATTTTCTATTTTCTGAATCAAACAAACATAAAATAGTCACAATACTGACAATGATAACTTTAATCACGTACAGATCAAACAATACAATACTTAAATACTAAATATAAACACAGATAAGTTGTTGTTTTTGGTATTTTTGTTTTGAGATGTTCATGAAAATGGGCGAAAGGTGAAATGTAAAAATGTAAAAATCTCTATCGATAGTAAATACTTCAATCACTACATGCTACGTGATTACACCACTGAAAACTTAATCACTTACAATTCTGCCTCCTCTCCCTATAGAATCGCGAGTCCAGAATTGCAAGATGATCTCCTCTTCAGCATACTGGCATCAATCCGAAACCAAGGCTAGAAGCTTTACGATCTCTTGAGATATGAGTCAGTGCTTGGTGAAAATGGCTTCCCTTCTTACGACGCGATCACTCCTCACAATGGTTGTCAGGCACCGTGTTTGGCTTGGAATCGACCCGACATTAGGAAAGTATCCTCACGGACCTCCGATGGTTAGTGATTATGGTAATGTTGGTGATGTTGGTGAATTGTTGGTGATGGTGTGGATGATTCAGTGAACTTCTGACGCTGCCTGCAGTTAGTGCGGTCCTCCACCTTTACACACACTGCCACACACCGCCAACCACACCTTCTTCATTTTTTCTCCTCTTCTTTTATATTTCTTCAGTAGTAACTGCTTCTTCTTTAGATGATCAGTTGGATTTCCTTTATTCAGATCAACGATGGTGATTTCTTCTCCCTTCCACGAATGAATTCCTACGTGATACGTGCAATCGTGGTTTTCCTTCGAATATCTTGTTTCTGTAACCGCTACAGTGACATATTAGAAATTAAATGGTCCGTGGAGTTATAGATAACTCAACGGACTTACTTTGTTGATTTAACTATAAAACATGTGCAATAAAGAAATAAGCTGCTAACATAACGTGTTACCTTAGTATGTATTCATATAACTCAATGCGTACAGTTATGCTAACTTAACGAGTTAAACATGTGCATCTCACGTGATATACCAAAGCATTTAAATTCAACACGTGCATCATTGTAACTTAACGAGTTTAGATATATAACTTACGATTTTCACTTACTAACTCAATGAGTTCTCATGTGATCTTTTTACAAAAAGAACACTAACTCAACGAGTTGTTACTATTCACTTAAATATTCTTTTAGCATTTAAAACATAACTGTCTGGTACATGCAATATAACTCTCCGAAATAATAGAAAATTCAGATACTAAAGAATTAAAAAACCAATAACTTACCGACAGTTCAGAAATGTACTAAATTAACGTTAATTCCTTGAAATTATGTAGATTCCTTCATTAAAGCATATAACAATGTAATTATAACATAATGGCTTTAATTCTCATATGATAAGCTAAATATTATGCAATTAACCATCATTTAACCCTTAATATTATGCATTTTTCATTCTAACCAGTATGCAATTATGTTACCTGATATTTTGATTAGAAATCCTATCACTAGAGAAGAATGGAATATAGGAAGGCTTAATAGATTTGAAGTACCAATTGAAAATTATGGGTCAACTTTAACATTTTCTGATAAAAATTCAACCATTCTTGAAAAATTGTATTATTGGAGACCAACTAGAAATTGGGATGAGGATTTATGCTTAAGTGTATATAATTTTCTAAATAGATCTTAGACTAAAAATACTATGATATATCTAGGACAGAAGACATTAATTAACAACATACATGTAATACTTGATGAATATATATATTTAGTGTTAGATATATTAGTTGCATTTAGATCTGATTTATACATAGTAAGTATAGACAGTTATGATGATGACTTTATAGAAATATTGCCTATACCAAGTGATATAGCTAAACCACCATCTGTAGAATATAATAAAATTCAATTAGGAATGCGGTATAATGAATATGATGATCCTACTTTATGTTTGATAAGATGGTGGGATGAATTGATGAAATTTCAAATATGGATTATAAAAGACCTAAATGAATGGAAGTGGGAAGAGGAATATATTGAAATAGATGTAGAAATAGAAACAACTACATTATCTTGGAACAGAAAATGATCCCTTTCTGCATTTCAATTTATTAATGGAAATACACTTATATTTAGTATTGATAACATATTGCAAGTTTACAAGTTAAAAAGAAAAGTAGACTACATTAAAATAGAATTAATAGCAAGAAGAATTATACCTAAAAAGTTTGCTTGGACTGACATATTTATTTCATTTGTTACTACTTTTCAATCATGTTCTTAAATTGTGATTCTGTACTTTTAATGTTGTGTGTACTTTATATTTACTTTTAGAAAAGGAAGAAAAATTTTGGTTTTATTTTTATTTTATAAGAAAAAGTATCTATCCATTTATTGGTATTTGTTTTGGGAAAATAACTAGCTTGCTTGTGAGCTACCAAAGGTATAGAAGCCTAGGTTCCACACAATACACTAAATTAACAATATATGTTTTGTTGTTAAATGTTATTTTGTTATATATTCTACTTTTATTTGTGAATGAAAAATTTTTCAAAATCAAAAGTTGGAAGATATTGAAGGAGATACAAAAGAACAAAGTATGTAATTGATTACTTATCCTAAATTTAGATTTAAACTCAGTTCATGGAGTTATTCATTAACTCAATGAATTAAGTTTGTTGAGTTAGATGCTAAGTCAACGAAACAATATTCATGCTTGCTAACAATTACTGTATTTATTGTAAAATCTTTTACATTGAGGACAATGCAAAATGTAGGTATGGGGGGAGGTAATTAGATTAAAAGCCAAGTAATTTTGTTAATTAGAGGAATTAGAATGGTGCTGTAAAGTTCTAGGGAAATTGAAATTTTTTTTTTTATGAATTTGCTATAACTATCTAATAATTGAGATTGTCAAAATTTTAAGAAATGTAACTGCTTGAATGTTATATTTAGAATTTTATATAAGATGCTATAAAATTTTACTATTAATACAAATCTGGATATAGTATCTTATATTTTTGCTGAATTTTATGAGTTTAATAGTTTTACGATTTTAAAAAGAAATCAGAATGCTTAATTGAAACTCAGTGAATTGTTTGAAATCCTAGAAGAGTTGAAATGTTGATTTTTGGATTAAATGGAATACATATGATCAATGATACATTTAATTTGATTGATTAAACTTGTAGAATGATTTATGTGTAAATCTTATTAAATTATAGAAAAAGTATGAGCTTATTGATATGAATTCATATTTTCAGTAAATAATAGAAGTAGGACTATATGAGATTTGTGTTTTATTACATCTATATTAATGAAATACGTATATATATTGTGTTGAAAAGAAAAAAAAGAGAAAAACTTTGAGAGTTTATTGACTTGTTTGATCACGAGACTTTTGTACTTGAGCAGATAGGTATGTAAGGATTGTTGACTTGAAAAAGGACTCTTTAAATCTGGTAACCTAAGATCCTGATTAGATTTGGGATTGTTGACTGAAAGCTCGATACATGAGTACACTAGAAAGCTCTTGTATGATTCAAGCTTTTCAAATTAACTTTTAAAGTACAAATATGCATATACTATTCTGAAAAGATAAAAGTGTTTTGTGAAATACAGAAATCTTTTGAATCAAGTATATTTTCTATTATCTAAGATTATTGAAGTATGAATTTAGAATAGACTTTTGAAGTTGTTTATTTGAGATACAATTCATTATTCTACTTGTTTTAATCATATTGAATTGGATTGTGTTTTGATTTGTATGTAGTTGAAATTTATTCTGGAAATCATATTGGAAAATTTAGGATAACAAATGTTTAAAAGAAGAAAAAAATGATAATATAATTAACACCTATGTGATGCTAATATATTTTGTATGTAATTTACATATGTTTTAAATATATTTGCAGGTTGAAGAGGAGAAAATAATGTTAAAATAGATTACTAAAAAATACAGAATATCTATATAGTAATCTAATTTATGTATTCTAAAGAAAAGAAAAATGAAGAATTAATTCTGGCACTTTAGAAAGACCAGCTATTTAGATATTAGTTTGCTAAAGGACTAGCAAAATTTAAGTATGGGGAAGTGTTTAGAATGAAAAAGTGCATAATATTAATGGTTAAATGATGGTTAATTGTATAATATTTAGCTTATCATATGAGAATCAAGCCATTATGTTATAATTGCACTGTTATATGCTTTAAAGAAAGAATCTACATAATTTCAAGGAATTAATGTTAATTAAGTATATTTTTGAACTATCGGTGAATTACAGGTTTTAATTCTTAAGTATCTGAATTTTCTGTTAATTCGGAGAGTTATATTGCATATACTGGATAGTTATGTTTTAAATGCTTAAAAAATATTTTATTATTTCCTAGAGTACACGTGTTGTAACCTTAATGCATGACTTAAGTGAATGTTCGGTAAGTTATTTGTTAACTATCTGAAATGCATCTGAGCATTGGATAGTTAGGTGTGTAAGTATCCGAAATATTTAAACTCATTAAGTTTGAATTATGCACATGTTGAATTTAAATACTTTATTATGTCATGTGAGCTGCACATGTTTAACTCGTTAAGTTAGCATAACTATACGTGTTGAGTTACTTGAATATACACTAAGGTAACGCGCATTGTGTTAGTAGCTTATAAGTTATTTCTTTATTGCACATGTTTTATAGTTAAATCAACGAAGTAAGTTTGTTGAGTTATTTGTAACTTCACGAACCATTTATTTTCTAATATGCCATTGTAGCAGTTGCAAAAACAAAAAATTCGAAGGAAAACCACGATTGCACATATCACATAAGAATTCACTCGTGGAATAAAGAAGAAATCACCATCATTGATATAGATGAAGGAAATTCGACCGATCATCTAAGTAGAAGTAGTTACTACAGAAAGAAATATAAAAGAAGAGTAGAAAGGTGAAAAAAAGTGTGTGTGTAGAGGTGGAGAACCACGCTAACTGTAGGAAGCGTCGAAAGTTCCTTGGAGCTCTACACCTCCACCAAAATCACCAACCATCAAAGGTCTGTGAGGATATTTTCCTGATGTTAGGTTGATTTCGAGCCAAATACGGTGACTGACAACCACTATGAGGAGTGATTGTGTCGCGAGAAGGGAAGCCATTTTTACTAAGCACCGACTCATATCTTAGGAGATCGTAAAGCTTCTAGCTTTGGTTTCGGGTTGATGCTAGTGTGCTGAAGAGGAGATCATCTTACAATTCTTGGTTTGTGATTTTATAGGGAGAGGAGGCAAGATTGTAAGTGATTAAGTTTTCAGTGGTATAATTGCGTCACATGTAGTGATGAAAGTTTTTATTGTCGATAGAGATTTTTACATTTCACCTTTCGTTCATCTTCAAGAACATATCAAAATAAAAATACCAAAAACAACAAATTATTTGTGTTTACCTTTAGCGTTAAAGTGTTGTATTGTTTGTTTTGTATCGTGATTAATATTATCATTGTCATTATTGTGAATGTTTTATGTTTGTTTGATTCAGAAAAATAGAAAATAGTTTTATTATTTACTGAAATTGATTCGTTCCAAATACTTAAAGATTTTAATGGTTACTGTTTGAAATATCTGAATGTTAGTGTTGCTTAATGATAAATATAATATTAACTAGCATTAAAGAGCTTAATTGATGTTAATTACATTCTATGGAACCGCCCAATGGTTGGTCGAATTCCTCTGTAAATAGCAGTATTTAATTGGAAAGGTAGGCTCGTGGAGTTAACTTAAGTCCATGAGGTTAGTCCGTTGAGTTAACCATAACTCCACGAACTAGGTTCGTTGTGTTAATTGTAACTCAATAGAGTGCTTAACTAAACATATATAAACTCCAATATAAAAATCGAAATGGCACACAATTCTTACTCAATCTCTATAGGATCGACCTATACTTGCACACAAATACAATATACACTGTGCACTTGCAGTTAAAATATAAATTGAATTTAATATCTAATTTGTGTGAAAGGTTGTTTATTTACTTCTAAAAGTAATTATTGATATAAGCATAAAAATAAATTAAACAAGTTTTCTGGCACTGCTATATAAACAAGTTTAAGATTTAACTTTTCACAACAATATAGTAACAACATGTGTTTTTCATGAAGTAAAGTATTCTTTAAGTGTTCAAAATATAACTGTCTAATACATGAAATGTAACTTTCTGAAATAATAGACATTTCGAATACTTAAGAATTACAAAGCCTATAACTCACTAACAGTTTCAAAATATACTTAATCAACAGTAATTCCCTAAAATTATGTAGATTCTTTCATTAAGGCATATAATCATGCAATTATAACATAATGGCTTAATTCTCATATGATAAACTAAATATTATGCAATTAATCATTATTTAATTGTTAATATTATGCACTTTTTCATTCTAAACACTTTCCCCATACTTAACTTTTACTAGTCCCTTAGTAAACTAATTAGATCTAGTTAATAGGTATGTCTAAAGTGCTACTATTCCTTTTTTTCAAAAATCAGTATTCCTTATAAAAATTATTTCTTCATTTTGTATCTTTAGAATACTAAGATTAGATTAATATAAAGATATTCTGTATAATTCAGTAATCTAATTTAATAGTGTTCTTCCTCTCCTCCACCTAAATATATTTAAAAAAACATAAATTACATACAAAATATACTAGCATCAAATAGGTGGTAGTTATACTATCAATTTTTTTTAAACATCTATTATCTTGAATTTTCTAATATGATTTTTAGAATAAATTTCAACTACATATGAATCAAAACACAATTCAACTTAAGATGATTAAAACAAGAAGAATTATGAATTGTATCTCAAATAAACAACTTCAAAAGTCTAATTTAGATTCATACTTCAGTAATCATAAATAATAGAGAATAGGATTCTCATACTCAATTCTACTATATTGAATATAATTCATTTATTGTTCATGTGATCTAACCATCTACAATCGTCTCAGTTTTAAAAAATCAGTAATGTCATGCCCTTCCCAGTTGTAGAGTTCACATATGCTAACTACAGGTTTTAAAAATCTTTGGGCATAAGCATATGCCATATTCTCAATTATATAATAAAAACATACAACACTCCCTTTCGTATTAAAACAAAATAGCACTCAAAGTTGCTTAGCTTCTCAATCTCCAACAACAACGCTATAAAACTTGTTTGGTTGTGAAAGTTAAATTAGAAAATCTATATTATTTAATCAGATCTTGTCTATTGTATATATTAATAAATTCTTTGAAGGTAACAAACAACTTTTCACACAAATTAGATATTAAGTCCAATTTGTATTTTTAATTACAAGTGCACAGTGTATATTGTATTTATGTGCAAGTACAGGTCGATCCCATAGAGATTGAGTAAGAAGTGTGTACAATTTTAATTTTTATACTAAAGTTTATATGTGTTTAATTAAACACTTCGTTGAGTTATTGTTAACTCAACAGACTTAGTTTGTGGAGTTACAGCTAACTCAACAGACTAACCTCGTGGACTTAAGTTAACTCCACGAGCCTACCTTTCTAGTTAAATGTTGCTATTCATAGTGGAATTTGGCCATCCATTGGGCAATTCCATAGAATGTAAATAACATCAATTAAGCTTTTTAATGTTAGTTAATCTGAGATTTGTCATTAATCAACACTAACATTCAGATATTTCGAATAGTAATCATTAAGATTTTTAGTATTTTGTACGAATCAATTTCAGTGATCTATAAAATTGCTTTCTATTTTCTAAATCAACTAAAAATAAAACATTCACAATACTGACAATGATAACATTAATCACGATACAAAACAAACAATACAACACATTAATACTAAATGTAAACATAGATAATTAGTTTTTTGGTATTTTTGTTTTGATATGTTCCTAAAGGTGAACGAAAGGTGAAATGTAAAAATCTCTATCAATAGTAAGAACTTCTATCACTATATGTGATGCGATTACACCACTGAAAATTTAATCACTTATAATCTTACCTCCTCTCCCTATAGAATTGTTAGCCAAGACTTGTAAGTTGATCTCCTCTTCAGTATATTGGCATCAACTTGAAACCAAGGCTAGAAACTTTACGATCTCTTGAGATATGAGTCGATGCTTAGTGAAAATAACTTTCTTTCCTGCAATGTGATCACTCCTCACAATGGTTGTCATCACCGTGTTTGGTTCAAAATCGACCTGACATCTAGAAAGTATCCTCACAGACCTCCAATGGGTGGTGATTTTGGTGGTGTTGTGGAGCTTCAGGGAACTTCCAACACTTCCTGCAGTTAGCATGTTCCTCCACCTTCACACACACACTCTTTGTCTTTCTCCTTTTCTTTTATATTTCTTTTAGTAGTAACTACTTCTACCTAAATGATCGATTGGATTTTCTTCATTCATATCAACAATGACGATTTCTTCTTCATTTCACGAGTTAATTCCTACATGATATGTGTAATTGTGGTTTTCCTATAAATTTCTTATTTTTGCGACTACTACAATGGCATGTGTTTAGAATGAAAAAGTGCATAATATTAATAGTTAAATGATGGTTAATTGCATAATATTTAGCTTATCATATGAGAATTAAGCCATTATGTTATAATTGCACTATTATATGCTTTAATGAAGGAATCTGTATAATTTCAAGGAATTAGCATTAATTAAGTATATTTTCGCACTATCGATGAGTTATTGGCTTTTTAATTCTTAAGCCTTTGAATTGTCTATTATTTCGGAGAGTTATATTTCATGTATTAGACAGTTATGTTTTAAACACTTAAAGAATATTTTTTTTATTTCCTAAGGACACATGTCGTGATCTAAAAACCTGATTTAAGTGTGGTTTTATAGTATTAAGCATGATCTATTTTATTTGCACATATTTATATCATGTATAGGTGCATAGTAACAACTCATTGAGTTAGTGTTCTTTTTGTTGAAAGATCACATGCCAACTCGTTGAGTTACAGGTTTAAAGGTATAAAAAGGTTACGTGGGAACTCATTGAGTTATTGAGTAAAAATCGTAAGTTGTATATCTGAACTCGTTAAGTTAGAATTATGCACGTGTTGAATTTAAATGCTTTATTATGTCACGTGAGCTTTACACATTTAACTCCTTAAGTTGGCATAACTATAGGCATTGAGTTACTTGAATATACACTAAGGTAACACATTGTGTTAGTGTTATAAGCTTATAAGTTATTTCTTTATTGCACGTGTTTTATAATTAAATCAATGAAGTAAGTCCGTTGAGTTACATTAACTCCATGGACCATTTATTTTCTAACATGCCACTGTAGTAGTTGTAGAAACAGAAAATTTGAAGGAAAACCACGATTGCACATATCATGTAGGAATTCACTTGTGGAATGAAGAAGAAATCACCATCATTGATACGAATGAAGGAAATCCAACCAATCATTTAAGCAAAAGTAGTTACTACTAAAAGAAATATAAAAGAAGAGGAGAAAGGCGAGGTGTGTGTGGGTGGAGGATCGCGCTAATTGCAGGAAGTGTCGAAAGTTCCTTGAAGCACTACAACACCACCAAAATCACCAACCATCGGAGGTCTATGAGGATACTTTTTGGATGTTGGGTCAATTCCGAGCCAAACATGGTGACTGACAACCACTATGAGGAGTGATCATGTTATAAGAAGAGAAGCCATTTTCACCAAGCATCGACTCATATCTCAAGAGATCGTAAAGCTTCTAGCCTTGGTTTTGGGTTGATCTCAGTATATTGAAGAGGAGATCAACTTACAAGTCTTAGTTTGTGATTCTATAGGGAGAGGAGGCAAGATTGTAAGTGATTAAGTTTTTAGTGGTGTAATTGCGTCGCATGTAGTGACAAAAGTTTTTACTATCGATAGAGATTTTTACATTTCACCTTTCAATCATCTTCAGGAATATATCAAAACAAAAATACTAAAAATAACTAACTATTTGTATTTACATTCAATATTAAAGTGTTGTATTGTTTGTTTTGTATCGTGATTAATGTTATCATTGTCAGTATTGTGAATGTTTTATGTTTGTTTGATTCAGAAAATAAAAAATAGTTTATTGTTTACTAAAATTGATTCATCCAAGATACTCAAAAATCTTAATGGTTACTGTTTGAAATATCTGAATGTTAGTGTTGCTTAATGACAAATCTCAGATTAATTAACATTAAAAATCTTAATTGATGTTATTTACATTCTATGGAACTGCCCAATAGATGGTTGAATTCCTCTATGAATAGTAGTATTTAATTGGAAAGGGTAGGCTCATGGAGTTAACTTAAGTCCACGAGGTTAGTCTGTTGAGTTAACTGTAACTCCACAAACTAAGTTCATTGAGTTAGTAGTAACTTATAGGATCGAATGGCTACACAAGAGGGGGGTGAATTGTGTTTTTCAACATTTTCGATTATAATTGAAACTTTAAAACTAAAAACAAGTTGAGACACTATTTTAATCAAATCATTTTATTCAAGGTTACAATTCCATTCTCCTTTGAAATTGTAGATGTAATTATATAACGATACCATGTTTCATCTAATCAATTTCATAACTACAAAAAGAGAAAACTAATTTACGAAATTTAAAATATTTCTCCCGATTTGAGATTTTTCTTCTTCTGCAATTCTTCAATGACAAATATTTGACTTTCTCTACTTCACCAAATTTGCTTTCTTCTGATACTTCAAATCTTTAGTGACATAAATCTGACTTTTTCTACTTCACTGAATTTTCTTCCATCTGAGAGCTTTTCCTCAAAGAGGTATTTTTGATCCTTCAAAATATATTTCATTTGGTGTGCAGGGATAACTGATCAATGAAAATTCTATGCCTTTTATATTGTATATTCACTTCATGCATATCCTCCACATTTAATCACTATCAGTTTTCCACTCTTCATGTCTTCTCATTTTCCTTCATCGAAATACACACATTTTGACCTACGTTTTCTTTTAGAATTTTCTTTAATCATCAATCCTGGATCTTTGAAAATTTTCTTGTAAAATAAACTTTCTCGTCCAAAATTTTTCATCAAGTGTAATAAGAATTCATTGCATTAATGTTAACTAAATGAGTAATATACGTAGATTTATAACTTAATGTATGTAATACAATGAGTTCATCATGTGCCAAATCATATGATAAGTACTATAGCTAACTCAACGAACTAAGTTCATGGTGTTATGCTAACTCAACAAACTAACTCTGTTGTGTTACTGATAACTCAACGAATTTGTAATAAACAAATGTTTTTATAATAACAATTTTACCACATGTAATAATAACTTTAAGTTTATAATGCTAACCTAACGTGTTGCCTTAGTGTTCAATATAGCAACTCAACATGTGCAGTTATGTTAACGAGTTAAACATGTGCAACTCATGTGATACAATATAACATTCGTAAACTTTAATTTTACCACATGTACAATACTAACTTAACGAGTTCATCTCTTCCTTTTGCTCTTTTACTCACTAACTTAACGAGTTCTCACGTGACCTATTTTAACCTTTAAGCCTATAACTCAATGAGTTCTCACATGACCTTTATACAAATAACACACTAATTCAACGAGTTGTCTAAACGTGCACTGTTCATGATACAAAAAATATAACTTTAAAACATATCATGATTTGTGATAAAAATACATGTTAACTTAACATTTAGTTAAAGGAAAAGTTAGTATAACATAACAACTAGTTATTTAACTTAGTATAATTTCAGATTATTACAAACAAGTATTTATATCAGTAAACTTTTTCTATATTAATTGATGTTCTTAATTTACATTCACAAACAATAGTAATTGAGTAACTATGATTATATTTGTTTATCACATATCATCAAAACAAAATACTCAACAATCTCCCTCTTTTTGATGATGACAGAAATCATATTAAATTAATTATGAAATATGTTTAACTCAACGAAGCACCTCCGTTGATTTTATTTCACTTAAGCTTATTTCTGTTGTTTGTGTAAAATTCACCTCTTAGAAGTAAAACTTCCAGAAAAATTTTAATAACCACAAAGTCATCTCTCCTTTTTAATATATGCATTTAAACTTATAATCATCTCCCCCTTTTTGTCATTAATCAAAAAGATGATTACATAGAAATAAAAATCTAAGAGACATAATTACAGCTAAACTTTCTGTAAACATTAGTAAGAATGAAATCATTTACAGTAAAATGTATTGTTCAAATAATCAAACAATAAATACAAACATTACATTTTGCATTTAGAAACAAGCAAACAAACAAATGACATTACATTTATCTATTCCTCCTAATGATATCAGTAATAGTAGTACAAATTTTATCTCTTAGATGCCTAAAATCATTTCTAATGTCATTCAACGCTACATCTAAGTTAGGAGGTAGATCATGTTGCTGTTGTACTTGATCTGAATAGTTTTGCTGTTGTGGTTGGTGTTCTGTAATGTCAGGTTGTTGTTGTTGATGCATTGATTGGTATTTCTGCAAATCTTTAATACTGAAAGCTCTCATGCCTTGAGTTTCAGAGGGCCTGTCGGATAAAGTTAATTAGTTTGCAAGAAGTCTACATACAATATCACCAAAAAATAACTTTGAACTCATATGCTGTAGTTGAGAAATGAAAACATCAAACCAATTGATTTGAATTCTGTTCAGGAGACCATAAGTTGCATATAAACAACTTTTGTTGACTTCCAGATTATGTCTGACTCTCTGAAATAAATTGGCATGCAGAATATTTGCAATAAACCTTGCCTTTGCATTCAGATTTTCCATTAATCTCATTTCTAAATATACATCTAGAATCTTTGATAAAGATTGAATGTCCCATTCTAGCTATCTAACCATGTCAAATCTGTTAGTAACAACAACACTTTCGTTCTTCAATCTCAAAACTTCAAAAATTAATTCAAGAGATAAGGTGAACTCCTATTGATTTATTTGAGTTGTCAATATATTGTCATTCTTGACCAGATTACTATAAAAAGCTACAATAAGCTCTTTATATTACTATAACGCTTTTATGTGTTGTTAAATTAACAGCAAAAGCGTAAATTTTACATTTATAATCGCAAGCGCACAGTGCTCGTTGTAATAAGCATGTGCAAGTACAAGTCGAATCCACAAGGAGTTTGTTTAAATTAATTTTATTAAAATGATTATCTGATTAAGTACCCACACTAAATTAACTCATAATTAAACTCTAATTACTTGATATTAATATACAAAATTCGTAGCATAATTAAGGTTTATAATATTACCCCAAAATCCAATTAAATTTTAAGTTATGATATGATATTCAAGAAATCAATGAGTATCAACCCTGAAATCATAGAATTTATACTTGACTTTTAACTCTAGTAACTTCCAACTTGAATGTTTAAAAATCTAGAATAAATAACAGTTGGAAAGATCCTCGGAATATCTTTAAAATGGTAGTGATTTTGTGGATTAACTACTTAAAACGCTGGCAATATCTTATTTAAGAAAGAGGCGTAGACGATTATGGAAACTTTCTATAAACGCACTTTTGGTGCAAAAATCAAATTTCCATGAAACGCTATGAAATAAATGTGCCTTGAAAGTAGATATGTTACACTAACAAAGAAAATTTACAGAACTAAATTCCATAAAGCATACGATGCAAGAACTATACAGGTGTTGAGCTCAAAACTAGCACTCGACAGAGACTCAAAATTGCTGATACCTTTAGAAAATAAAATTGAAAACCTTCAAAAAATAGTCTAAAAAAAATCTGAAACTTTGCAAACATGTTCTACACTCATAGTACTTACAAAATGAAACAAAAAAATGAGATTAAGAAGTGATGAACAAGTAGATACTACTTGAACAATAGCTACAAACATTTTGGACATCTAAGAAATGGAAAACAACATTCACAAATTATACAATCACATTCATTCACACTATACACATGATATGAACCATTCTTTATATCAATTAACATCAAAACAATATATGAACTTTAATTTAAAATATTTAAAACAAAGATTTATGCATAAAATTTCGTTCTTCAACACATTCAAACTATACTCATACATATAAAATTTTAAAATCTGAAAACTAGTATGAGGATCTCTCCTTTCCGTCATACCTTTAAATCTTCCACGTTTCTTCAAGCAAGAACTCCCCAAAGTCCTTGAAACCAATGCTCCACAGGGCTGTCACCACCTGTAGCACGTTGAAGTGAAGCTTCTAGGGTTGCTTGAAGAAGAATGGTGCACATCCTCAAGATCTTGCCTCCAAGACCCACAACTTTGGCTTCCATGTCCAAGGATGATGCTTCCGATGACTCAACCCTGAAGATCCTAATATTTTGCTCCACTCCAAATCAATCACACAAGCCTCCCAATCCACCAAGATCAATGCCCAAGGGAGATCCTAACGTATGGCCGTTTGAATTGAAGAGAAGGTGTCTTCTAGGAAGAGGGGAAGACGCTAAGGCTCACCATTCTTGAAGGACGCTTGTTCAAGATCAAGGGGAAGATGGTACTTGCCAGATGGAGCTGTTGGAATGGTTGGAATCGTTGGCTGCAATTTGTTGGAAGTGGAGGAGATAACCTAGGATTGAGTGGTCAAACACTTTAAATAGTCTAGGCTTTTGTTGCTTGATCTCCAATAAGTTGCATCCAATGGCCCACGTTTTTTCCTCTTTAATCCATCTTAATTTCATGATTTATTGACTTATAAACTCAAAACCAAGTTGGATGCACATATACATTGAATATAAATCATACGATGCAAATATAGTATACATGCATGCATGAGTTGCCATATATGGAAAGTTGCCAAATTAGGAAGGTTTTGGTCCACAACTCACATGTGCATACATGAATTACTTAAAGTTCTTTAGCTTAACATCATATTTAAGTGATTTGGCAATCATACAATGTATATAAAGTCATGTATTGAAGAATTATAAAAATCATGTCTAAAACAAAAGCTATTGACTAGGTGTTTAATTGATAAAGGATAAATTTGTACATTATCAACTATTTAATCCCTAATTCATGCATATGTCTAAAAATATGATTTTCATGTAATCCTTTATAAGAACATATATAATGATGACTTATAATCCTTAATATGCATGAATTAACATATATAAAATGCACAAATTGATACTTTACAATTACTTCCATTTTTTTCCAATTGGCAAGAATTGAATTAAACCTTGAACCTCAAATAGATCTCTTATTTCCATTAAATTTCTAAACTTTATTGGGCGAGCATGTAGAATCTGACATGAAATCAAACTATTGTATTTCTGCAATGCTTCCTCAGATCTAAAATAAATTGAATTTCCTTGAATTTGTATTATTCTATATAAAGAAAGTGATACCTAAAGCCTTGATTCAGAATTTAATTCATCTTTAGGAACCTCTTCTTTAAATGAATGTCATTATTTTCCTTTGCGAAA
Source organism: Cymodocea nodosa (assembly GCA_036874045.1). Classification (NCBI taxonomy): domain Eukaryota; kingdom Viridiplantae; phylum Streptophyta; class Magnoliopsida; order Alismatales; family Cymodoceaceae; genus Cymodocea; species Cymodocea nodosa. Next base: position 9,718,276 of record CM072342.1, read on the forward strand.
ATATTTTCTTGAAGTTGCTCAGGTAAGATTGATTTTTCAACTTCAATAGAGTGAGGAACATTTTCAATATCCGTTACATCCATTTGTTTAGTTTCTATAGAGTGTTCAGAGTTCAAATTTTCCATAAATTCAATAGCCTATCTATCTGTAATTCTTCAATTTCTACAACAGATATTTCCATTTGTATATGCTGTGAATTCTTAGTCTCTAGTTCTATAGATTCTGAAATAGGCTAATTAACATTAAGCTCTTCTAGAGTTATCTTTTTCAATAGCTACCACTCCAAACAATCCTGCCTTTGAACTTGTTTTTGCCTCAATGGCATGTATCACGTAGGAATTAACTCATGGAATGAAGAAGAAATCTCATATGTAGTTTGATATGCAGAAACTTTGTTAAATTGATCATAAGATAAAGCACAAAACAAGATGTTTAAATCTTTAGCATTCAGTGTCATTTGCTCCTTTTCATCAAAAGTCCAAGTATCATATAGAGTCGTAACTAACACTATAAGATTGCTAATTATATGCCATAATTTGAAATCAATTGACTGAAAGAATACTTTCATCTTATATTTCCAATAGCCATAATTGCTACCTTCAAACATAGGAGGACGATTTGTGGTCTGTTCTTTAGTCATAACTAAGATTTCAATATTATCCATTTTAAACAGATGATCTTAAGTAAATGATAGGAAAAATTGATTCCTAAATAGAGAAATGAAAGCTCTTATTTATGCTCTGATACTAGTTGTAGGATCGTTGTATCACAAGAGGGGGCGTGAATTGTGTCTTTAGTAATTAAAAATTACTAGCAGATAAAATAAGAGCACAAAACACTCATAAATAAAATTCTGTTCTTTATAAACTTTAAAGAAAGAATTTACAATATCTTTTCAGCTCAATTCCCTTCTTAACGGTTTTGATACAGTAATGTCTAATATACAATTCAAATAGAAAATGAAGTCCTTATTCAAAACTAATTTCAAATTATATAAAACCTGATCTTTATGCACGTAGCTCCTTTCCTTCATTTTGCTTAACTTCTATATCTCTTCTTCTCTAGTTATCGAATTTCCAAACTTCTTGCGTTTGCAGCTCCTTTTCTGAAATTGCTTGGAATTCCGAACTTCTTCTAATGTTGGAGAATTTTTCTAGATATGAATATTCAGACTTGATTTTTCAGTTTGTGATTGGAATCCAGATTGAAAATTCAGACTTGGTTTTTGAGATTGGGATCCTGATTGTAATGTAGCTCGTATTTTGTATTAGTAGTTGAACTCTAACTTCACGTTTAGCATGTTCATCCATAATCCACGTACTAATTTCAATTTCAAATTATCCATGATTTTCCGCTATGTCCACTATCATTTTGAAATTTTCACTTTCTCCACTATCATTTTGAATTTCCACGATTTCCACTCGTAGATCCATTGAAACTTTATCTTCCTAGAGATTTGTAGAATATCTTCTAAGTCTTCATTTTAGTTGAACACTTATCCTTTAAGTCTTGTAAAAACTCGAACACTTATCTGTAACTCTTCGAGTTTTTGCACCTGCAAAACACGTGACTGAACATAGAAAACTTATTTGTTTGTTAGTCATTTTATAAAACTCGAATAGTTATCTATCCATGTATATAAAAACTCGAACAGTTATCTAACTCTTCGATTTTCATTACTAAACGCACATGGAAAACACGTGACAACTTAAAACATTAAAAACACAAGCAGGAAAGATTTTCAGACAAAGGTTTACGAATGACCTAAGTGCCCATGTAATAAGTGTTTAAATAGGGTTTTTAGGTGAATAACTCAACATGTATAAGTTGGGTTTGGACGTTAAATGAGTATTGAATATAGTTTATTCAATCAAGGTACCTGATATATTTAAGTATAACTCGTTGAGTTAACTAACCTAATGAGTAAAACGTTATTTAGAGGTAGTTTTACATGTTACCTTATATAACACAACGTTTAGTTAGTATACTATAACAAAATTTCAGATGGTTTCTACTGAAACTTTCCAAAGTCAACACACATGCTACACTTAACATTATTTTGAAAACATTGTAAACTATTCTAATATTCCTTTTATGAATCTAAAATAGTTTGTTTAACTTTTAAATTATTTCATCAAGATCTTAAGAGGACTTTAATTCAGATTAACCAAGATTTATATTCTGAATTATATTAATCTATTTTGGACATTGTTAATCCTCCCCCTACAAATATACTTCTCATATATTCAATAACATACAAAATATACTTGTATAACAATAGATGTTAAATATAACTAGACTTTTAAATTTTCTTTTTAGAAACTTCCGTTATCCTGAATTCATCAAAAATGATTTGCAAAATCAATTCCTACTGTATATGAATCGAAACACAACTTTGAACTCAATAAGATTAATGCAAGGAGAATAAAAGAATGTATCTCAAATCAACGTTTTCAAAAGTACTAATGTTGATTCAATAAATCAATAGTCATATTGGTAGAAACTATATTCGATTCAAAGATATCCGTAATTAATGAAACAACTTTTTCTTTTCAAAACCGTAAATATTGATAATTTTCTTTAAAAGTTAATTTGAAAAGCTTGAATCATACCAGAGCTTTCTAATGTACCCGTGTAATGAGATTTCAGTCAACAATCCCAGATCTGATAAGGACTGTAGGTTGCCAGATTTCAAGAATCCTTTTTTAGGACAACAATCCTTCCATACCTATCTGCTCAAGTACAAAAGGCTCATGATCAAATTGATCAATAAACTCTCAAAGATTTTCACTTTGTAAGCACTTTTTATTTTAAGCACAGTATATATGTATTCCATTAATACAGATGCAATAAAACACAAATCTCATACAAATTTTACTTCTATGATTTTATTGAAAATATGAATCAGTTTCAATAAGTTCATACTTTTGATTAACAGTTTAAGATGATTTACATATAAATTATTCTACAAGTTTAATCAATTAAGTCAAATTTATGCATGATCATATGCACTTTCCTCGATTCAAAGAAAACACTTAATCAAAATTTCAGAATTTCAAAAGTAATTAATGTTTTTCATTTACACTTCCACTTAAAATCATGAAAACCATTAAAATTGATAACCTACTTAAAATCAATAAGATACTACTATGATTTTACAATAAATACATAGTATCTTAAGTAGCAGTTTAGATATTACTTAGATATTTATGATAAGTACATAATATCTATGAGGTGAACAACATCATCAATAATATTTATCTTTTTGTGGAGTCTAATTATTTTACACATCACATAGCCTACAAATGCCCAAATTTAATCTTATGTTGCAAAATGTATTTTCGTCTAGAGGTTTTGTAAATATATCAGCTAATTGATTTTTACTAGACACAAATTCTAATTTAATTTTTCCTTTAATTACGTTATCTCTTAGAAAATGATGTTTAACCTCTATATGCTTTGCTCTAGAATGTAATACAGGATTTTTGGAAAGATTTATTGCAGAACTACTGTCACAATAAATCTCAGTTGTATCATAAGATAATCCAAAATCTTCTAAAGTTTGTCTTATCCACAAAATCTGATCTATTATAGAAAGTGCTATACAGTTTTGCTTTTTACCAAACCATGACACTAAATTATTTCCCAATAATTGACATGTGCCACTAGTACTCTTTCTATCATATTTAGATCCTACATAATCCGCATCAGTATATCCTATAAGATCTATTGAACTATCCTTAGAATAATACAGTCTGAAATTTGTATATATCTAAATATTCTTTTAACTACAATTGAGTGTGATTCTTTAGGATTAGATTGAAATCTAGCACAAGCACACATAGCAAACATAATATTAAGTCTACTAGCAGTCAAATAAAGTAAAGAACCAATCATACTTATGTATTTTCTGTGATCTATTGATTTTCCTATGTCATCAATATCTAACTTTAAAGAAGTACTCATAGGAGTTCCTCGAATCCTTGTATCATTAAAATTAAATTTCTTAAGCATTTCATATACATATTTTTCCTGATTTAAAAAATACCTTTATCCATTTGCTTAATTTGAAGTCCTAGAAAATATGAAAGTTCTCCTATCATACTCATTTCAAACTAACTAGTCATCTCTTCAAAAAATATTTTTATCAATTTATCAGAAGTTGCTCCAAAGATTATATCATCCACATATATTTGAACATCAATTTGATCTTTACCATCTCTCTTGATAAATAGAGTATGATCTACCTTTCCTATAGGATCGTATGGCTACACAAGAGGGGGGTGAATTGTGTATTTTTAATATTTTTTGAAATATAATTGAAACTTTAAAATTCAAAAACAAGTCAAGACATTATTTTCATAAAATCATTTTTATTCAAGATTTCAATTACACTATACAATTCAATTCTCCTTAGAAATTGTAGATGCAATTATATTTCGATACCATGTTTCATCTATACAATTTCATAACTACAAATAAAGAAAACTAATTTACGGAATTTAAAACATTTCTCCCTGTTTGAGATCTTTCTTCTTCTTTCTTCTTTAGTGACGAATATCTTGTCTTTTTATGCTTCACCAAATTTGCTTTCTTCTGATACTTCAAATCTTCAGTGACGAAAATCTTACATTTTTATGCTTCACTGAATTTTCTTCCACTTGAGATATTTTCCCCGAGAAGGTGTTTTTATCCCTAAAAGAGATTTTTCTTTTGGTGTGCAGGGATGGTTTGATCGTTGAAAAGATTTTTCATTTTGTGTGCAAGGATGTTTTGATCAACGAGAATTCTATGCCTTTTATACTGTATCTTCATTTCATGCATATCCTTTATGTTTAACCACTACTAGTTTTCCACTTCTTCGTGTCTTTTCTTTTTCCTTCATCGAAACACACACGTTCTAACCCATGTTTATATTTCAAATTTTCTTTAATCATCAATCCTAGATCTCTGAAATATTTCCTGCAAAATAAACTTTCTCGTCCAAAAATTTTTCATCAGTGTAATAAGAAGTCCTTACTTTAATGTTAACTAAACGAGTAACACAAGTATATATATATAACTTAACGTTTCTAACTTAACGAGTTCCTCATGTGCCATTTCACATGACAAGCACTATAGCTAACTCAACGAACTAAGTCCGTGGTGTTATGTTAACTCAACAAACTAGCTTAACCTTTCTTTCGAAAGGTTAAACGATAACTCACCGAAAACAGTTTAAGTTTCGGATAGTTACAGAAGTAAGTCACCAAAAAACTCTTTATATTATAAAACTAGTAAGACACGTGTCAAGACCTGAAAACATGACTTAAGTTACCTTTCAGATAGTTACGCCTGTAAGTCTCCGAAAAAACTTTAACTCACCGATTCAGTAATAAACAAATGTTTTTATAATAAGAATTTTACCACGTGTAAAAATAACAACTTAAGTTTAAAACGCTAACCTAATGCATTGCCTTAGTGTTCAATATAGCAACTCAACGCGTTTAGTTATGTTAACTTAACGAGTTAAACATGTGCATCTCACGTGATACAATATAACATTCATAACTTATAATTTCACCACGTGTATAACACTAACTTAACGAGTTCGTCTCTTCTTTTACTCACTAACTTAACGAGTTATCATGTGACCTATTTTAACCTTTAAGCCTTTAACTTAACGAGTTCTCACGTGACCTCTATTCAAACAAAACTCTAACTTAACGAGTTGTCTAAACGTGCAATGTTCATGATATAGAAGATATAACTTTAAAACATATCATGCTTTTCAATAAAAACACACATTAACTTAACGTTTAGCTAAATGAGAAATTAATGCAACGAAATGACTAGTTATTAACTTCATATCCAATATAGACAAGTATTTATATCACTAAGCTTTTCTGTATTAATTAATGATTTTAATTTCTTTTCACAAGCAATAGTAATAGAGCAAATATGATTATTTTCATTCAGCACACATCATCAAAACAAAAATATTCAACAATCTCCCCTTTTTTGATGATGACAAAATCATATTAAATCAATTATGAAATATGTTTAACTCAACAAAGCACTTTCGTTGGGTTAACTTTTAATTCAACAAACTTGTTTGTTGACTTAAGTTCACTTAAGCTTATGTCTATTGTTTGTGTAAATTTTACCTCTCAGAACTAAAACTCTCAGATGTCAATAATTATATAAGTATCAGTTGTCTAATTATCATCTATCATATTACAATAACCATTTAAATAGCATCTCTTTTTATAATATATATATGCAATTAAGATCATAATCATCTTTTTATAATATTTCTCCCCCTTTTTGTCATTAATCAAAAAGATAATTATAGAGAATATATATATATATATATATAAGAGAATTACAACAACTCATTCTGTAAACAAGAATAATAATTAAATATTTTTACAGAAAAATGTATTATTCAATGAATCAAACAAATAATACAAATATTACATTTTGTATTCAGAGACAAACAATAACAGTTAGCGACCCCTCCTAAGTATATCACTTATAGCATTACATATCTTATCTCCTAGATGCCTAATATCATTTCTGATGTCGTTAAGTACTACATCTAAGTCAGCAGGTAGCTGGGTTTGCTGTTCTGCTTGAACTGAATAATTTTGTTGTTGTTGTATATGGTTTGTATAATCAGGTTGTTGTTGTTATTGTCGTTGAGGTTTATGTATGGCCTGAAATTTTTGCAAATACTTAACACTAAAAGCTCTCATGCCTTTAGTTTCAGAGGGCCAGTCGAATAAAGTCAATTGACTTGCAAGGATTCTACATACAGTATCACCATAAAATAACTTTGAACTCATATGTTGTAGTTGAGACATAAAAACATCAAACCAATTTATTTGAATTCTATTCAGCAAGCCATAAGTTGCATATAAACAGCTTCTGCTAACTTCCAAATTGTGTCCAACTCTCTGAAATAAATTTGCATGCAATATATTTGCAATAAACATTGCCTCTGCATTCAGATTTTTCATTAATCTCATTTCAGAATATACATCTGGAATTTTTGATAAAGACTGAATGTTCCATTCTAATTGTCTAATCATGTCAAATCTGTTCGTAACAACAACACCTTCATTCTTTAATCCCAAAACTTCAAAAATTAATTCAGGAGATAAAATAAACTCCTGTTGATTTATTTGAGTTTTCAGAAAATTTCCATTCTTGACCAGATTGCTATAAAAAGCTGTAATAAGCTTTGTGTATTGCTTCTATTTTGTTCCTACTGGCAAGAATTTAATGAGGCCTTAAAACTCAAATAGATCTCTTATTTCCATCAAATTTCTAAATTTTATTGGACGAGCATGCAGAATCTGACATGTAATCAGATTATTGTATTTCTACAATGCTTCTTTAGATCTAAAATGAATTGTATTACCTTGAATTTGTAATATAGTACACAAAGAAGGTGATACCTGAAGTTGTGATTCAAAGTTTAATTTATCTTCAAGAACCTCTTCTTCAAAATGAATGTTATGTTGTTCTTCTTCCAAAATATTGTCTTGAAGCTGCTTAGGTAAGCTTGATTCTTCAGCCTCAACAAAGTTAGGAACATTGTCAATTTGCTCAACATTCATCTGTTCAGTCTTTATAGAATGTTCAGAGTTCAATTTTTCCACAAATTCTACAGCCAGTGTATCTGTCTGTAATTGTTCATTTTGTTCAACAAAAATTTCCATTGATTCATGCTGTGAATTCTCAGACTCTACTTCTATAGATTCTAAAGAAGGCTGGTTAACTTTTAGCTCTTCTGGAGTTTTAACATTTTCAATATCTGCTACTCTAGACAATTCAGCCTTTGAACTAGTTACTGCTTCAACGTTGTCAATTATATCTGCAATAACTTGTTCAATGTCAGGTGCCTGATGCTCTGATTTGTCAATTTCTACATCATCAGGACTTGTACTAATAGAAAAACTTGAGCTCATATTTGACTTGTATTTCTTCTCAAGCTTTCTAGCAAGAGAAAATAAAGTCTCATTATCTTCATCAGTTTCAGTGTGTTCGGAACTGATGAGTTTATCAGATGCACAATACGGTACAATGTTTAGACATACATTGTCCTTTGGAAATAATTTTTCATCTGATTTTTCTTTTCAATAGACTTTGTTTTCTTAGACAGAATTTTTTTGACTTTCCTTCTTCATAATAGTTCTGTTTCTCCTTTTCAAGTATTGCTGTTTTCTTTTCAAATTGTTCCATAAAAGTTTTCTGCTTTAATTCTTCTAAGGCACTTTCTATTGCAACAGCCTTTCGAAGGCTGTCAACTTTTGTTTTGTCTACAACAATATTTGATTCTACTTGTTGTGAATATAAAGGAGTAGGGATAGCTGATTCATGCTCTTCCTCAAATGCATGTAGTCTTGTACCGTTTGTAGGAGTTTGAGTTCTATTTGATGAACCTACACCTTTTACCAAATATTTTGCATACTGTTCCAAAAATGCAATCTCAGCACATTTCATTATGTATTCTCTATTAAATTTACTTCAAATCCCCATGTTTGTAATACTAGCATCAGTATTTTGGAGTTCTTGTCTAACTTCATTTAGTATACCTTCAGGAAAGAAATATTCACTATAAATTTCTGCTAACCTTTTGTCCACTCGAAATATTTTCTTGAACCAAGTACGTGGAACTTCATCATTCTCTATTTCTTTTTTTGTGCATCTCCTCTGCTTTTGCCTTTTCCTCTGCCACGACCTTTGTAGAACTTGGAGACCATCGTTGCAGGTTGTAACAGCAACAAGCGGGAAAGATTTTCTTGACAAAGGTTACAAATAACCTAAGTGCCCGTGTAATAAGTGTTTAAATAGGGTTTTTAGGTGTATAACTCAACGTGAAGAGAAGTCGGGTTTAGATATTAAATAAATATTGAATAAAGCTTATTCAATCAAGGTACCCGAAATATTCAAGTATAACTCATTGAGTTAACTAACCTAATGAGTAAAACGCTGTCTAGAGGCAGTTTTACACGTTACCTTATCTAATATAACATCTAGTTAGTACACTTAAACAAGTTTCGGATGCTTCCAACTGAAACGTTTCGAAAACAACACACATGTTAAACTTAACATTATCTTAAGAACATTGTAAACTATTTGAACATTTTGTCCTTTGAATCTAGAATAGTTTATTTGTCTTTTTAAATTATTTCATCAAGATTTTAAGAGGACATTAATTTAGATTAACTAAGATTTGTATTCTAAAATATATTAATCTGTTTTCGACATTGTTAATCCTCCCCCTACAAATATACTTCAAATATATTCAACCAAAATACAAAATATACTTGTAGTGACAATAGATGTTAAGTATAACTATACTTTTAAATTTTCTTTTCAGAGACTTTTGTTATTCTGACATCATCAAAAATGATTTCCAGAATCAATTCCTACTGTATATGAATCAAAACATAACTGTGAACTCAATGTGATTAATTCAAGGAGAATAAAAGAATGTATCTTAAATAAACATTTTCAAAAGTACTAATGTTGATTCAGTAAATCAGTAGTCATATTGGTAGAAACTATATTCGATTCAAAGATATCCGTAATTAATGAAACAACTTTTTCTTTTCAAAAAAGTAAATATTCATAATTTTCTTTAAAAGTTAGTTTGAAAAGCTTGAATCATACAAGAGCTTTCTAATGTACTTGTGTAATGAGCTTTCAGTCAACAATCCTAGATCTGATCAGGACCTTAGGTTGCCTGATTTGAAGAATCCTTTTTTAGGACAACAATCCTTACATACCTATCTGCTCAAGTATAAAAGGCTCGTGATCAAACTGATCAATAAACTCTCAAAGATGTTCACTTTGTAAGCACTTTTCATTTTAAGCACAGTATATATGTATTCCATTAATACAGATGCAATAAAACACAAATCTCATACAATTTTTACTTCTATGATTGTACTGAGAATATGAATAAATTTCAATAAGCTTATACTTTTGATTAACAGTTTAAGATGAGTTACATATAACTTATTCTACAAGTTTAATCAATTAAGTCAATTTTATGCATGATCATATGCACTTTCCTTGATTCAAAGAAAATATTTAATCAAAATTTCAAAATGTCATAAGTATTTAATGTTTTTCATTTACACTTCCACTTAAAATCGTAAAAACCTTTAAAATTGATAAACTACTTAAAATCAATAAGATACTACTATGATTTTACAATAAATACATAGTATCTTAAGCAGCAGTTTAGATAATACTTTAGATATTTATGATAAGTATATAATATCTATGAGGTGAACAACATCATCAATAATATTTATCTTTTTATGTGAAGTTTAAGTATTTCACACATCACATAGCCTACAAATACCTAAATTTAATCTAATGTTGCAGAATGTATTTTCGTCTAGAGGTTTTGTAAATATATCAGCTAATTGATTTTTACTAGACACAAATTCTAATTTAATTTTTCATTTAATTACGTTATCTCTTAGAAAATGATGTCTAACCTCTATATGCTTTGCTCTTGAATGTAATACAAGATTTTTGGAAAGATTTATTGTAGAACTACTGTCACAATAAATCTCAATTGTATCATAAGATAATCCAAAATCTTCTAAAGTTTGCCTTATCCACAGAATCTGAGTGCAACACAGTGCAGCAGCAACATATTCAGCTTCTATAGTAGAAAGTGCTACACAGTTTTGCTTTTTACTAAACTATGATACCAAATTATTTTCCAATAATTGACATGTGCCACTGGTACTCTTTCTATCAGATTTAGATCCTGCATAATCAACATCAGTATATCCTATAAGATCTATTGAACTATCCTTAGAATAATACAATCCGAAATTTTTAGTTCCTTGTATATAGCTAAATGTTCTTTTAACTGCAATTAAATGTGATTCTTTAGGATTAGATTAAAATCTAGCACAAACACACACAACAAACATAATATCAGGTCTACTAGTAGTCAAATAAAGTAAAGAACCAATCATACTTCTGTATTTTCTTTGATCTATAGATTTTCCTACGTCATCAATATCTAACTTTAAAGAAGTACTCAAAGGAGTTTCTCGAATCCTTGTATCATTAAAATTAAATTTCTTAAGAATTTCATCTGCATATTTTTCAATTATGTAGGATCGTATGGCTACACAAGAGAGGGGTGAATTGTGTATTTTTAATATTTTCTAAAATATAATTGAAACTTTAAATCTCAAAAATAAGTCGAGATAGTGTTTTTATAAAATCATTTTTATTCTAGGTTTCAATTACAATATACAATTCAATTCTCCTCAGAAATTGTAGTTGCAATTATATCTCAATACCTTGTATCATATAAACAATTTCATAACTACAAATAGAGAAAACTAATTTACGGAATTTAAAATATTTCTCCCTGTTTGAGATCTTTCTTCTTATTCTTTCTTCTTCAGCAATTCTTTAGTGACGAATATTTTGTCTTTCTATGCTTCACCAAATTTGCTTTCTTCTAATACTTCAAATTTTCAGTGACAAAAATCTTACCTTTTTATGCTTCACTGAATTTTCTTCCACTTAAGAGATTTTGCCCGAAGAGGTGTTTTGATCCTTGAAAAAGATTTTTCTTTTGGTGTGCAAGGATGGTTTGATCCTTGAAAAGATTTTTCTTTTTGTGTGCAAGGATAGTTTGATCACCGAGAACTCTATGCCTTTTATACTGTATCTTCATTTCATGCATATCCACTACGTTTAATCACTACCAGTTTTCCACTTCTCCATGTCTTTTCTTTTTCCTTCATCGAAACACACACGTTCCAACCCACGTTTATATTTCGAATTTCCTTTAATCATCAGTCTTGGATCTTTGAAAAATTTCCTGCAAAATAAAATTTCTTGTCCAAAAGTTTTTTATCAGTATAATAAGAAGTCGTTACTTTAATGTTAACTAAACGAGTAACACACGTATATATAAATAACTTAATGTTTCTTACTTAACGAGTTCAACATGTACCATTTCACAAGACAAGTACTGTAGCTAACTCAACGAACTAAGTATGTGGTGTTACGCTATCTCAACGAACCAGATTAACCTTTCTTTCGGAAGGTTAAACGATAACTCACCGAAAACAGTTTAAGTTTCGGATAGTTTTGGATGTAAGTCACTGAAAAACTCTTTATATGATAAAACTAGTGAGACACGTGTCAAGACCTTAAAACATGACTTAAGTTACCTTTCGGATAGTTACGACTGTAAGTCTCTGAAAAACATTAACTCACCGATTCAGTAATAAACAAATGTTTTTATAATAAGAATTTTACCACGTGCAAAAATAACAACTTAAGTTTATAACGCTAACCTAACGTGTTGCCTTAGTGTTCAATGTAGTAACTCAACGCGTTTAGTTATGTTAACTTAACGAGTTAAACATGTGCACCTCACGTGATACAATACAACATTCGTAACTTATAATTTCACCACGTGTATAACACTAACTTAACGAGTTCGTCTCTTCTTTTACTCACTAACTTAACGAGTTCTCACGTGACCAATTTTAACCTTTAAGCTTGTAACTTAACGAGTTCTCACGTGACCAATTTTAACCTTTAAGCTTGTAACTTAACGAGTTCTCACGTGACCTCTATACAAACAAAACACTAACTTAACGAGTTGGCTAAACGTGCATTGTTCATGATACAGAAGATATAACTTTGAAACATATCACACTTTTCAATAAAAACACACGTTAACTTAACGCTTAGCTAAATGAGAAATTAATGCAATGAAACAACTAGTTATTAACTTCAGATCCAATACATACAAGTATTTATATCAGTAAGCTTTTTATGTATTAATTAATGATTTTAATTTCTTTTCACAAGTAATAGTAATTGAGCAAATATTATTATTTTCATTCAGCACACATCATCAAAACAAAAATACTCAACAAATTATTTTGCATACATTATCTTCAAACACTACATAATATCCATTTTCAATTAGTTTTATGACACTCAGCAAATTTAAATCCTAGGTTTTCTACATATAGTACATTTGAAATAACACAAGTAGGAGTTATTTGAACATTGCCCATACCTATGATTTTATCTTTGCTTTTGTTTCCAAATGTTACACTTCCTTTCATGGTATTTGTAAAATTTTGTAATAGACTTTTCTGTCCGATCATGTGACTTGACGCTCCATTGTCCGAGAACCATTTTGATGTTGTTTTCTCCTACAACACAAATTAAGAAAAACTTTTTCTTGGTACCCAATGATGTTGAGGACTAAGTTCATTAAATGCATATTTCTTCTTTTTGTTCAAATCATCATTTATATTCAATACTCAAGAAACAAAAATACTCAACAAAACGTATACATCATTTATATTCTTATTAGTTGTAAGTATTATTGATTTATCATTAGCTTCATACTCACATATAGCATTATTGCTTTTACAATCATTCTTTTTGTTTTCAGATTTTAATTTATTTTGGTCATGCTCATACATTTTAGTAAGTTCATACCAAGATTTTGTACTTGTATTAACATTTTCCATACATACAAAATCTTTTTCTGCACAAGAATTTTTAGTTTTATCACATATAGAATGAGTAATTGGTCTAATACCAGTGTATTGAATTACATGCTCAGGTTTCTAAATTTTTAGTTTACTACAATTGTCTGAAATTTTAGAAACATTAGAAACTGAATTTCCAGAACAAGAAATAAGATTTTTAGAAACATTTATAGTCATGTTAGAAGTACAATTTGACAAATCACATTGATTTATATTATTACTACATGATTCATCCCTTGAAGTACCTACTTCTACATATTTATTACCTTGTTTCATAATAAAAGGAATTTTAGTCTTAAATTTACTTGAACTGCAACTAATAAATCCTTTATTGGCTTGAGATTCAGGATAATCAAATCCTAAGCCAAATTTATAAGACACCGCAGGGGAACTAGTTAGTTTGTCTAACTTAGTTTGACTTAAATTCCATTTCTCAATGGTAGAATTTAAATCTTGCTCTCTCAGTTTTAATTTATATATCTCTAATTCAAGTTCATTTATATTGTTTCTCAACATTTCATTTTTAGATTTTATCTTTAATTTTTCAGCATTTATATTCTGTATTTGTTCATGCAAGATACATTTATTAAATCTAAATTTTTGCAAATCTCTAGCATGATTTTCATTATCACATTTAAACTTTTCTAAAGTAGTGGACAGGAAACAATTTTCTTCTTCCATAATGGATGAAGATTTTCTAATATTCTTATTTTCCAGTTTATATACTTTAAGTTTTTGTAATAATGCATGATAAGCACATAATAATTCATCAAAGTTGAAATCTAAATGACTTTCAGGATTAGATATTACCTCAGACTCATCTGCCATGAAGCACACATGAGCAACGTCTTCTAACTCTTGTTCTCCTTCTAAATGTGAAGATTTTGATGTTGATTCTTCAGATTCAGACTCTTCAGACGTGTCATCCCAGGTGACCTTAAAAGCCTCTTTCTTGTAAAACTCTTTCTAAGTTTTCTGAGCCGTCTTCTTCTGATTTGTCCTACTTTGCTTTTCATTTTTCCTCATAGGACAATCTAGAGAAAGATGTCTAGGTTTCTTACAATTCTAACATACATACTTTCTAGATGAAGAATTCTTGTCATTCAGTGATTTTGACGTTGAGGGTTTATCATTTTTGTTCCTTTGCTGTTTCCTAGCTTTCCATGCTTTCTTGAATTTCCTAGTCAGCAAAATCAAATCCTCGTCAGAATCAGTAGATATATCAGAATCTGAATTAATTTCGAAGGTTATTTATTTCTTCATTTTTAGTTTATTTTGACTCAGTGATTCATTTAATTGAACTTCATAAGCTGTTAAGTTTCCTATAAGTTCATTCATAGTATATACATTTAAATCTCGTGATTCCTCAATTTATGTTACTTTCTGAGACCATTTAGAACTTAGGGATCATAGAATTTTCCTCACCAAATCCTTCTATTCAAAATTCTTTCCTAAGCATTTTAAAGAGTTTATGATATCAAGAAATCTGGAAAACATCTCAGAAATATTTTCATCTTCACGCATCTTAAAGAGTTCATACTTATGAATCAACATGTTTATTTTAGTCTCTTTAACTTGAGAAGTACCTTCATATGAAACTTCTAATGCATGCCACACCTCATAAGCAGATTTATATGCCGACACTTTACTGAACTGTTCATAACTCAATGCACAAAATAGAATATTTAAGCCCTTAGCATTCAGAGTTTCATTTTCTTTTTCAGTAATTGTCCAAGTATTATAAGGAGTAGTTAATGGAGTATATGGTTTAGAATTCATGAACCACAACTTATGATCTATACTTTGAAGAAAAATAGTCATCCTATATTTCCAATATTCAAAATGTATTCCATTAAATAAATGAGGACGATTAAGATTTTGGACTTTATATAAAGAAAAATTACCATTTCCAATAGCCATCTTACCTTAGATTTTTCAACCTATTTGATTTTAAACAGTCTAAAACTTTAAAACAACTTGAGCCTTAAATCAAGGAAGTTAAACGGATGCTCAGATATTAATTTCTGTTTAAAAACAAAGAAGGTAGAATAAGCAATGATATTAAATAAGTTGGTATCGATTTTATATCAAAGATTATTAACAAAGCTCTGATACCACTTGTAGGATCGTATGGCTACACAATAGGGGGGGGTGAATTGTGTATTTTTAATATTTTCTGAAATATAATTGAAGCTTTAAAATTCAAAAAGAAGTCGAGACATTGTTTTCATAAAATCATTTTTATTCAAGATTTCAATTACATTATACAATTCAATTCTCCTCAGAAATTATAGATGCAATTATATTTCGATACCATGTTTCATCTATACAATTTCATAACTACAAAAAGAGAAAACTAATTTACGGAATTTAAAACATTTCTCCCTGTTTGAGATCTTTCTTCTTCTTCTTCTTTCTTCTTCAGCAATTCTTCAGTGACGAATATCTTGTCTTTTTATGCTTCACCAAATTTGCTTTCTTCTAATACTTCAAATCTTCAGTGACGAAAATCTTACCTTTTTATGCTTCACTGAATTTTCTTCCACTTGAGAGATTTTCCTCGAGAAGGTGTTTTTGATCCCTGAAATAGATTTTTCTTTTGGTGTGTAGGGATGGTTTGATCCTTGAAAAGATTTTTTGTTTTGTGTGCAAGGATGGTTTGATCAATGGGAATTCTATGCCTTTTATACTATATCTTCATTTCATGCATATCCTTCACATTTAACCACTACCAGTTTTCCACTTCTCCACGTCTTTTCTTTTTCCTTCATCAAAACACATGTTCTAACCCACGTTTATATTTCGAATTTTCTTTAATCAACAGTCCTAGATCTCTGAAAAATTTCCTGCAAAATAAACTTTCTCGTCTAAATTTTTTTTATCAGTGTAATAAGAAGTCATTACTTTAATGTTAACTAAACGAGTAATACAAGTATATATATATAACTTAACATTTCTAACTTAACGAGTTCCTCATGTGCCATTTCACGTGACAAGTATTGTAGCTAACTTAACGAACTAATTCCATGGTGTTATGCTAATTCAACAAACCAGCTTAACCTTTCTTTCGGAAGGTTAAATGATAACTCACCGAAAATAGTTTAAGTTTCGGATAGTTATAGAAGTAAGTCACCAAAAAACTCTTTATATTATAAAACTAGTGAGACACGTGTCAAGACCTGAAAACATGACTTAAGTTACCTTTTAGATAGTTACGCCTGTATGTCTTCGAAAAAACTTTAACTCACCGATTCTATAATAAACAAATGTTTTTATAATAAGAATTTTACCACGTGCAAAAATAACAACTTAAGTTTCTAACGCTAACCTAATGTGTTGCCTTAGTGTTCAATATAGCAACTCAACGCGTTTAGTTATGCTAACTTAACAAGTTAAACATGTGCACCTCATATGATACAATATAACATTCGTAACTTATAATTTCACCATGTGTATAACACTAACTTAACGAGTTCGTCTCTTCTTTTACTCACTAATTTAACGAGTTATCGTGTGACCTATTTTAACCTTTAAGCCTTTAACTTAACGAGTTCACACGTGACCTCTATACAAACAAAACTCTAACTTAACGAGTTGTCTAAACATGCACTGTTCATGATACAGAAGATATAACTTTAAAACATATCATGCTTTTCAATAAAAACACACGTTAACTTAACGTTTAGCTAAATGAGAAATTAATGCAACGAAATGACTAGTTATTAACTTCAGATCCCATACAGACAAGTATTTATATTAGTAAGCTTTTTCTGTATTAATTGATGATTTTAATTTCTTTTCACAAGCAATAGTAATTGAGCAAATATGATTATTTTCATTCAGCACACATCATCAAAACAAAAATACTCAACATTTCCCATGATATAACCTTGTTCTTTTAAAAAAGTAGATAATCTTTCATACCATGATCTAGGTGCTTGCTTCAAACCATATAAGGCTTTCTTCAATTTATACACAAAGTCAGGATTTTTATTATCTTCAAATCCAGGTGGTTGTTTTACATAGACTTCTTCATTAATTAAACCATTTAGAAATGCACTCTTTACATCCATTTGAAATAATTTAAAATCCATATAACAAGCATAGGCCAATAATATTTTAATACTTTCTAACCTAGCCACAGGAGCAAATGTTTCATCATAATCTAATCCTTCTTGCTGTGTATACCCTTGTGCAACTAATCTAGCTTTGTTCCTTATAACTTGAACAGTTTCGTTAGTTTTATTTCTAAAGTTCCACTTTGTACCTATTATGGACTGATTTTCTAGTGGAGAGACTAATTCCCAAACATCATTTCTGATGAATTGATTTAGTTCTTCTTGCATTGCCACTATCCAATTTTCATCAGATAATGCTTCTTCTATATTATTTAGTTCCACCATAGAAACAAACATACACATACTATTTAAATTTACTGAAGCTCTAGTTTTAACTCCCTCATTAATATTACCAATGACTTGAGTAATGGGATGTGACGAAGAATAACGCCAATTTCTCTGATTTTCCTCAATATTCTCATCAACATCTAAAAGTCCATCACTTTCATCATTAGTTTGATCATTTAAGTTCATATTTTTGATTTTCTCAAATAAATCTTCAATCTCTCTATTGATCTCTAACTCTTTTGGGAAATTGATCATATCATCATTATCAACTTTAGATTGAGATTCTCTAAAAGAATTTTCATTGAAGCTTACATGGAGGGTTTCTTCGATAGTTCTAGAAGTCTTGTTATATACTCTATAGGCTTTACTTCTAGTAGAGTAACCTACAAAAATTCCTTCATCCGCTTTGGCTTAAAATTTGTCCCTTTTATCCTTAGTATTAAGAATAAAACACTTGCAACCAAATGGTTTCATATAGGAAATTTTTAGAACCCTATTAAACATTATTTCAAAAGGAGTTTTATTAACATGAGGTCTTAAGTGACTTTTGTTAATAACATAACAAGTTGCATTCACTACTTCAGCCTAAAGATTTTGAGGTAACTTATGTTCATTCAACATAGTTTTGGCCATTTCCTGAAGTGATCTATTCTTTCTCTCAACAACACCATTTTGAGACGGTGCTCTTGGAAAAGAAAATCTATGATCAATGCCATGCTCATTACAATAATTATTCATTTGATTATTATCAAATTTTGTACCATGATCACTCCTAAGTTTTTGAACAGAGACACTTTGTTTATTTTGAACAAAATTGCAAAACATTTTAAACTTTTCAAAAACTTCTATCTTAGATGCTAGAAAATATACCCAAGTGTATCTAGAGAAGTCATCTACTAAAACAAATACATACCGTTTACCACCAAGACTCATGATTCTTGTTGGTCCAAATAGATCCATATGTATAAGTTCTAAGACTCTCTTGCTTGAAATATCAGTTTTGGATTTAAAAGAGTTTTTGTGAAGTTTACCTAACTCACATGCATCACACATAAAGTCCTTTGAGTATCTAATCTTTGGTAAACCTCTCACTAAATGTTTTCTAGATAGTTTATGTAATAGTTTCATATTTATATGCCCTATCCTTCTATGCCACAGATATGCATCACTAGTTTCAGCTAGCAAACATGAATTTAAATCAATTGCACCAAAAGGTAAAGATAAATTACATACAAAACCTTTTCTTTTAGCAATAAACTTAATTTCATCTGTATTTTTATCAATAATTTTGCATACATTATCTTCAAACACTACATAGTATCCATTCAAAGTTAGTTTTATAACACTCAACAAATTAAATCCTACGTTTTCTACATATAGTACATTCGAAATAATACAAGTATAAGTTATTTGAACATTACCCATACCTATGATTTTATCCTTGCTTTTATTTCCAAATGTTACACTTCCTTTCATGGTATTTGTAAAATTTTGTAGTAGACTTTTCTATCCAGTCATGTGACTTGATGCTCTACTATCCAAGATTCATTTTGATGTTATTTCCTCCTACAAAACAAATTAAGAAAAACTTTTTCCTGGTACTCAATGTTGTTGAGGACCAAGTTCATTAAACGCATATTTCTTCTTTTTGTTTAAAAGTAGTTTAACATTATCATTTACATTCTTATTAGTTGTAAGTACTATAGACTTATCATTAGTATCATACTTACTTATAGCATTATTACTCTTATAATCATTCTTTTTATTTTCAAATGTAGTATAGCCAAGACCAAACTGATTTTTATCAGATGTTAATTTATTTTGGTCATGCTCATACATTTTAGTAAATTCATACCAAGATTTTGTACTTGTATTTGAATTTTCAGTACATACAAAATCTTTTTCTACACAAGAATTTTCAGATTTATCACATGTAGAATGAGTAATTGGTCTAACACTAGTGTTTTGAATTACATGCTCGGGTTTCTGAATTTTCAATTTACTACAATTGTCTGAAATTTTAGAAACATTATAAACTGAATTTCCAGAACAAGATAAAGGATTTTTAGAAACATTAATAGTTGTGTTAGAAGTACATTTAGACAAATCATATTGATTTATATTATTACTACATTATTCATCCCTTGAATTACCTACTTCTACGTATTTATTACCTTGTTTCATGATAAAAGGAATTTTAGTCTTAGATTTACTTGAATTGCATCTAATAAATCCTTTATTAGCTTGAGATTCAGGATAATCAAATCTTAAGTCAAATTTATATGACACCGCAGGGGTACTGGTTAGTTTGTCTAACTTAGTTTAACTTAAATTCCATTTCTCAATGATAGAATTTAAATCTAGCTCTCTCATTTTTAATTTATTAATCTCTAATTCGAGATCATTTATATTTTTTCTAAACACTTTATTTTCTGATTCTATCTTTAATTTTTCAGCATTTATATTCTGTATTTGTTCATGCAAGACACATTCATTAAATCTAAATTTGTGCAAATCTCTAGCATGATTTTCATTATCACATTTAAACTTTTCTAAAGTAGTAGACAGGAAACACTTTTCTTCTTCCACAATGGATAAAGAGTTTCTGATATTCTTATTTTCTAGTTTACAACCTTTAAGTTTTTGTAATAATGCATGATAAGCACATAATAATTCATCAAAGTTAAAATCTGAATAACTTTTAGGATCAGATATTACCTTAGACTCATCTACCATGAAGCACACATGTGCAACGTCTTCTAACTCTTGTTCTTCTTCTAAATGTAAAGATTTTAATAATGATTCCTCAGATTCAGACCCTTCAGACGTGTCATCCCAAGTGACCTTCAAAGCCTTTTTCTTGTAAAACTTTTTCTAAGTTTTATGAGTCGTCTTCTTCTAATTTGTCTTACTATGCTTTTCATTTTTCCTTATAGGACAATCTAGAGAAAGATGTCTAGGTTTCTTATCGTTGTAACATACATACTTTCTAGATGAAGAATTCTTGTCATTCAGTGACTTTGACGTTGAGGGTTTATTATCTATGTTCCTTTGCTGTTTCCTAGCTTTCTATGCTTTCTTGAATTTCCTTGTCAGCAAAATCAAATCCTCATTAGAATCAGTAGATATATCAAAATCTGAATTAATTTCGAAAGCTATTTCTTTCTTCAATTTTAGTTTGTTTTGACTCAGTGATTCATTTAATTTAACTTCATAAGTAGTTAAGTTTCCTATAAGTTCATTCATGGTATAAACATTTAAATCTCGTGATTCCTCAATTGATGTTACTTTTTGAGACCATTTAGAACTTAGGGATTTAAGAATTTTCCTCACAAAATCATTCTCTTCAAAATTCTTTCCTAAGCATTTTAAAAAGTTTATGATATCAAGAAATCTGGAACACATCTCAGAAATACTTTCGTCTTCATGCATCTTAAAGAGTTCATACTTATGAATTAACATGTTTATCATAGTCTCTTTAACTTGAGAAGTACTTCATGTGAAACTTCTAATGCATGCCACACCTCATAAGTAGATTTATATGCCGACACTTTACTGAACTGTTCATAACTCAATGCACAAAATAAAATATTTAAGCCCTTAGCATTCAGAGTTTCATTTTCTTTTTCAGTAATTGTCTAAGTAGGAGAAATTAAGAGAATTTTAAAACCTCTTGAACAACTTGAAACACTACAGACATATAGTCGGACAAAGAAAAAGATAATTGAATATTTTGGACTAACTGCAAGTGTACAAGGAATATTGCAGCAAAAAGAAGAATCAGTGAAAAATGGAAAACTATGCTCCATTGCAGAAGCTGGACAGACATTTTTGTCAGGAATCCCAACAGATATGACAAATATTGGCTTACAAGCATATACTCTAAGGTATTGTGTCACATTAGTGCATAATGTATCTTTTAATACAATGGACAGTTTTTCACACAATGCTGCAAGCACACATTCTTTTCCTATGGAAAGTGAGAATGTAGGAAATTTTGATGATATATATATAGATGATATCAAATTTGATGATATTATTGATGACATAGACACTGAGTCTATGAATTTTGAAAATATTTCATCTGAAGTGGAAGAATGTATAGATATTCTTCCTCAGACTGTATCTCGAACAAAGACTTTTGAATTTTGGTATAGTTGTCTTATACTACACTTTATATGTATGGTTATGTCTATTACAATATATCATATACTTATTGATAAATGTATATAATTAACAACATACACAATTACAAATAGAATATGATACTACCAATGTTTCACATAAACAAATTTCAGAAATACAGGATGATTCTATTCCACAAACAAATATAGAACATTCTTTCATACAAAGACATTTGTATAGATCACATATAGATATACAGGTTGCTGATATACAGATTGTTATAGAGACTGTTGCTACTAAAATCTTTCCAAAAGAATAAACAAAAGAAATTCAGCAGATTATTGATATGACAATAATAGATATTTCAGACATTTATACTAGTTTTGATAGAAATTCCACCAGTTCTGAAAGATCTAACAATATAGATGTTGCTGATAATCTTGAAACAAGTCCCAGATCAGAACATCATGACAGGAAAATACCTAATCCTGAACAGAGTTTAGACAAAAATACACTATTATGGTTCAGAAATAATTCCTGTTATGACAAATTTCAGACATATAAAACTTTTACAGTTTTATATTCAAGACCAGTTAAGTTTGAAGGGATGGCACACATACGTGAACTGTTTGAATTTCAAGGCTTGTTGACTCTACTTCCACAACAGCTAGGCTATCTTGCTATACTCAAACTTCTCAATTGTTTTTACTCAAACTTAATAGTGAAAGAAGGTATTCCTGTTTCTAATATACAAGAAAATGACATATATTTAACTCTAGGTTTACTTCAGTAGGTACTTGATCTGAAAAATGAAGGAGTTAAATTATTAGACAGAAAATAGGTTTATTGATTGGGATGAGACATTACAAGTTTAGTCAAAGATCAAACTGCCAACAGACCATTGACATTACTAAATGACTTAAATGGCCAAGCACGTTTTATTGCAAAAATATTGCATGCTACATTGTTTCAAAGGTTTGGTCATGGGGCAGAAGTTGGCAGATGTTGTCTTTATGCTACATACGCATTAATAAACCACATACAGGTGAACTGGTATGATATTTTTGTTTCTCATATCTTACATTTGCAGAGTAAATTATTTTATGGTGATACAATTTTGAGAATTGTGGCAAGTCAAACAGATATTACACCTTGGCCACAGAAAAGATTAAAGACACAATCTTTCTCTACAAAGGAATTCCAAAAATACCAGGCGGTAGATACACCTATCCTTAGACAACAACAACAACAGGTTTGGCAAACACAGCAACAATCCACACAATTTACAGAAACACAGCATCATACAAATATACAACAAGGTATATACAAAGAAATACATACAGGTATAGATACAAACATACATACTGAATTTTTATAGCAACCATCACAAGTTTCTCAAAATGATTTAGATCAGGTATTACTTGATCAGATAAACAGAGTTAGTACAGATATTGCAAAGAAAATTTCAGATACTCTGATTGATAATTTTCGAAGACAAAGACGCTTGTGATTATACAAATTATGTATTACATGATTTATTTTTTTAATTTGTAACCAAAACTATTATGTAAACTGTTTATTGATTTTAATGTTACGTGATTATTTTTCACAATTTATGATATTAAACAGTTTCTGCTTAATCTATAAATCCTATGTATGTTTGACACTATCATTTTGATTAATATATACTTAGTAAGATATCCTTCCTTACATTTATAAAACTTAACTTCCTAAAGGGGGAGAAAATAGTTTGTTTACTTTTTCATAATGCCAAAAAGGGGGAGATATAAATTATGTGACTTATTAGGTTTTGACATCATCAAAAAGGGGGAGATTGTTAGGTATTTAATTTTGATGATATATGCTTTATTAATGTATTTAAATAAGTCTACATAATATTCTCTAAGTATATTTCTCTAGGTATAATAGTTAACAGATTATCGGAAAGTTTCATTTTTATGTCAAATAAATTAAAGATTTTCAAAGAGCTAGATTTGCAATAGTTAAACTTTCGGATAGTTAACGTTTCGTTTTTGTCGAATAGTTTATGTTAAAAACTCGTATAGTTATGTTATCTACACATGTGTTTTTAATGTTTTAAGTTGTCACATGTTTTCCATGTGCGTTTGGTAATGAAAAATCGAATAGTTAGATAACTGTTCGAGTTTTTATACACATGGATAGATAACTGTTCGAGTTTTATAAAAGGACTAACGAATAGATAAATTTCTTTGTTTAGTCACATGTTTTGTAGGTGCAAAAACTCGAAGAGTTAAAGGATAAGTGTTCGAGTTTTTACAGGACTTAAAGGATAAATATTCGACTAAATCGAAGACTTAGAAGATATTCTACAAGACTCCAGGAAGATAAAGTTTCGATGTATCTACGAGTGGAGATCATGGAAACTCAAAATGTTAGTGAAGTAAGTGGAAATTTAAATAGAAAGTAATTTGGATTAAAGAGAAAATTAGTACGTAGATTATGGATTATGGATTGTGGATCAAGTGGATGAACATGTTGAACGTGAAAGACAACAGAGTTTGACTACTAATAGAGAGTACGAGCTACATTACAATAGAGGATCTCAATCTCAAAATCAAGCCTGAATATTCAATTTGTATCCCTAACTGAAAAGTTATGCTTGAATATTCATATTCTGAAAAATTCTCCAACATCAGAAGAAGTTCGAAATTCCAAGCAATTTTAGAAAAGGAGCTGCAAATGCAAGAAGTCTAGAAATTTGACAACTAGAGAAGAAGAGATACAGAAGCTGAGCAAAGAGAAAGAAAACAGTTGTGTGCATAAAGATCAGGTTTTATACAATTCAAAATTAGTTTTGAAAAAGAGCTTTGTTTTCCTATTTAAATTGTATATCAAAAGTTACTATATCAAAACTGTCAAAAAGGGAATTAAGCTGAAAAAGATATTGTAAATTCTGTCTTGAAATAAAAGAATAGAATTTCATTTACGAGTGTTTTGTGCTCTTGTTTTATCTACTAGTTTAATTACTAAAGACACAATTCACCCCTCCTCTTGTGATATAGACGATCCTACAGACTATGAACCAACTAAGATTTTCTGTGATAGTAGTTCTGCAATTAGTTTATCTAAAAATCCTGTCTTACATTCACGAGCAAAACATATAGAAGTTCGACATCATTTTCTAAGGGATAATTTTATAAAAGGAAAAATAGTATTAAATTTTGTTCCTACCACAGAACAAGTAGCAAATCTATTTACAAAACCCTTAGATGAAAATACATTCTCAAAATTACGATTAGAACTTGGTATCTATAGGTTATCTGATATTTAAATGTTCCTGTTCATTGTATTTTGATTTGATATAAGGTAGTTTTAGAATTTAATGTCTTTATTATTAAAAAAAAACAAAAACATAACAAAACAAAATATTTATTTTCGAATTACAGTTTTCTAGTAGTTAAGAATTTATGAAATTATGATTTTTATTGAAGTCAATTTATTTAAGAAAAGTTCAGAAAAATTACTTAAGGAAAAGTTAAATTGATTCAATGTGAGTGCCGACTATATTTTTGTTACTTATGTATATGCTATTAAAGAGATTTTAACAAAAAAATACATAGAAAGTATGTACTTTTTATTAAAGGAAAGTTATTAACATTCTATTAGAAAAATTAAGTCTTGTGGTTGCCTCTAATTTAATTTACTGTCTTGTTTTATTTTTGTTTATGTTTTTGTCTGTAATTACTTGAGTGATTAAGTCCGTTGGGGGATCTTAAACCCTAGTCACTTAAACCAATTGGTTTGGGATGTGCTGACTGAAAACTCATTTTGCAAGTAATTCAAATTATATTTAAAAAAAAAAAAATTACCTGTTCTCACTTGTCATTGAATAACTAGTTATCTTTCTCCTAAGCAATGGATTGTGATCACGTAAAAAGATGATATTGTGGGAGGTAATACATAATATATATATATATGAATATAATAATAATAATAAAATGGGGCAATGTACTCAAGCTTAATTTATCTTTTAAAGTGTTATAACAATCCTACCATAATCTATGCATATAATCCTTGTTATTTTTTTTGTTATTATCTACTCTTTACACATAATGTACGATATTTATTGTCTTAAGTTGTGTACTCATTCTTGAATTGTTTTAAGTTTTTGAAGGTATATCTCTATGAATTATCTTTTGTAAACTGAATAAGATAAAAGCCAAGAAGTCTAAATTGTTAACTCTACTACTTATTTCTGTATTTCATTCAAATTAAAAAAGGAAAAAGAAAAAAGGAGAGACTCAAATCTATTTAAGGCTTAGCATCCTCTTTAAGTAAGCTATTTGACCTTTTTAAGCCAAATCTATTTAGGGCTTGGCAACCCAGACTAAGTATGCTATAGATTCTTTACACTACATTTATGTAGGGGGAGCAATTTCTCGTATAATAATTCATATCTTTTGAACTATTATATGTTTTCATGAAAGAATCTGCATAATTTCAGGAAATACACCTTAATTAAGTACATTTCTAAACTGTCGGTAACTTGTAGGTATTTTAATTCTTAAGTATCTGAATTTTCTATTATTGTGCGGAAAGATCAAACAAATGTGGAGCATCTAGGGGTGGCGTGGAGAAGAGATCTGTGTGGAAGAGAGGATTGCGAGTGGAGAATTTGAAGAACAACAAATTTATGTGGTTCCCCAACACGGGTACGTCCATGGGTGATCAATCTATCGTGATTCCTTGCTGTATGGTTGTTGGTACAAAGAAGGAGGAGAACAAAATCAAGGGATGGTTTGGCATGACATCCCTTTGACGTGGATGACCCCTTACATATATTGGGGCAACGGTTGGTGACACACAAAAGACAAGTTTGCCCCTATACAAATTATCAAAGAAATACAACCATATACAAAGACACATACATATACTTGATGGAAGACACACGCATCACAAATCTCCACCTTGTCTTTCATCAATCTTCACCACGAACAGGTGATGGATCACCAAGACCCAACTTGGGTCAGCAGCAGTAATAGACGTTGAGTAAGTCTAAGCAATACTTGAACTTGCTTTCAACAACGCCCTTTGTAAACATATCAGTCGGATTGTCCTTTGTGTTGACCTTCATAATCTTTATCCTATCTTCATTCTTGAGGAAGTGATACTTAACATCAATATGTTTAGTTCTATCATAAAAGACATTATCTTTAGAGAGACAAATAGCGCTAAGACTATCACAGAAGATATCAGCTTTATCAATGCGCCAACAAAAGTCTCCAAGTAAGCCTTTCAACCAAATCCATTCCTTTGCAGCTTCTGTCATAGCCACATATTCAGCCTTAGTTGTGGATAGAGATACCGTAGGCTGAAGAGTTGATTTCCAACTCACAATAGAAACTACAAATGTAAAGACATAACCAGATAATGATCTTCTGTCAACATCACCTACATAGTCTGAGTCTGTATAACCAACCATAGTATAACCCTAATCTACTGCATACATCAAGCCAACACCTGGAGTTCCTTTCAAATATCTGAATATCCTTTTAACTACTTTCCAATGTTCCCTACCTAGATTGGGCACGAACCTACTAACAACACTCAAAGGATATGCCAGATCAGGCCTAGTGCATACCATAGCATACATAAGACTTCCAACTGCCTGTGCATAAGGAACTCGCTGCATATCCAGCTTTTCAGAATCAGTTTGTGGACACATCGCAGATGACAATTTGACATTTTTGTCATAAGGCGTGCTAATGGCTTTGCATGAAACCATACCAAATCTACTAAGGATCTTCTCAATATACTTCTGTTGATTCAAAAACAGCTTACCAGAATTTTTTTCACACCTAATCTCCATTCCAAGAATTCTGCCAGCTGGACCAAGATCCTTCATATCAAATTCTGATTTTAATGTGTCCTTCAGCTCGTGTATCACTTTGATATTCTTCGCAGCTATAAGAATATCATCAACATGCAATAACAAATAAACATGTGTACTCTTATCAAGAGTTTTAACATATACACATGAATCATAGTTGCTACGTCTAAAACCAACTTTAACTATAAAGGCATCAAACCTTTTGTACCATTGTTGTGGTGACTATTTAAGTCCATACAAGGACTTATTTAATTTGCACACCCAATCAGATTTACCTTTCACCACAAACCCTATTGGTTGTTCCATCCAAATATTTTCTTCCAACTCACCATGCAAGAAGGCCGTCTTTACATCTAGTTGTTCCAATTCTAAATTCTGTGCTGCAGCAATGGATAACAAAATTCTAATAGATGTATGACGTACAATAGGAGCAAATACCTCATTCAAGTCAACTCCTTCTCGCTGTGAATAACCTTTGGCGACTAATCTTGCCTTGTGCTGCACACCTACGTTGCCTTGAGTCCCAATCTTCTTCTTATAGACCCATTTGCAACTAACAATATTTGTGTTCTTTGGACGTTTCACTAGTGCCCAAGTCTTGTTCTTATGGAGAGATTGGAGTTCCTCCTCCATAGTAGACATCCAAAGACCAGCTTCTGAATCTTTCATTGCACCTTCATATGTAGGTGGATCAACAGAATCCTCCACCTCAACTGCTATTTGTAAGGCAAAAGCAACTAAACTATTGTAGCCATATCTAATCGAAGGTCTAACGTCTCTTCTAAGATGATCTTTGCCAATGGTTCTTGGTGGTGGTTGCTCCACCACTTCCTCCTCAACTTCATTTTCCTGAGTTTCAGATGAGATTTCTCTAATTTCAACTTGATCAGTGATAGGTGGCTGCTGTGCGTCATCTATGTCCATATGTTCAGGAAGGGTGTGCTCAATTTTTGGTGTTTCACCTGCTAGTTTATCTGTTGCCTACAAAAGAGAATTCTCATCAAAAGTAACATCACGGCTATATATTACTTTGTGAGATTCAATATCATATATCTTGTATCCCTTTACACCAACACCATAGCCCACAAATATGTCTTTCTTGGCACGTGGTTCCAGCTTGCCATTGTTCACATGATAGTAAGCTGGACACCCAAAAATTTTGAGCTTTGAATAACTAGCAAATCTTTTCAATCATACCTCAAGAGGCATCTTCCCATCTAAGGCACTAGAAGGGGACCTATTCACCAGATAGGAAGCTGTGTTAACAGCCTCTACCCAAAACTTCTTGCTCAAACCTGCATGAGACAGCATACAACGTGCCTTTTCTAGGAGTGTTCTATTCAATCTTTCAGCCACTCCATTTTGCTGAGGGGTATACCTGACAGTGTTATGCCGTGTAATGCCTTCATCTTTACAAAAGTTATCAAATTCTTGAGAACAAAACTCAAGACCATTATCAGTTCTAAGATATTTTACCTTTCTATTTGTTTTGTTTTCTACCTACTTCTTCCAATGCTTTAAGCAAGAAAAAGCTACACTTTTGTGTGTCAAAAAGAAAACCCAGTTCATCCTTGAATGACAGTCAATGATAGAAAGAAAATATCTGGAACCTGCAATAGAAGGCTGACGTGAAGGCCCCCAACAATCAGCATGAATATAATTAAGAACTCCCTTGGAGCTATGCTGACTACGTGCAAATGACACTCTTTTCTATTTGCCAAAGACACAATGCTTGCACATGCCAATACAAGCAACCTTGTGCCCATCAAACTTGCCCAAACTACTCAATTTCTGCATTCCTTTCTGCCCCAAATGACCCATCCTTGAGTGCCACATGACAGAAAAATGCTGTTGACCAGATATAGCTGATGTAGCTGCGCCAACAATTGGAGTGCCCTGTAAAATGTATAAGGGACCAGATTTGGTTCCCTTCATGACAACTAACGAGCCTTTCAATATGTTGATCTTCCCCTCACCACCTGTATATCTATAACCCTTAGCATCAAGGGCCATCAGTGAGATCAGACTTTTTCCAAGCTTTGGGACGTGCCAAACATCCTCCAGAATTCTAACTGTGTCATCATGCAGTTTAAATTTTATAGTGCCCACACCAACTCTAGAACACACATCATCATTGGCCAAAGTCACTTGACCACCCTCCACCTGCTCGTAGGTGTCAAAATACTCCCTAGTAGGAGTCATATGATGTGAAGCTCCTGAGTCTGTAATCCACTGATCATCAGAATAGGCACTGCAACAAACTATAAGA
Organism: Cymodocea nodosa; assembly: GCA_036874045.1. Taxonomy (NCBI): domain Eukaryota; kingdom Viridiplantae; phylum Streptophyta; class Magnoliopsida; order Alismatales; family Cymodoceaceae; genus Cymodocea; species Cymodocea nodosa. The sequence goes on from CM072342.1 coordinate 9,748,507, forward strand.
GAAAAGTCATCACCTAACGCAGAACTAGTTTCTGCCACAGCAGCCTTTCCTTTGTTCATAAGCTTGGGACAATGTGATTTCTAGTGTCCTTTCTCCTTACAGTAATGGCCAAGTATCCCTAGAGTACTTGCCCTTCGACTTGCTTCTACTTCTATTCTTCCCTCCACCTTGTCTCTGGCTTCTTCCCCTGTTCTCTTGCTATTGAGCTGAGAGGCCAACACCACTTGCCTCGTTTCTACTATGCACCATGTGCCTGAGCTCCCTGGAATGAAGGCTGGACCTCACTTCTTCCAATGTAATTGAATCTCTTCCAACTACACAAGACTAAACAAAGTTTTCATAACTCAATGGGAGTGAAAAAAGCAAGATAAGAGCTGCATCTTCATCTTCTATGATTACTCCAATATTCTTGAGTTCCATCAGAATAGCATTTAGCTAATCTAAATGTTGCTTAAGAGGTACACCTTCTATCATCTTTAAAGAGAACAGTCTCTGCTTTAACAACAATTTGTTTGTTAAAGACTTAGTCATATACAATGACTCAAGTTTCTACCAAAGACCTAACAAGGTAGATTCATTAGCAACTTCTATTATAACTTCATCAGACAAACACAACAAGATGGTGGAGTGAGCTTTCTCCTCCTGCAATTCAAACTCTAGCAAATTTCTGTTCAGAGTAGTTTCCTTATTTAAAGGAGTCCAAATACCTTGTTGCTTTAGAAGTGCTTTCATCTTAATTTGCCATAAGCTGAAGCTATTCTTACCATCAAACTTTTCTATCTTCAACCTCAAAGTATTCATGTTTTCAAAACAACAAACAACCAGCAATACACACGAGATACAATGTGATTTCAACAAACACAATTCTACGGTAAGGTACACAATAGCAAGCAATATCTCAATATGCTACTGAAACTACTAATTTCAACGAAATGCAATCAGCCACAAGCCAAGCACACTACTTATCACAAAACAGTAGCAAATACTCGCACAAACCAAGCACAAAACCACAATCACAAAATGCCCAAAATCCGACAATCAAAGAGTTACTCGTCTAGAAAATTGTTGTGCCCTAGCCAGACGCCTCCTACTGTATCTCTTTGAATACGAAACTTCTGACCACAAAATTTTAAAAGAAGGAATTTCAAGAAGCTTACTACACGTCCTCAAAATTTGAGAAGCAACGGAGCACGAACGAGGAAGGCGCACGACTTAGTGTCGGAGTGTGCAGACTAGCACTAGCGACAATGGCAGTTGCGGCAATGGGGGATATCCTTGCGGAAATGGCTTGAACCTTGATCAATCTCTTCAAAATTTTAAAGGAAGGAAGTTCAGGAATCTTACTACACGTCCTCAACATTTTAGACACAACGGAGCACGGACGAGGAGGGTGCATGACTTGGCGTCGAAGTGTGCAGACTAGCGCCAGCGACGACGAAAATGGCTTGAACCTTGATGAAACTCTTCGAAACTTCAGATGCAAACCCGGAGATGTCCAACCTCGCTCTGATACCAGTTGTTGTGTGGAAAGATCAAACAAACGTGGAGCATCTAGGGGTGGCGTGGAGAAGAGATCTGCGAGGAAGGGAGGATTGCGAGTGGAGAATTTGAAGAACAACAAATTTACGTGGTTCCCCAACACGGGTACGTCCATGGGTGATCAATCTATCGTGATTCCTTGCTGTATGGTTATTGGTACAAAGAAGGAGGAGAACAAAATCAAGGGATGGTTTGGCATGACATCCCTTGGACGTGGATTACCCCTTACATATATAGGGGCAACGATTGGTGACACACAAAAGACAAGTTTGCCCTTGTACAAATTATCAAAGAAATACAACCATATACAAAGACACATACATATACTTGATGGAAGTCACACGCATCACATCTATTGTTTTGGTAAGTTATATTATAAGTATCAGACAGTTATGTTTTAAAACGTTCAATAGACTATTTTATTATTTCTTGAAGTACATGTGTCGAAACCATAATGCATGACTTAAGTGGATTTTTGGTAAGTTATCTGTAACTCTCTGAAATGCATTTGGGCATCGGCAAGTTAGATTTGTAACTGTCTGAAACATCTCTTTATTATAAAACTGCTTAAGTACATGTGTCATGATCTGGACGATTGACTTAAGTTATCTTTCAGAAGGTTATCTGTAACTCTTCGAAATGCACCTAACCATTGGATAGTTAGGTTTATAACTCTCCGAAACTTTCTAAACACCTTAAGTTCAAATTGTGCACGTGTTGAATTTCACTGCTTTATAATGTCTCAGTTGAAACTCGAACAGTTATGCTTAACTCTTCGACTTTTCACACCTATTCCTTCGAGAAACTCGTACAGTTATCATAAGTCTTCGAGTTTTCTCACTTTTTCAGTTAGCCTGAAGCTATTTTCTTTATATGCACAATTACACTAAGTATTCTACAATTGTTGGTTGTAAAACTTATATAGTTATTGCAAGCACTCGAGTTATTTATCGGTAACAGATCTTCTATTTATGATTTCAATGATTGAATCCATTTATCCATTTATAAACTCGAAGAGTTATGAATGTTTTACTAATAACCTTTCGTGTTTCTACATTGGTAAAACCCTAGCTTCACAATCTTTCCTTCCACTAAGTTCTACAGTGCAAAGTGAAGATTAATCAACAATGTCAGGACGTGGAAGAGGACATGGTAGAATGACCAAAGTGCATAAAAGAGAGCTGGAACTTCAGAAAATGCAGAATGAAATCAACGACATCTATTCAAGGTACACTTTTTCAAATGAAATACTGCATGAAATAAGAAAAGTTGTTCAAGATGAGAAAAGTTTTTGTTGGAAATTTATTCGAAATTACGCTGAAACACAGTTTAGACTAAAACAAACTGAACTTTTCGCATTGCATTTATGGAAAAGAAATTTACAACCTAACCCTGTGGTTGTAAGTTCTAAACATGTACTAGAGACATCAGTACAGTCTATCACTTATTATGGAAAGAAGTGGGGACCAATGATCGAAAATGCAAATAGGGAATTACAATCCTTGTATTCCCAACATTATTTTCCCCTAGATGTTTTAGATGATATTAAATAGTATATCAATGAATAGAAAACTGCCATTAGCAAAATGGGCCTTTGAAGTGAAGGACAAAGAGTTTATCAACTCAAAATGGTAGAGGTGGAGAGCTTAAAACTCTATATTTCATTATTACCACCTAGGCATCATGGTGAAGGACCATCAAGACAATAGGTGCCTTTATCAGGAGAAATTAAGACAATTTTAGAACCTCCTGAACAACCTGAAACACTGCAGACATATAGTCGGAAAAAGAAAAAGACAATTGAATATTTTGGACTAATTGCAGGTGTACAAAGAATATTGCAGTAAAAAGAAGAATTAGTGAAAAATGGAAAACTATGCTCCATTGTAGAAGCTAGACAAACGTTTTTGTCAGGAATCCTAGCAGATGTGACAAATATTGGCTTACAAGCATATACTCTAAGGTATTGTGTCACATTAGTGCATAATGTATCTTTTAATACAATGGACAGTTTTCACACAATGCTGCAAACACACATTCTTTTCCTACGAAAAGTGAGAATGTAGGAAATTTTGATGATATATATACAGATGATATCAAATTTGATGATATTATTGATGACATAGACACTGAGTCTATAAATTTTGAAGATATTTCATCTGAAGAGGAATGTACAGATATTCTTCCTCTTACTGTATCTCGAATAGAGACTTCTGAATTTTGGTACAGTTGCTTCTACTACACGTTATATGTATGGTTATGTCTATTAGAATATATCGTATACTTGTTTATAAATGTATATAATCAACTCTTAGGATCGATAGGCTCACTAGAGGGGGGGGTGAATGGTGAAAGTGTGTATTTTTAAAATTCTTTTAATGTTGAATCATCGATTCAACAAAAATGAAATGAGATAAAACAAATTTAATGCAAAATAACAAAGATAAGAAACACACAGCAAATTTTTAGGTGGTTCACCAATTTGGCTAGTCCACCCCCAAGGTTTACTTGGGCTTCACTAAGTGTATCAACACTTACACACTTGCTTTCAGGTCAAAGTAAGAACCAACTACATAGAAGTTTTCAGGTAAAAACTTCATTAAACCAACCTCTAGAGTTTTCAGATCGAAACTCAAACCAACACTGTATGTAGCTTTCAGGTTGAAGCCACGAACCAACATCTTTAAACCTTCAATCAGAGTTTTGGTGCAAGAGCTTTTTCTGCAATGGATCTTCTGAAAAATTCTTCACTGTTTGTAGACTTGAGTGTAAATGGAATTCGAGTGTAGCTCACTGTGTATCTCTCCGTATATTCGTTGTCTGTATTTTGAATGTATACTTGATATGTACAACGATCATATTTTCCTCCAACGGATGTATTCTACTGTACTTGATTAGGATCAAGTCCCAATACGGCAAGTGACCGTTCAGAAAAACGTTTCAAGTCAACTTACCGATTTTCCTGTTCTTTCAGATAGTTAGCTATGTAACTCTTTGAGGAGTAACTGTAACTCACTGAAAAGTCCTTTAAGCTTCTGGATAGTTATCTCCTTAACTATCCGATCATTCAATCCCTTTAACTATCTGATTAAATAACTCTTTGAAGGCTTTGTAAAATCAGATAGTTATTCTTTTAACTATCCGATAGCATTGCTGCTGCTTTAAACTTGCTCTTCGGATACTTAGACCTGTAACTGTCCAATTTTGCTGAATCTTCTTGATCTGTTCATCTGGAACCTTTTTGATCTTTTCATCTTCCTAGAAATAGTTCTAACAGCCTTCTGATCTAATGTAGTAAGACTTAACTGTGAAATACAATGTGTTTCCTCACATAGGTTTTGCATTATCAAAATATTCGGGTACTAACATCAACAACATACACAGTTACAAATAGAATATGATACTACCAATGTCTCACATATACAAATTTCATAAATACAAGATGATTCTATTCTACAAACAAATATAGAACATTCTTTCATACAAAGACAGTTGTATAGATCAAATATAGATATACATGTTGTTGATATATAGATTGTTATAGAGATTATTGCTACTAAAATGTTTCCAGAAGAACAAACATAAGAAATTCAGCATATTTTTGATACGATAATAATAGATATTTCAGACATTTATACTAGTTTTGATAGAAATTCCACCAATTCTAAAAGATCTGACAATATAGATATTGCTGATAATATTGAAACAAGTCCTAGATCAGAACATCGTGACAGGAAAATATCTAATCCTAAACAGAGTTTAGATGAAAATACACTATTATGGTTTAGAAATAATTCCTGTAATGACAAATTTTAGATATATAAAACTTTTATAGTTTTATATTCAAGACCAGTTAAGTTTGAAGGGATGGCACACATACGTGAATTGTTTAAATTTCAAGGATTGTTGACTCTACTTCCACAACATCTAGGCCATCTTGCTATACTTGAACTTCTCAATTGTTTTTACTCAAACTTAATAGCAGAAGAAGGTATTCCTATTTCTAATATACAAGAAAATGACATATATTTAACTCGAGCTTTACTTCATCAGGTACTTGGTCTGAAAAATGAAGGTGTTAAATTATCAGAAAGAAAATAGGTTTATCGATTAGGATGGGACATTACAAATTTAGCCAAAGATCCAATTGCCAACAAACCATTGACATTACTAAATGACTTAAATGGCCAAGCACATTTTATTGCAAAAACATTGCATGCTACATTGTTTTAGAGGTTTGGTCATGGGGTAGATGTTGTCTTTATGCTACGTACGCATTAATCAACCATATACAAGTGAACTGGTATGATAGTTTTGTTTCTCATATCTTACATTTGCAGAGTAAATTATTTTATGGTGATACAATTTTGAGAATTCTGGCAAGTCAAACAGATATTACACCTTGGCCACAGAAAAGATTAAAGTCACGATCTTTCTCTACAAAGGAACTCCAAAAATACTAGGTGGCAGATACACCTGTCCTCAGACAACAACAACAACAGGTTCGGCAAACACAGCAACAATCCACACAATTTATAGAAATACAGGAACATACAAATATACAACAAGATATACATACAGATATACAACAAGGTATACATAGAGAAATACATATAGGTATAGATACAGACATACATACTGAATTTTTACAACAATCGTCATAAGTTTCTCAAAATGATTTAGATCAGGCATTACTTAATCAGATAAATAGAGTTAGTACAAATATTGCAAAGAAAATTTCAGATACTCTGATTGATATTTTTCGAAGACAAAGAGGCTTGTGATTATACAAATTATGTATTACATGATTTATTTATTTTTTTTGTAATTTGTAACCAAAACTATTATGTAAACTGTTTACTGATTTTAATGTTACGTGATTATTTTTCATAGTTTATGATATTAAACAGTTTCTGCTTAATCCATAAATCCTATGTATGTTTGACACTATCATTTCGATTAATATATACTTAATAAGATATCATTCCTTACATTTATAAAACTTAACTTCCTAAAGGGGGAGAAAATAGTTTGCTTAGTTTTTTATAATGCCAAAAAGAGGGAGTTATAAATTATGTGACTTATTAGGTTTTGACATCATCAAAAAGGGGGAGATTATTAGGTATTTAATTTTGATGATATATGCTTTATTAACGTATTTAAATAAGTCTACATAATATTCTCTAAGTATATTTCTCTAAGTATAATAGTTAACAGATTATCGGAAAGTTTCATTTTTATGTCAGATAAATTAAAGATTTCTGAAGAGCTAGATTTGCAATAGTTAAACTTTCGGATAGTTAACGTTTCATTTTTGTCGAATACTTCTGGTGTTTTTAATGTTTTAAGTTGTCACGTGTTTTCCATGTGCGTTCGGTAATGAAAAATTGAATAGTTAGATAATTGTTCGAGTTTTTATACGCATGGATAGATAACTGTTCGAGTTTTATAAAAGGACTAATGAACAGAAAAGTTTCTTTGTTTAGTCACGTGTTTTCTAGGTGCAAAAACTCGAAGAGTTAAAGGATAAGTGTTCAAGTTTTTACAGGAGTTAAAGGATAAATGTTCGACTAAATCGAAAACTTAGAAGATATTCTACAAGACTCTAGGAAGATAAAGTTTCGGTGAATCTACGAAGTGGAGATCGTGAAAATTCAAAATGTTAGTGGAGAAAGTGAAAATTAAAATTGAAAGTAATTTGGATTAAAGAGAAAATTAGTACGTGGATTATGGATTGTGGATCAAGTGGATGAACATGCTGAACGTGAAAGACAACAGAGTTCAACTACTAATAGAGAGTACGAGCTACATTACAACAGAGGATCCCAATCTTAAAAACCAAGTTTGAATATTCAATCTGGATCCCTAACTGAAAGTTATGCTTGAATATTCATATTTTGAAAAGTTCTCCAACATCAGAAGAAGTTCGAAATTCCAAGCAATTTTAGAAAAGGAGCTGCAAACGCAAGAAGTCTGGAATTTCGACAACTAGAGAAGAAGAGATACAGAAGCTGAGCAAAGAGAAAGAAAAGAGTTGTGTGCATAAGGATCAGTTTTTATACAATTCAAAATTAGTTTTGAAAAAGTGTGTTGTTTTCCTATTTGAATTGTATATCAAAAATTACTATATCAAAACCGTCAAGAAGAGAATTGAGTTGAAAAGATATTGTAAATTCTGTCTTGAAAGAAAAGAATAGAATTTCATTTATAAGTGTTTTGTGCTCTTGTTTTATCCGCTAGTATTTAATTACTAAAGACACAATTTAGCCCCCCTCTTGTGATATAGACGATCCTACAATATGTCTTCGAGTTTTCTCATCTTTACTTAGCTAGTAGTTATTTTCTTTACACATGTTAGGTATTTAATTTTGATGATATATACTTTATTAACGTATTTAAATAAGTCTACATAATATTCTCTAAGTATAATAGTTAACAGATCATCGGAAAGTTTCATTTTTATTTCAAATAAATTAAAGATTTCTGACGAGCTACATTTGCAATAGTTAAACTTTTGGATAGTTAACGTTTCGTTTTTGTCGAATAGTTTATGTTAAAAACTCGTATAGTTAAGTTATCTGCACGTGTGTTTTTAATGTTTTAAGTTGTCACGTGTTTTCCATGTGCATTCAGTAATGAAAAATCGAATAGTCAGATAACTGTTCGAGTTTTTATACGCATAGATAGATAACTAATCAAGTTTTATAAAAGGACTAACAAATAGATAAGTTTCCTTTTTTAGTCACGTATTTTGCAAGTGCAAAAACTCGAAGAGTTAAAGGATAAGTGTTTGAGTTTTTACAGGAGTTAAAGGATAAATGTTCGACTAAATCGAATACTTAGAAGATATTCTACAAGACTCCAAAAAGATAAAGTTTCGGTGAATCTACGAGTGGAGATCATGGAAACTCAAAATGTTAGTGAAGAAAGTGGAAATTTAAATAGAAGGTAATTTGAATTAAAGAGAAAATTAGTACATGGATTATGGATTATGGATTATGGATCAAGTGGATGAACATGCTGAACATGAAAGACAACAGAGTTCGACTACTAATAGAGAGTACGAGCTACATTACAATAGAGGATCCCAATCTCAAAAAAAAAACCAAGTCTGAATATTCAATTTGGATCCTTAATTGAAAAGTTAAGATTGAATATTCATATTTTGAAAAGTTCTCCAACATCAGAAGAAGTTCAAAATTCCAAGTAATTTTAGAAAAAGAGCTGCAAACGTAAGAAGTCTGGAAATTCGACAACTAGAGAAGAAGAGATATAGAAGCTGAGCAAAGAGAAAGAAAAGAGCTGTGCACATAAAGATCAGGTTTTATACAATTCAAAATTAGTTTTGGAAAAGAGCTTTGTTTTCCTATTTGAATTGTATATCAAAAATTACTGTATCAAAACCGTCAAGAAAGGAATTGAGCTGAAAAGATATTGTAAATTCTATCTTGAAATAAAAGAATAGAATTTCATTTGAGTGTTTTGTGCTCTTGTTTTATCCGCTAGTTTAATTACTAAAGACACAATTCACCCCCCCTCTTGTGATATAGACGATCCTACAACTGGTATCAGAGCAATTAAACTGTTCCAAGCATCCGAAAAGCCTTCATTTCTCTATTTAGGAATTGGTTTTTCCTGTCATTTACTTCGGATCATCTATTTAAAATGGATAATTCTGAAATCTTAGTTATGACTGAAGGACAAACCACTAATCATCCTCCTATGCTTGAAGGTAGCAATTATGGCTACTGGAAATATAGGATGAAAGCATTCTTTCAGTCAATTGATTTCAAATTATGGCATATAATTAGCAATCCTATAATGTTAGTCACGACTCCATATGATACTTGTACTTTTGATGAAAAGGAGCAAATGTCACTGAATGCTAAAGGTTAAACATCTTGTTTTGTGCTTTATCTCATGATCGATTTAATAAAGTTTCTGTATATCAAACTGCATATGAGATATGACATGCATTAGAAGTTGCCAACGAAGGTACTAATCAGGTCAAGGAATCTAAGATCAATATGTTAGTACATAAATATGAGCTTTTTAAAATGCACGAAAATGAATGTATCTCTGACATGTTTTCCCGTTTTCTTGAGATTGTAAATTCATTAAAATCTTTAGGCAAGAAATTCAAGGAAAAAGACTTGGTAAGAAAGATCATTAGATCTTTAACTAAAATTTTGGCTCAAAAGACAACATCTATTGAAGAGTCTAAAGACTTAAATACATATACTCTCGATGATCTCATAAGAAATCTAACAACCTATGAAGTACAACATTTAGATCCAAAAGGGAAAAATCCTAGAAGGGATCTGGCTTTTGAGGTTGATAAAGTCTCAGAAGTCACTAGTGATTCTAACGATGATTTATTGTTGTTGATCAGAAAATTTAGAAATCTGTTGAAGAAACGTAGGAACTTCAGGTCAGCAAAGACATCTGGAGATATGGAGAAGAAGTCATTCATGAAAGACAAAAATATATGCTACAAGTGCAACAGGCCGGGTCACTTTCAAACTGATTGTACTCTCAACAAAGATAAGAAGAATTCGAGGAGGAATTTCAGGAATAAGAAATTCAGAAAGAGAATGACGCCTAAAGTGACATGGGATAACTCTTTAGCTTCGCAAAGTGAAGAAACAAAGGATTCAACATTAGACAATGAATCCTCATCAACATCAGATTTAGAAGAAAATCTGGCAAATGTATGCTTTATGGCAAAATCTAGTGAGGTACACAAATCAAAATGGATAATGGACAGTGGAACATCCAACCACATGACTAGAGATATATGATTACTTACAGAAATAACAAAGACCAAGAACAGACAAGTTACTTTTGGAAATAAAAGCAAAACAAATATCCTTGGGTTTGGCAAGGTTCAGGTAATTGAGAAATGTTTTATAAATGATGTCTTATTAATTGAAAGCTTAGGTTTTAATTTATTGAGTGTTCCTGTTTTAATGAAGATTTACAGAGTAATTTTTGAAAAAGATTCCTGTAAAATTATAGACATGACTACAAACAAAATTTTATTCACTACATACAAGAAAGGATCTATTTGTATTCTAAATTTGCCTTCTGATATTATTAAAGACAATGCTTGCTTAATTGCAAAATCGGATGAAGTCATTTAATGACATAGAAGGCTAGGACACTTAAGCTAAAAATTATTACAAAAGCTATCTAAAAAGAATCTAGTTAGAGGTTTACCTAGTATTAAGTACTCGAAAGAGTTTATGTGTGATGCGTGTCAACTAGGTAAATTATGGATTTCAAATTATATCAAATGGATGTTAAGACTGCTTTTTTAAATGGATATATAAAAGAAGAAGTGTATGTAAAACAACCTCTAGGTTTTGAAGATTCAAAGCATCCTAAGTATGTTTACAAGCTTAAGAAGGCACTATATGGCCTTAAATAAGCTCCTAGGTCTTGGTATGAAAGATTATCTAAATTTCTTATGGAAAATGGGTATTCTATGGGAAAGGCAGATCACACTCTTTTTATCAAGAAGATTGAAAAACATATATTAGTAGTTCAAATCTATGTAGATGACATCATATTTGGAGCAATAAATGATAAATTAGTTGAGTCCTTTTCGAAAGACATGTCTAATCAATTTGAAATGAGTATGATGGGTGAACTATCATTTTTCCTAGGCTTACAAATTAAGCAATTAGATTAGGATACTTTTATTTCACAAGAAAAATATACTCAAGATTTATTAAAGAGGTTTGGTTTAGACAACACTAAAACAAAGAATACACCAACGAGTACTATCACCAAGTTGGATAAAGATGACTCTGAAAAAACTATAGATGTAAAACAATATAGAAGTATGATTGGTTCATTACTCTATTTAACAGCTAGCCGACCAGATATTATGTTTAGTGTGTGTACTTGTGCTAGATATCAATCAGATCCTAAGGAATCACCCCTACTTGCTGTTAAACGAATTTTTAAATATCTATTAGGAACCATCAATTTCGGACTGTTTTACTTTAAACACAGTTCTTTAAACTTAGTAGGTTATAGTGATGCTGATTTCGCAGGATGTAAGTCTGAAAGAAAAAGCACTAGTGGCACTTGTCAATTGTTAGGTAATTCCTTAGTGTCATGGTTTAGCAAAAAGCAAAATTATGTAGCATTATCTACAACTAAAGCTGAATATATAGCTGCTGCACTTTGCTGTGCTCAAATCCTATGGATCAGACAAACCTTAAAAGATTTTAATTTAGACTATGAACCAACTAAGATTTTCTGTGATAGTAATTCTGCAATTAGTTTATCTAAAAATCCTATCTTACATTCACGAGCAAAACATATAGAAGTTCGACATCATTTTCTAAGGAATAATGTTATAAAAGGAAAAATAGTATTAAATTTTGTTCCTACCACAGAACAATTAGTAGATCTATTTACAAAACCGTTAGATTAAAATAATTTCTCAAAATTACGACTAGAACTTGGTATCTTTAGGTTATCTGATATTTAAATGGTCTTGTTCATTGTATATTGGTTTGTTATAAGGTAGTTTTAGAATTTAATGTCTTTATTATTAAAAACAAAAACAAAAACAAAACAAAACAATACAACATATCTATTTTCGAATTATAGTTTTCTCGTAGTTAAGAATTTATGAAATTTTGATTTTTATTGAAGTCAATTTATTTAAGAAAAATTCAGAAAAGATTACTTAAGGAAAAGTTAAATTGATTCAATGTGAGTGCCAACTATATTTTTGTTACTTATGTATATGCTATTACAGAGATTTTAATAGGAAAATACATAGAAAGTATGTATTTTTTATTAAAGGAAAGTTATTAACATTCTGTTAGAAAAATTAAGTCTTGCGGTTGCCTCTAATTTAATTTACTATCTTGTTTTATTTTTGTCTGTAATTACTTGAGTAATTAAGTCCGTTGGGGGATCTTGAACCCTAGTCACTTAAACCAACTAGTTTAGGATGTGCTGACTAAAAACTCATTTTGCAAGTAATTCAGATTATATTTAAATAAAAAATAAAAAATTATTACCTATTCTCACTTGTCATTGAGTAACTGGTTATCTTTCACCTAAGCAAGGGATTGTGATCACATAAAAAGATGATATTGTGGGAGGTAATACATAAAATATATATATATGAATATAAAAAAAAAGAAAAAAGGGGGTAATGTACTCTTGCTTAATTTATCTTTCAAGGTGTTATAACAATCCTACCATAATCTGTGCATATAATCCTTGTTATTTTTGTTATTATCTACTCTTTACACATAATGTACGATATTTATTGTCTTAAGTTGTGTACTCATTATTGAATTCTTTTAAGTTTCTATAGGTCTATCTCTATGAATTATCTTTTGTAAACTGAATAAGATAAAAGCTAGAAAGTCTAAATTGTTAACTCTACTACTTATTTCTGTATTTCATTCAAATTAAAAAAAGAAAAAAGAAAAAAGGAGAGACTCAAATCTATTTAAGGCTTAGCATCCTCTTTAAATAAGCTATTTGACTTTTTTAAGCCAACTCTACTTAGGGCTTGGCAACCCAGATTAAGTACGCCATAGATTCTTTATACTACATTTATGTAGGGGGAGCAATTTCTCGTATAATAATTCATAACCTTTGAACTATTATATGTTTTCATGAAAGAATTTGCATAATTTCAGGAAATACACCTTAATTAAGTACATTTCTAAACTGTCCGTGACTTGTAGGTATTTTAATTCTTAAGTATCCAAATTTTCTATTGTTTCAGCAAGTTATATTACAAGTATCATACAGTTGTGTTTTAAAATGTTCAATAAACTATTTTATTATTTCCTGAAGTACACATGTCGAAACCATAATGCATGACTTAAGTGGATTTTCGGTAAGTTATCTGTAACTCTCCGAAATGCGTTTGGGCATTGGAAAGTTAGATTTGTAATTGTCCGAAACATCTCTTTATTATAAAACTACTTAAGTACATGTGTCGTAATCTGGACGATTGATTTAAGTTATCTTTCGAAAGGTTATTTGTAACTCTCCGAAATGCACTTGAACATCGGAAGTTAGGTTTATAAGTCTCTGAAACTTTCTGAACACCTTAAGTTCAAATTGTGCATGTGTTGAATTTCACTGCTTTATAATGTCTCAATCGAAACTTGAACAGTTATGTTTAAATCTTCGACTTTTCACACCTATTCCTTCAAGAAACTCAAACAGTTATCATTAGTCTTCGAGTTTTCTCACTTTTTCACTTAGCCTGAAGTTATTTTCTTTATATGCACAGTTACGCTAAGTATTCTGCAATTGTTGGTTGTAAAACTTATACAGTTATTGCAAGCACTCGAGTTATTTATCGGTAACGGATCTTCTATTTATGATTTCAATGATTGAATCCGTTTATCCATTTATAAACACGAAGAGTTATGAATATTTTCCTAACAACCTTTCGTGTTTCTACCTTGGTAAAACCCTAACTTCACAATCTTTCCTTCCACTAAGTTCTATAGTGCAAAGCGAAGATTAATCAACAATGTCAGGATGTGGAAGAGGACGTAGTAGAATGACCAAAGTGTGGAAAAGAGAGTTGGAACATTAGAAAATGTAGAATGAAATCAATGACATCTATTCAAGGTACACTTTTTAAATGAAGTACTACATGAAATAAGAAAAGCTATTCAAGATGAGAAAAATTTCTATTGGAAATTTATTTGAAATTATGCTGAAACACAGTTTAGACTAAAACATACTGAACTTTCCGCATTGCATTTATGGAAAAGAAATTTACAACCTAACCCTGCGGTTGTAAGTTTTGGACATGTACTAGAGACATTGGTATAGTCTATCACTTATTATGGAAAGAAGTGAGGACCAATGATCGAAAATGCAAATAGGGAATTACAATCCTTGTATTCCCAACATTATTTTCCCCCAACTATTTTAGATGATATTAAACAGTATATTGATGAACAGAAAATTGCCATTAGCAAAATGGGCCTTCGAGGTGAAGGACAAAGAGTTTATCAACTCGAAATGGTAGAGTTGGAGAGCTTAAAACCTTATATTCCATTATTACCACCTAGGCATCATGGTGAAGGATCATCAAGACAACAGGTGCCTTTAACAGGAGAAATTAAGACAATTTTAGAACCTCCTGAACAACCTGAAACACTGCAGACATATAGTCGGACAAAGAAAAAGACAATTGAATATTTTGGACTAATTGCAAGTGTACAAGGAATATTGCAGCAAAAAGAAGAATCAGTGAAAAATGGAAAACTATGCTCCATTGCAGAAGCTGGACAGGCATTTTTGTCAAGAATCCTAGCAGATGTGACAAATATTGGCTTACAAGCATATACTCTAAGGTATTATGTCACATTAGTGCATAATGTATCTTCTAATACAATGGACAGTTTTTCACACAATGCTGCAAGCACACATTCTTTTCCTACAGAAAGTGAAAATGTAGGAAATTTTGATGATATATATACAGATGATATCAAATTTGATGATATTATTGATGAAATAGACACTAAGTCTATGAATTTTGAAGATATTTCATCTAAAGAGGAATGTACAGATATTCTTCCTCTTACTGTATCTCGAACAGAGACTTTTGAATTTTGGTATAGTTGCTTATACTACACTTTATATGTATGGTTATGTCTGTTACAATATATCGTATACTTGTTGATAAATGTATATGATCAATAGCATACATAGTTACTAATAGAATATGATACTACCAATGTCTCACATATACAACTTTCAGAAATACAAGATGATTCTATTCCACAGACAGATATAGAGCATTCTTTCATACAAAGATAGTTGTATAGATCACATATAGATATACAGGTTGCTGATATACAGATTATTATAGAGACTGTTGCTACTGAAATGTTTCCAAAAGAACAAACAGAAGAAATTCAGCAGATTATTGATACGACAATAATAGATATTTTAGACATTTATACTAGTTTTGATAGAAATTCCACCGGTTCTGAAAGATCTGACAATATAGATGCTGCTGATAATATTGAAACAAGTCCTAGATCAGAACATCATGACAGGAAAATACCTAATCCTGAACAAAGTTTAGATGCAAATACACTATTATGGTTCAGAAATAATTCCTGTTATGACAAATAAAATTTTTACAGTTTTATATTCAAGACCAGTTAAGTTTGAAGGGATGGCACACATACATGAACTGTTTGAATTTCAAGGCTTATTGACTCTACTTCTACAACAACCAGGCCATCTTGCTATACTCGAACTTCTCAATTATTTTTACTCAAACTTAACAGTGGAAGAAGGTATTCCTGTTTCTAATATACAAGAAAATGACATATATTTAACTCCAGATTTACTTCATCAGGTACTTGGTCTGAAAAATGAAGGAGTTAAATTATTAGAAAGAAAACAAGTTTATTGATTAAGATGGGACATTACAAGTTTAGCCAAAGATCCAACTGTCAACAAACCATTGACATTACTAAATGACTTAAATGGCCAAGCATGTTTTATCGCAAAAATATTGCATGCTACATTGTTTCAGAGGATTGGTCATGGGGCAGAAGTTGGCAAATGTTGTCTTTATGCTACATACGCATTAATCAACCATATACAGGTGAACTGGTATGATATTTTTGTTTCTCATATCTTACATTTGCAGAGTAAATTATTTTTTAGTGATACACTTTTGAGAATTTTGGCAAGTCAAATAGATATTACACCTTGGCCACAGAAAAGATTAAAGTCACGATCTTTCTCTACAAAGGAACTCCAAAAATACCAAGCGACAAATACACCTATCTTCAGACAACAACAATAATAGGTTCGGCAAACACAACAACAATCCACACAATTTACAAAAATATAGCAACATACAAATATATAACAAGATATACAACAAGGTATACATAGAGAAATACATACAGGTATAGATACCGACATACATACTGAATTTTTATAGCAACCATCACAAGTTTCTCAAAATGATTTAGATCATGCATTATTTGATCAGATAAACAGAGTTAGTACAGATATTGCAAAGAAAATTTTAGATACTCTGATTGATATTTTTCGAAGACAAAGAGGCTTGTGATTATACAAATTATGTATTACATGATTTATTTTTTGTAATTTGTAACCAAAACCATTATGTAAACTGTTTACTGATTTTAATGTTACGTGATTATTTTTCATAGTTTATAATATTAAACAGTTTTTGCTTAATTCATAAATCCTATGTATGGTTGACACTATTGTTTTGATTAATTTATACTTAGTAAGATATCCTTCGTTACATTTATAAAACTTAACTTCCTAAAGGGGGAGAAAATAGTTTGTTTACTTTTTTATAATGCCAAAAATGGGGAGATATAAATTATGTGACTTATTAGGTTTTGACATCATCAAAAAGGGGGAGATTGTTAGGTATTTAATTTTGATGATATATGCTTTATTAATGTATTTAAATAAGTCTACATAATATTCTCTAAGTATAATAGTTAACAGATCATCATAAAGTTTCATTTTTATGTCGGATAAATTAAAGATTTCTGAAGAGCTAGATTTGCAATAGTTAACGTTTCATTTTTGTTGAATACTTTATGTTAAAAACTCTTATAGTTAAGTTATCTGCACGTGTGTTTTTAATGTTTTAAGTTGTCACGTGTTTTCCATGTGCGTTCAGTAATGAAAAATCGAATAGTTAGATAACTGTTTGAGTTTTTATACGCATGGATAGATAACTGTTTGAGTTTTATAAAAGGACTAACGAACAAATAAGTTTACTTGTTTAGTCACGTGTTTTGTAGGTACAAAAACTCGAAGAGTTAAAGGATAAGTGTTCTAATTTTTACAAGAGTTAAAGGATAAATATTCGATTAAATCAAAGACTTAGAAGATATTCTACAAGACTCTAGGAAGATAAAGTTTCGGTGAATCTACAAGTAGAGATCATGGAAACTCAAAATGTTAGTGAAAAAAGTGGAAATTTACGCTTGAATATTCATATTCTGAAAAGTTCTCCAACATCAGAAGAAGTTCGAAATTCCAAGTAATTTTAGAAAAGGAGCTACAAACGCAAGAAGTCTGGAAATTCGACAACTAGAGAAGAAGAGATACAGAAGTTGAGCAAAGAGAAAGAAAAGAGTTGTGTGCATAAAGATCAGGTATTATACAATTCAAAATTAGTTTTGAAAAAGAGCTTTGTTTTCCTAATTGAATTGTATTTCAAAAATTACTGTATCAAAACCGTCAAGAAGGGAATTGAGCTAAAAAGATATTGTAAATTCTATCTTGAAATAAAAGAATAGAACTTCATTTACAAGTGTTTTGTGCTCTTGTTTTATCTGCTAGTTTAATTACTAAAGACACAATTCACCCCCTCTCTTGTGATACAGACGATCCTACAACACGAACAGTTATGCTATGTCTTATGCTTTTGTCGATTGTAAAACTCGTACAGTTATTGTAAGCATTTTAGTTATTTATCAGTAACAGATCTTATATTTATGATTTCAATGATTGAATCTGTTTATTCATTTATAAACTCGAAGAGTTATAAATGTTTTTCTACCAACCTTTCGTGTTTCTACCTTGGTAAAACCCTTGTTTCATAATCTTTACTTCCACTAAGTTCTATAGTGAACAACAAAGATTAATCAACAATATCAGTACATGGAAGAGGACGGGGTAGAATGACAAAAGTATAGAAAAGAGAGATGGAACTTCAAAAGATAGAGAGTGAAATCAACGACATTTACTCAAGGTATACTTTTCTAATGAAGTACTACATGAACTTTGAAAAGCTGTTCAAGATGAGAAAAAATTCTATTGGAAATTTATTAGAAACTATGCTGAAACACATTTTAAACTAAAATAGATCGAACTTTCCATGTTACAAATGTGGAAATTAACTTTACAACCTAACCCTGTGGTTGTTACAAGTTCTAGACAAGTACTTGAAAAATTGGTACAGTCTATTACTTATTATGGAAAGAAATTGGGACCAATGATAGAAAATGCCAATAGGGAATTAGAATCTTTGTATTCCCAACATTATTTTCCCCTTGCTATTTTAGATGGCATTCAATAATTTATTGATGAGTAGAAAACTGCCATTTGGAAAATGAACCTTCAAAGTGAAGGACAAAATGTTTATCAACTAAAAATGGCAGAGGTTGAGAGTTTAAAACTCTATATTCCATTATTGCAACCTAGGCATCATGGTGAAGGACCATCAAGACCACAAGTGCCTTTAATAGGAGAAATTAAGAAAACTTTAGAACCTCCTAAACAACCGAAAACACTGTAGACATATATTCGGAAAAAGAAGAAGACATTAGAATATTTTGGACTAACTACAAGTGTACAAGGCATATTGCAGCAAAGAGAAGAATTATTGAAAAATGGAAAACTATGTTCCATTGCACAAGTTGGAAAGGATTTTGTTTCTGGAATCCCAGCAGATGTGACAAATATTGGATTACAAGCATACACTCTAAGGTATTGTGTCACATTAGTGCATAATGTTTCTTTTAATACAATGGACAATTTTTCACATCATGTTGCAAACCAACATTCTTTTCCTATGGAAAGAGAACATGTAGGAAATTTTGATGATACATATATAGATGATATCAATTTTGATG
The DNA here is from genome assembly GCA_036874045.1 of Cymodocea nodosa. Lineage (NCBI taxonomy): Eukaryota > Viridiplantae > Streptophyta > Magnoliopsida > Alismatales > Cymodoceaceae > Cymodocea > Cymodocea nodosa. The sequence continues at coordinate 9,767,709 of CM072342.1, forward strand.
ACATAGACACTAAGTCTATGAATTTTGAAAATATTTCATCTGAAGAGGAATGTATAGATATTAATCCTCTTATTATATCTCGAATAGAGACTTTTGATTTTTGGTATAGTTGCTTATAGTACATTTTATACATGTGGTTATGTCTGTTATAGTATACAGTATATTTGTTGATAAATGTATATAATCAACAAACTACATAGTTACAAATAAAATATAACACTACCAATGTCTCAATTATAGAAATTTCAAAAATACAAAATGACTCTATTACACAGATAGATATAGAACATTCTTTCATATAGAGATAGTTGTTGTATAGATCAATTATAGAAATAAATGCTACTAATAGACAGATTAATATAGAGACTATTGATACTGATATGTTTCAAGAAGATCAAACGGAGGAAATTCAGTAGATTATTGATACGACAATAACAGATATTTTAGACATTTATACTAGCTTTGATAGAAATTCAACCAATTTTGAATGATCTGAAAATATAGATGCTGCATATAATATTGAAACAAGTCCCATATTAGAACATCATGATAGGAAAATACCTAATCTTAAACAGAATTTAGACGAAAATACATTGTTATGGTTTAGAAATAGTTCTTGTTATGAAAAATTTCAAACATATAAAACTTTTATGATTTTATATTCAAGACTAGTTAAGTTTGAAGGGATGGCACATATACGAGAAATGTTTGCATTTCAAGGCTTGTTGACTCTACTTCCACAATAGCCAAGTCATCTTGTTATACCAGAACTTGTAAGTTGTTTTTACTCAAACTTAACAGTGGAAGAAGGTATTCCTGTTTCCAATATACAAGACTACGATATATATTTAACTCCAGAATTACTTTATCAAGTACTTGGTCTGAAAAATGGAGTTAAATTATCAGAAAAAAAACAGGTTTATTAGTTGGGATGAGACATTAAAAGTTTAGCCAAAGATCTGACTGCCAACAATCCAATGAGATTACTAAATGATTTAAATGGCCAAGCACATTTTATTGCAAAAATACTGCATGCTTCACTCTTTCAAAGGTTTGGTCATGGGGCAAAGCTTGGTAGATGTTGTCTTTATGCTACATATGCATTAATTAACCATATACAAGTGAACTGGTATGATATTTTTGTTTCTCATATCTTAAACTTGTAGAGTAAATTATTTTATGGTGATACACTTTTGAGAATTGTGGCAAGTCAAACAGAAATTACACTTTGGCCATAGAAAAGATTAAAGTCAAGATCTTTCTGTAGGATTGTCTATATCACAAGAGGGGGGGTGAATTGTGTCTTTAGTAATTAAAATACTAGTAGATAAAACAAGAACACAAAACACTCGTAAATGAAATTCTATTCTTTATGTAAAGACAGAATTTACAATATCTTTTCAGCTCAATTTGCTTCTTGAAGGTTTTGATATAGTAATGTTCAATATACAATTTAAACAAAAAAATAAAGTTCTTATTCAAAACTAATTTTGAATTGTATAAAACCTGATCTTTATGCACACAGCTTCTTTCCTTCTCTTTGCTCAGCTTCTGTGTCTCTTCTTCTCTAGTTATCGAATTTCCAAACTTCTTACGTTTGTAGTTCCTTTTCTGAGATTGCTTAGAATTTTGAACTTCTTCTAATGTTGGAGAACTTTTCAGAATGTGAATATTCAAACTTAACTTTTCAGTTAGGGATCCGGATTGAATATTCAGACTTGGTTTTTGAGATAGGGATCCTCTATTGTAATGTAGCTCATACTCTCTATTAGTAGTCGAACTCTGTTTTCATGTTCAGCATGTTCATCCACTTAATCCACAATCCATAATCCATAATCCATGTACTAATTTTTTCATTAATCCAAATTACTATCTTTTTGAGTTTCCACTTTCTCCACTATAATTTTGAATTTCCATGATCTCCACTAGTAGATTCACCGAGACTTTATCTTCCTGGAGTCTTGTAGAATATCTTCTAAGTCTTTGATTTAGTCGAATACTTATCCTTTAAGTCCTGTAAAAACTCGAATACTTATATGTAACTCTTCGAGTTTTTGCACCTGCAAAACACGTGACTAAACATAGCAAACTTATCTGTTCGTTAGTCATTTTATAAAACTTGAAGACTTATCTATCCATGCGTATAAAAACTCAAACAGTTATCTAACTATTCAATTTTCATTACCGAACGCATATGGAAAACATGTGACAACTTAAAACATTAAAAACACACGTGTAGATAACTTAACTATATGAGTTTTTAACATAAACTATTCGACAAAAACGAAACATTAACTATCCAAAAGTTTAACTACCGAAAATCTAACTCTTCGGAAAACTTAACTTATCCAACATAAAATGAAACTTTCTGATAATCTGTTAACTATTATACTTAAAGAAATATACTTAAAGAATATTATTTAGACTTATTTAAAAAGTTTAATAAAGCATATATCATCAAAACAAAATTCCTAACAATCTCCCCCTTTTTGATGATGTCAAAACCTAATAAGTCAAATAATCTATCTCTTCTCCCCCTTTTTGGCATTATAAAAAAGTAAATAAAATGTAAGGAAGAAAAGTATTCTAAGTACATATCATTCAAAAAGATATCTTTAAGCATGCATAACTATCATGGATTAAGCATAAACTATTTAAATATAAACTATGAAAAATAATCACATGAATATTAAATGTAGTAAATAGTTTACATAATATTTTTGGTAACAAATTACAATACATAAATCATCTAATACATAATTTGTATAATCACAAGCCACTTTGTCTTCGAAAAATACTGATCAAAGTATCTGAAATTTGCTTTGCAATTTCTGTACTTACTCTATTTATCTGATCAATTACTACTTGATCTAAATCATTTTGTGAAACTAGTGATGGTTGTTGTAAAAATTCAGTATGGATGTCTGTATTTGTACCTGTATTTGTATCTATCTGTATACCTGTATTTATATTTGTATGTATACCTGTATTGATATCTGTATGTTGCTGTTGTTCTAAAAATTGTGTTGATTGTTGCTGTTGTGACTGTGCTTGCCTATCTTATTGTTGTTGTTGTTGGACTATAGGTGTATTTACTTCCTAGTATTTTTGGAGTTCCTTTGCAGAGAAAGATCTTGACTTTAATCTTTTCTGTGGCCAATGTGTAATATCTATTTGACTTGCCACAATTCTCAAAATCGTATTACCATAAAATAATTTACTCTACAAATGTAAGATATGAGAAACAAAAATATCATACTAGTTCACATATATATGGTTAATTAATGCATATGTAGCATAAAGACAACATTTGCCAACTTCTGCACCATGACCAAACCTCTGAAACAATGAAGCATGTAGTATTTTTGCAATAAAATGTGCTTGACCATTTAAATCATTTAGTAATCTCATTGGTTTGTTGGTAGTTGGATCTTTGGCTAAACTTTGAATGTCTCATCCCAATCGATAAACCTGTTTTCTTTCTTATAATTTAACTCCATTTTTTAGACCAAGTACTTGATAAAGTAAATCTAGAGTTAAATATATGTCATTTTCTTGTATATTGGAAACAGGAATACCTTCTTCCATTGTTAAGTTTGCATAAAAACAACTGATAAGTTCGGGTATAACAAGATGGCCTATCTATTGTGGAAGTAGAGTCAACAAGCCTTGAAATTCAAAAATTTCTCGTATATGTGCCATCCCTTCAAACTTAACTGGTCTTGAGTATAAAACTGTAAAAGTTCTATATGTTTGAAATTTTTCATAACAAGTACTATTTTTGAACCATAATAATGTATTTTCTTCTAAACTCTATTCAGGATTAGGTATTTTCCTGTCATGATGCTTTGATCTGGGACTAGTTTCAATATTATTAGTAGTATCTATATTTTCAGAGCTTTCAAAACTAGTGGAATTTCTATCAAAGCTGGTATAAATGTCTAAAATATCTGTTATTGTCGTATCAGTAATCTGTTGAAATTCTTTTGTTTGTTCTTCTTGAGACATATTAGTAGCAACTGTCTCTATATCAATCTGTCTATCAGCTACACTTATATCGATGATTGATCTATACAACAACTGTCTCTATAGGAAAGAATGTTCTATAATAGATTCATTCTATATTTCTGAAATTTCTATACTTGAGACATTGGCAGTGTGACATTCAATCTGTAACTGTGTATGTTGTTGATTATATACATTTATCAACAAATATATTATATACTGTAACAAACATAACCATATGTATAAATTGTAGTATAAGCAACTATATCAAAAATCAAAAGTTTCTATCCAAGATATAGTTAGAGGAAGAATATCTCTACATTCCTCTTCAGATGAAATATCTTCAACATTCATAGACTTAGTTAGTGTCTATATCTTCAAAAATATCATCAAAATTGATATCATCTATATATGTATCATCAAAATTTCCTACATGTTCTCTTTCCGTAGGAAAAGAATGTGTGCTTGCATCATAATGTGAAAAACTATCCATTGTATTAAAAGATACATTATGCACTAATGTGACACAATACCTTAGAGTGTATGCGTGTAATCCAATATTTGTCACATCTGCTGGAATTCCTGACACAAACATCTATCCAGCTTCTGCAATGGAATATAGTTTTCCATTTTTCAATGATTCTTCTTTTTGCTGCATTATTCCTTCTACACCTGCAGTTAGTCCAAAATATTCTAATGTCTTTTTCCTTTTTTGACTATATGTCTGTAGTGTTTCTGGTTGTTCAAGAGGTTCTAAAATTTTCTTAATTTCTCTTGTTAAAGGCACCTATGGTCGTGATGGTCCTTCACCATGATGCCTAGGTGATAATAATGGAATATAGAGTTTTAAGCTCTCAACCTCTGCTGTTTTTAGTTGATAAACTTTTTGTTCTTTACTTCGAAAACCCATTTTCCTAATGGCAGTTTTCTATTCATCTATATACTGTTGAATGTTGTTTGGGTTTTCCCCGCACTACACTAGAAAAACTTGGATTTGTTACTTCTATTTTTACTTAGTTAATTTATCTTTATGCCTATTCTTTCTTTAAGAAGTAAACAAACAACCTTTAATACAATTTAGATATTAATTTCAATTTGTACTTTAACTGCAATTGCATAGTGTCTATTGTATTAGTGTGCAAGTACAAGTCGATTCCATAGGGAATTGCTGACGAATATAAGAAATGTTCGATTGTGAACAATTCAAATTTATATTCCATAAGCACTCCATTGAGTTACAGTTAACTCAACAGACAAAGTTCGTTGAGTTATGGTTAACTCAATGGACTATCCTCGTGGACTTAAGTTAACTCCATGAGCCTATCTCTTCTTTATAATACTGCTAGTTATAGAGGAATTCGGCCAACCATTGGGCGATTTCACAAATTGTAAATAACATCAATTAAGCTTTTTAATGTTAATTAACATTGGATTTATCATAAAGCAATACTAACATTCAAATGATTCAAACAGTCACCATTAAAATCTTTAAGTTTTTTTTGTACGAACCAATTTCAGTAAACTGTAAAATTAAAACTAACATAAAACAATCATAAAACTGATACAGATAACATTAATCACGATATAACACAAACAACACAACACTCAAATACAACATACAAACAAAGATAAATTGTTTTTGGTATTTTTGTTTTGATGTGAACATGGAAATGGGCGAAAGGTGAAATGTAAAGTAATCTCACTTGACAGTAAATACTTCTGACACTACTTGCAACGCGATTACGCCACTGAAAATTAAACCACTTACAATTCTGTCTCCTCTCCCTATAGAATCACGAGTCTAGAATTGTAAGATGATCTCCTCTTCAGCATATAGGCATCAACTCGAAGCCAAGGCTAAAAGCTTTACGATCTCCTGAAATATGAGTCAACGCTTGGTGAAAATGTCTTCCCTTCCCGCGACACGATCACTCCTCACTGTGGTTGTCAAGCACTGTGTTCGGCTCGGAATCGACCCAACATCAGGCAAGTATCCTCACAGACCTCCAATAATTGGTGATTATGGTGGTGATAACGATGGTTGGTGTCATACTTCGGAGAATCGCCGATACTGTCTGTAGAAAGCTCGGTGCTCCTCCTCTATATACATTGGTCGTCCATCGATCACACTTTCTTCTTTTTTTCTTTTATATTTCTTCAGTAGTAACTGCTTCTGCTTGAATGATCGGTTGGATTTCCTTCCTTCAGATCAACGGCAATGCTTCCGTCTCCATGCGCGATTGAATTCCTACGTGATACGTGCAAACGTGGTTTTTCCTTCCAACTGTCTGTTCCTGCAACCACTACAGTGGCATTTTAGAAAATAACTATAAAATACATGCAATAAAGAAATAAGTCGCTAACCTAACGCGTTACCTTAGTGTATATTCATGTAACTCAATGCGTGTAGTTATACTAACTTAACGAGTTAAACATGTGCATCTCACGTGATATTCTAAAGCATTTAAATTCAACACGTGCATAAAATACATGCAATAAAGAAATAAGCCGCTAACATAATGTGTTATAACTTAAGTAAATCTACCAAATCTCGACACGTGTCAGCAGTAGTTTAAACATAAAATAACATTTCGGAGAGTTACAAGTATAACTATCCGATGCTCAAATGTATTTTCGGATAGTTACAGCTAACTCACCGAAAATTCACTTAAGACATTCATTCTGGTTTCGACACGTGTACATCTAGAAATAATAAAATATTCTCTCTAAACATAACTGTTCAGCAATTTAAACATAACTATCCGATACATATTCGGTCTGTTAAACATAACTGTCCGAATTTGTTCGGTATGTTAAACATAATTGTCCGAAATATCAGAAAATTTGGATACTTAAGAATTTCATAGCCTACAACTTACCGACAGTTCATAAATGTACTAAATTAACATTAATTCCCCAAAATTAAGCAGATTCTTCAATTAAAGTATATAACAGTGCAATTATAACATAATGGCTTAATTCTCATATGATAAGCTAAATATTATGCAATTAACCATCATTTAACTGTTAATAATATGCACTTTTTCATTCTAAACACTTCTCCCATACCTAAATTTTGCTAGTCCCTTAGCAAACTAAGATTTAATTAATTGGTCTTTCAAAAAGTGCTAGAATTAATTCTTCCTCTTTTTTTTTTTTTCTCTTCTGTTTAGCATAAACTTATATTCTGTATGTTTTAGTAATCAATCTGCAAAGATATTTAGAATATATGTAAATTACGTACAAAGTATATCATCTTCATATAGGTGTTAATTATATTATCGTTTGTTCTTCTTTTCATCATCTATAATCCTAAATTTTCCAATAAGTTTTCTAGAAGAAATTTCAACAACATACGAATCAAAGTACAATCCAATTCAATCTGATTAAGACAAGTAGAATAAAGAATTGTTTTTCCATTAAACAACTTCAAAAGTCAATTCCAGATTCATATTTTAGCAATTCTAGATAACAGAAAATATACTCTATTCATAAGATATCTGTATTTCACAAAACACTTGTATCTTTTTAGAACAATATATGTTTTTTTTCTTTTTTTTTGTGTACTTTAAAAGTTAATTTGACAAGCTTGAATCATACAAGAGCTTTCTAATGTACCCATGTAACGAGCTTTTAGTTAACAATCCTAGATCTGATCAAGATCTTAGGTTGCCAGATTTTTAGAGTCCTTTTTTAGGTCAACAATCCTTACATACCTATCTGCTCAAGTACAAAAGGCTCGTGATCAAACAAGTTAATAAACTCTCAAGGTTTTTTTTTTTTTTTTTCTAAAAATAAATGTACACACAAAACAAAGCATTAATCACATACTGTATATGCACGTATTTCATTAATACAGATGCAGTAAAACACCAATCTCATATAATCCTGCTTCTGTCATTTACTAAAAATATGAATCCATAACAATAAGCTCATACTTTATCTGTAGTTTAATAAGATCTACACATAAATCATTCTACAAGTTCAATCAGTCAAAGTAAATGTATCTTTCATCATATGTGTTTCATTTAATCTAGAATTCACATCTTGTAGGATCGTATGGCTACACAAGAGGAGGGTGAATTGTGTATTTTTAATATTTTCTGAAATATAATTGAAACTTTAAATCTCAAAAACAAGTCGGGACATTGTTTTCATAAAATCATTTTTATTCAAGGTTTCAATTACAATATACAATTCAATTCTCCTCAGAAATTGTAGATGCAATTATATTTCGATACCATGTATCATCTAAACAATTTCATAACTACAAACAGAGAAAACTAATTTGCGGAATTTAAAACTTTTTTCCCTGTTTGAGATCTTTCTTCTTCTTTTTCTTCTTCAGCAATTCTTCAGTGACGAATATCTTGTCTTTTCAAGCTTCACCGAATTTGCTTTCTTTTGATACTTCAATTCTTCAGTGATGAAAATCTTACCTTTTTATGCTTCACTGAACTTTCTTCCACTTGAGAGATTTTCCCCGAGAAGGTGTTTTTGATCCCTGAAAAAGATTTTTCTTTTGGTGTGCTGGGATGCTTTGATCCTTGAAAAGATTTTTCTTTTTGTGTGCAAGGATAAATTGATCAACGAGAATTCTATGCCTTTTATACTGTATCTTCATTTCATGCATATCCTTCACGTTTAACCACCACCAATTTTCCACTTCTCCACGTCTTTTCCTTTTCCTTCATCGAAACACACACGTTCTAACCCACGTTTATATTTCGAATTTCTTTAATCATCAGTCCTGGATCTCTGAAAAATTTCCTGCAAAATAAACTTTCTCGTCCAAAAGTTTTTCATCTGTGTAATAAGAAGTCGTTACTTTAATGTTAACTAAATGAGTAACACAAGTATATTTATAACTTAACGTTTCTAACTTAATGAGTTCCTCATGTGCCATTTCATGTGACAAGTACTGTAGCTAACTCAACGAACTATGTCTGTGGTGTTATGATAACTCAACGAACCATCTCCGTTGTGTTATGATAACTCAACGAACCAGTAATAAACAAATATTTTTATAATAAGAATTTTACCATGTGCAAAAATAACAACTTAAGTTTATAACGCTAACCTAACGCGTTGCCTTAGTGTTCAATATAACAACTTAACGCGTTTAGTTATGTTAACTTAACGAGTTAAACATGTGCACTTCACGTGATACAATACAACATTCGTAACTTATAATTTCACCACGTGTATAACACTAACTTAACGAGTTCATCTCTTCTTTTACTCACTAACTTAATGAGTTATCACATGACCTATTTTAACTTTTAAGCCTGTAACTTAATGAGTTCTCACGTGACCTCTATACAAACAAAACTCTAACTTAACGAGTTGTCTAAACGTGCACTGTTCATGATACAGAAGATATAACATTAAAACATATCATGCTTTTCAATAAAAACACACGTTAACTTAACATTTAGCTAAATGAGAAATTAATGCAATGAAACGACTAGTTATTAACTTCAGATCCAATACAGACAAGTATTTATATCAGTAAGCTTTTTCTGTATTAATTGATGATTTTAATTTCTTTTCACAAGCAATATTAATTGAGCAAATATGATTATTTTCATTCAGCACACATCATCAAAACAAAAATACTCAACAATCTCCCCCTTTTTGATGATGACAAAACCATATTAAATCAATTATGAAATATGTATAACTCAACAAAGCACCTTCGTTGGGTTAACTTTTAATTCAACAAACTTGTTTGTTGACTTAAGTTCACTTAAGCTTATTTCTATTGTTTGTGTAAATTTTACCTCTCAGAACTAAAACTCTCAAATGTCAATAATTATATAAGTATCAGTTTTCTAATTATCATCTGTCAGATTACAATAACTATTCAAAATAGAATCTCCTTTTATAATATATATATGCAATTAAGATCATAGTCATCTTTTTATAATATTTCTCCCCCTTTTTGTCATTAATCAAAAAGATAAGTAAGAATTGTAAAAGATAATTAACATTTCTCCCCCTTTTGAATTAAGAGATATATTTACAACAACTCTTTCTGTAAACAATAATAAGAATTGTAAACATTTACAGAAACCAATGTATTGTTCAAAGAATCAAACAAGTAATACAAACATTATATTTTGTATTTAGAAACAAACAAAAACAGTTAGCGACCCCTCCTAAGTATATCACTTATAGCATTACATATTTTATCTCCTAGATGCCTAATATCATTTTTGATGTCGTTAAGCACTGCATCTAAGTCAGGAGGTAGCTGGGTTTGCTGTTCTGCTTGAACTGAATAACTTTGTTGTTGTTGTTGTTGTATATGGTCTGTATCAGGTTGTTGTTGTTGTTGTCGTTGAGGTTTATGCATGGCCTGGAATTTTTGCAAATCTTTGACACTAAATGCTCTCATGCCTTTAGTTTCAGAGGGCCAGTCGGATAAATTCAATTGGCTTGCAATGAGTCTATATACAGCATCACCATAAAATAACTTTGAACTCATATGCTGTAGTTGAGAAGTGAAAACATCAAACCAATTGATTTGAATTCTATTCAGCAAGCTATAAGTTGCATATAAACAACTTCTGCTGACTTCCATATTGTGTCCAACTCTCTGAAATAAATTTGCATGCAATATATTTGCAATAAACCTTGCCTCTACATTTAGATTTTCCATTAATCTCATTTCAGAATATACATCTGGAATTTTTGATAAAGACTGAATGTTCCATTCCAGTTGTCTTATCATGTCAAATCTATTTGTAACAACAACACCTTCATTCTTTAATCCCAAAACATCAAAAATTAACTCAGGAGATAATATAAACTCCTGTTCATTTATTTGAGTTTTCAGAAAATTTCCATTCTTGACCAGATTGTTATAAAAAGCTGCAATAAGCTCTATGTATTGCTTCTATTTCGTTCCTACTGGCAAGAATTTTATGAGGCCTTGAAACTCAAACAGATCTCTTATGTCCATCAAATTTCTGAATTTTATTGGACGAGCATGCAGAATCTGACTTGTAATCAGATTATTGTATTTCTGCAATGCTTCTTCAGATCTAAAATGAATTGCATTACCTTGAATTTTTAATATTGTATATAAAGAAGGTGATACCTGAAGCCATGATTCAGAATTTAATTCATCTTCAGGAACCTCTTCTTCAAAATGAATGTCATGTTGTTCCTCTTCCAAAATATTATCTTGAAGCTGCTTAGGTAAGCATGATTCTTCAGCTTCAATAGTGTTAGGAACATTGTCAATATGCTTAATATTCATCTGTTCAGTCTCTATAGAATGTTCAGAGTACAATTTTTCTACAAATTCTACAGCTGGTGTATCTGTCTGTAATTGGTCATTTTGTTCAACAGATATTTCCATTGATTCATGCTGTGAATTCTCAAACTCTGCTTCTATAGATTCTATAGAAGGCTAGTTAACTTTTAGCTCTTCTAGAGTCTTAACAATTTCAATATCTGCTACTCCAGACAATTCAGCCTTTGAACTAGTTACTGCCTCAACATTGTTAATTATATCTGCAATAACTTGTTCAATGTCAAGTGCTTGATGCTCTGATTTGTCAATTTCTGCATCATCAGGACTTGTACTAATAGAAAAACTTGAGCTTATATTTGACTTGTATTTCTTCTCAAGCTTTCTAGCAAGGGAAAATAAAGTCTCATTATCTTCATCAGTTTCAGTGTGTTCGGAACTGATGAGTTTATCAGATGCACAAAAATGTACAATGTTTAGACATACATTGTCCTTTGGAAATAAATTTTCATCTGATTGTCCTTTTCCAATAGACTTTGTTTCCTTAGACATAATTTTTCTAATTTTTCTTCTTCTATAACATTTCTGTTTCTCCTCTTCAAGTATTGCTGTTTTCTTTTCAAATTGCTCCATAAAAGTTTTCTACTTTAATTCTTCTAAGGCACTTTCTACTGCAACGGCCTTTCGAAGACTATCAACTTTTGTTTTGTCTACAGCAATATTTGATTCTACTTGTTTTGAATATAAAGGAGTAAGGACAGCTGATTCATGCTCTTCCTCAAATGCAAGTAGTCTTGTACCATTTATAGGAGTTTGAGGAGTTCTATTTGATGAACCTACACCTTTTTCCAAATATTTTGCATATTGTTCCAAAAATGTAATCTCAGCACATTTCATTCTGTATTCTCTATCATATTTACTTTGAATACCCATGTATGTAATACTTGCATCAGTATGTTGAAGTTCTTGTCTAACTTCATCTAATATATCTTGAGAAAAGAAGTAATCTCTATAAAGTTCTTCTAACCTTTTGTCCACTCGAAATATTTTCTTGAACCAAGTACGTGGAACTTCATCATTCTCTATTTCTTTTCCTTTTGCATCTCTTCTGCTTTTGCCTTTTCCTCTACCACGACCTTTGTAGAACTTGGAGACCATCGTCGCAGGTTGTAATAGCAACAAGCGGGAAATATTTTCTTGACAAAGTTTACAAATAACCTAAGTCCCTGTGTTATAAGTGTTTAAATAGGGTTTTTAGGCATATAACTCAACGTGAAGATAAGTCAGGTTTAGAAATAAAATAACTATTGAATAAAGTTTATTCAATCAAGGTACCCGAAATATTCAAGTATAACTCGTTGAGTTAACTAACCTAACGAGTAAAACGCTGTCTAGAGGCAGTTTTACACGTTACCTTATCTAACATAACGTCTAGTTAATACACTTAAACAAGTTTCGGATGCTTCCAACTAAAACGTTCCGAAAACAACACACATGCTAAAACTTAACATTATCTTGAGAACATTGTAAACTATTTGAACATTTTGTCTTTTGAATCTAGAATAGTTTATTTGTCTTTTTAAATTATTTCTTCAAGATTTTAAGAGGACATTAATTCAGATTAACTAAGATTTATATTTTAAATTATATTAATCTATTTTTTACATTGTTAATGCTCCCCCTACAAATATACTTCAAATATATTCAATCAAAATACAAATATACTTGTAGTGACAATAGATGTTAAGTATAACTATACTTTTACATTTTCTTTTTAGAGACTTCCGTTATCCTGACATCATCAAAAATGGTTTCCAAAATCAATTTCTACTGTATATGAATCAAAACGCAACTTTGAACTCAATTTGATTAATTCAAGGAGAATAAAAGAATGTATCTCAAATAAACGTTTTTAAAAGTACTATTGTTGATTCAATAAATCAGTAGTCATATTGGTATAAACTATATGCGATTCAAAGATATCTATAATTAATGAAACAACTTTTTCTTTTCAAAACAGTAAATATTGATAATTTTCTTTAAAAGTTAGTTTGAAAAGCTTGAATCATACAAGAGCTTTCTAATGTACCCGTGTAATGAGCTTTCAGTCAACAATCCTAGATCTAATCTGGACCTTAGGTTGCCAGATTTAAAGAATCCTTTCTTAGGACAACAATCCTTACATACCTATCTTCTCAAGTACAAAAGGCTCGTGATCAAACTGATCAATAAACTCTCAAAGATTTTCACTTTGTAAGCACTTTTCATTTTAAGCACAGTATATATGTATTCCATTAATACAGATGCAATAAAACACAAAACTCATACAATTTTTACTTCTATGATTATACTGAGAATATGAATCAGTTTCAATAAGCTTATACTTTTGATTAATACTTTTGATTAACAGTTTAAGATGAGTTACATATAACTTATTCTACAAGTTTAATCAATTAAGTCAAATTTATGCATGATCATATGCATTTTCCTTGATTCAAAGAAAACATTTAATCAAAATTTCAGATTGAAATCTAGCACAAACACACACAGCAAACATAATATCAGGTCTACTAGTAGTCAAATAAAGTAAAGAACCAATCATACTTCTGTATTTTCTTTGATCTATAGATTTTCCTATGTCATCAATATATAACTTTAAAGTAGTACTCATAGGAGTTCCTCGAATCCTTGTATCATTAAAATTAAATTTCTTAAGCATTTCATCTGCATATTTTTCTTGATTTAAAAATATACCTTTATCCATTTGCTTAATTTGAAGTCCTAGAAAATATGAAAGTTCTCCTATCATACTCATTTCAAACTGATTAGTCATCTCTTCGGAGAATATTTCTAACTTATCAGAGGTTGCTCCAAAGATTATATCATCCATGTATATTTGAACAACAATTTGATCTTTACCATCTCTCTTAATAAATAGAGTATGATCCACTTTTCCCATGATATAGCCTTTTTCTATTAAAAAAGTAGACAATCTTTCATACCATGACCTAGGTGCTTGCTTCAAACCATATAAGGCTTTCTTCAATTTATACACAAAGTCAGGATTTTTAATATCTTCAAATCTAGGTGGTTGTTTTACATAGACTTCTTCATTAATTAAACCATTTAGAAATGCACTCTTTACATCCATTTGATATAATTTAAAATCCATATAACAAGCATAGGCCAATAATATTCTAATACTTTCTAACCTAGCCATAGGAGCAAATGTTTCATCATAATCTAATCCTTCTTCCTATGTATACCCTTGTGCAACTAATCTAGCTTTATTCCTTATAATTTGACCAGTTTCGTTAGTTTTGTTTCTAAAGATCCACTTTGTACCTATTATGGACTGATTTTCTGGTGGAGAGACTAATTCCCATACATCATTTCTGATGAATTGATTTAGTTCTTCTTGCATTGCCACTATCCAATTTTCATCAGATAATGCTTCTTGTATATTCCTTGGTTCCACCATAGAAACAAACATACACATACTATTTAAATTTACTGAAGCTCTAGTTTTAACTCCCTCATTAATATTACCAATGACTTAAGTAATGAGATGTGATGAAGAATAACGCCAATTTCTCTGATTTTCCTCAATATTCTCATCAACATCTGAAAGTCCATCACTTTCATCATTAGTTTGATCATTTAAGTTCATATTTTTGATTTTCTCAGATAAATCATCAATCTCTCTATTGATTTCTAACTCATTTGGAAAATTGATCTAGTCATCATTATCAGCTTTAGATTGAGATTCTCTAAGAGAATTTTCATTGAAGCTTACATGGAGGGTTTCTTCAATAGTCCTAGAAGTCTTGTTATATACTTTATAGGCTTTACTTCTAGTAGAGTAACCTACAAAAATTCCTTCATCCGATTTGGCTTGAAATTTATCCCTTTTATCCTTAGTATTAAGAATAAAACACTTGCAGCTAAATAGTTTCATATAGGAAATTTTTGGAATCCTATTAAACATAATTTCAAAAGGAGTTTTATTAACATGGGGTCTTAAATGACTTCTGTTAATAACATAACAAGTTGTATTTACTGCTTCAGCCCAAAGATTTTGAGGTAACTTATGTTCATTCAACATAGTTCTGGCCATTTCTTGAAGTGATCTATTCTTTCTCTCAACAACACCATTTTGACACGGTGCTCTTGGAAAAGAAAATTTGTGATCAATGTCATGCTCATTACAATAGTTATCCATTTGATCATTATCAAATTCAGTACCATGATCACTCCTAAGTTTTTGAATAGAGACACTTTGCTCATTTTGAACAAAATTGCTAAACATTTTAAATTTTTCAAAAACTTCTGTCTTAGATGCTAGAAAATATACCCAAGTGTCTCTAAAGAAGTCATCTACTAAAACAAATACATACCGTTTACCACCAAGACTCATGATTCTTGTTGGTCCAAATAGATCCATATGTATAAGTTCTAAGACTCTCTTGCTTGAAATATCAGTTTTGGATTTAAAAGAGTTTTTGTGAAGTTTACCTAACTCACATGCATCACACATAAAGTTCTTTGAGTATTTAATCTTTGGTAAACTTCTCACTAAATGTTTTCTAGATAGTTTATGTAGCAGTCTCATATTTATATGCCCAATCCTTCTATGCCATAGATATGCCACATATCTTTGCTTTTGTTTCCAAATGTTACACTTCCTTTCATGGTATTTGTAAAATTTTGTAATAGACTTTTTTGTCCGGTCATGTGACTTGACGCTCCACTGTCCAAGATCCATTTTGATGTTGTTTCCTCCTACAACACAAATTAAGAAAAACTTTTTCTTGGTACCCAATGTTGTTGAGGACCAAGTTCATTAAACGCATATTTCTTCTTTTTGTTTAAAAATAGTTTGACATTATCATTTATATTCTTATTAGTTGTAAGTACTATTGATTTATCATTAGCTTCATACTCACATATAGCATTATTGCTTTTGCAATCATTCTTTTTGTTTTCAGATGTAGTATAATCAAGACCAAACATATTTTTATCAAATGTTAATTTATTTTGGTCATGCTTATACATTTCTGTAAGTTCATACCAAGATTTTGTACTTGTATTAACACTTTCCATACATACAAAATCTTTTTCTGCACAAGAATTTTTTGTTTTATCACATGTAGAATGAGTAATTGGTCTAATACTAGTGTATTGAATTACATGCTCAGGTTTCTGAATTTTCAGTTTACTACAATTGTCTGAAATTTTAGAAACATTAGAAACTGAATTTCTAGAACAATAAACAAGATTTTTAGAAACATTTATAGTCATGTTAGATGTACAATTTGACAAATCACATTGATTTATATTATTACTGCATGATTCATCCCTTGAAGTATCTACTTCTACATATTTATTACCTTGTTTCATAATAAAAGGAATTTTAGTCTTAGATTTACTTGAACTGCAACTAATAAATCCTTTATTGGCTTGAGATTCAGGATATTCAGGATAATCAAATCCTAAGCCAAATTTATAAGACACCGTAGGGGTTCTAGTTAGTTTGTCTAACTTAGTTTAACTTAAATTCCATTTCTCAAAGGTAGAATTTAAATCTTGCTCTCTCAGTTTTAATTTATCTATCTCTAATTCAAGTTCATTTATATTGTTTCTCAACATTTCATTTTCAGATTCTATCTTTAATTTTTCAGCATTTATATTTTATATTTTTTCATGCAAGATACATTCATTAAATCTAAATTTTTGCAAATCTCTAGCATGATTTTCATTATCACATTTAAACTTTTCTAAAGTAGTAGACAGGAAACAATTTTCTTCTTCCATAATGGATGAAGATTTTCTAATATTCTTATTTTGCAGTTTACAAACTTTAAGTTTTTGTAATAATGCATGATAAGCACATAATAATTCATCAAAGTTGAAATCTGAATGACTTTCAGGATCAGATATTACCTCAGACTCATCTGCCATGAAGCACACATGAGCAACGTCTTCTAACTCTTGTTCTCCTTCTGAATGTGAAGATTTTGATGCTGATTCCTTAGATTCAGACTCTACAGACGTGTCATCCCAAATGACCTTCAAAGCCTTTTTCTTGTAAAACTTTTTTTGAGTTTTCTGAGCCGTCTTCTTCTGATTTGTCCTACTTTGCTTTTCATTTTTCCTCATAGGACAATCTAGAGAAAGATGTCCAGGTTTCTTACAGTTGTAACATATATACTTTCTGGATGAAGAATTCTTGTCATTCAATGATTTTGATGTTGAGGGTTTATCATTTTTGTTCCTTTGCTGTTTCCTAGCTTTCCATGCTTTCTTGAATTTCCTAATCAGCAAAATCAAATCCTCGTCAGAATCAGTAGACATATTAGAATCTAAATTAATTTCGAAGGCCATTTCTTTCTTCATTTTTAGTTTGTTGTGACTTAGTGATTCATTTAATTGAACTTCATAAGCTGTTAAATTTCCTATAAGTTCATTCATAGAATAAACATTTAAATCTCGTGATTCCTCAATTGATGTTACTTTCTGAGACCATTTAGAACTTAGGGATCTGAGAATTTTCCTCACCAAATCCTTCTGTTCAAAATTCTTTCCTAAACATTTTAATGAGTTTATGATATCAAAAAATCTGGAAAACATCTCAGAAATATTTTCGTCTTCATGCATCTTAAAGAGTTCATACTTATGAATCAACATGTTTATTTTTGTCTCTTTAACTTGAGAAGTACCTTCATGTGAAACTTCTAATGCATGCCACACCTCATAAGCAGATTTATATGCTGACACTTTACTGAACTGTTCATAACTCAATGCACAAAATAAAATATTTAAGCCCTTACCATTCAGAGTTTCAGTTTCTTTTTCAGTAATTGTCCAAGTATTATAAGGAGTAGTTAATGGAGTATATGATTTGGAAATCATGAACCACAACTTATGATCTATACTTTGAAGAAAAGCAGTCATCCTATATTTCCAATATTCAAAATTTATTCCATCAAATAAAGGAGGACGATTAAGATTTTGGCCATCATATAAAGAAAAATTACCATTTCCAGTAGCCATTTTACCTTAGATTTTTCAACCTATTTGATTTTAAACAGTCTAAAAACTTTAAAACAACTTGAGCCTTAAATCAATAGAGTTAAACGTATGCTCAGATATTAATTTCTGTTTAAAAACAAGGAAGGTAGAATAAGCAATGATATTAAATAAGTTGGTATCGATTTTATATCAAAGATTATTAACAAAGCTCTGATACAACTTGTAGGATCGTATGGCTACACAAGAGGGGGGTGAATTGTGTATTTTTAATATTTTTTGAAATATAATTGAAACTTTAAATCTCAAAAACAAGTCAAGACATTATTTTCATAAAATCATTTTTATTCAAGGTTTCAATTATAATATACAATTCAATTCTCCTCAAAAATTGTAGATGCAATTTATTTCGATACCATGTATCATCTAAACAATTTCATAACTACAAACAGAGAAAACTAATTTGCGGAATTTAAAACTTTTCACCTTGTTTGAGATCTTTCTTCTTCTTCTTTTTCTTCTTCAGCAATTCTTCAATGACGAATATCTTATCTTTTCATGCTTCACCGAATTTGCTTTCTTTTGATACTTCAAATCTTCAGTGATGAAAATTTTACCTTTTTATGCTTCACTGAACTTTCTTCCACTTGAGAGATTTTCCCCGAGAAGGTGTTTTTGATCCCTAAAAAAGATTTTTCTTTTGGTGTGCAGGGATGGTTTGATCCTTGAAAAGATTTTTCTTTTTGTGTGCAAGGATAAATTGATCAACGAGAATTCTGTGCCTTTTATACTGTATCTTCATTTCATGCATATCCTTCACGTTTAACCACCACCAGTTTTCCACTTCTCCACGTCTTTTCTTTTTCCTTCATCGAAACACACACATTCTAACCCACGTTTATATTTCAAATTTCTTTAATCATCAGTCCTGGATCTCTGAAAAATTTCCTGCAAAATAAACTTTCTCATCCAAAAGTTTTTCATCAGTGTAATAAGAAGTCGTTACTTTAATGTTAACTAAACGAGTAACACAAGTATATTTATAACTTAACGTTTCTAACTTAACGTTTCTAACTTAACGAGTTCCTCATGTGCCATTTCACGTGACAAGTACTGTAGCTAACTCAACAAACTATGTCTGTGGTGTTATGATAACTCAACGAACCATCTCCATTGTGTTATGGTAACTCAACGAACCAGTAATAAACAAATATTTTTATAATAAGAATTTTACCATGTGCAAAAATAACAACTTAAGTTTATAACGCTAACCTAACGCGTTGCCTTAGTGTTCAATATAGCAACTCAACGCGTTTAGTTATGTTAACTTAACGAGTTAATCATGTGCACTTCACGTGATACAATACAACATTTGTAAGTTATAATTTCATCACGTGCATAACACTAACTTAACGAGTTCATCTCTTCTTTTACTCACTAACTTAACGAGTTATCACATGACCTATTTTAACTTTTAAGCCTGTAACTTAACGAGTTCTCACGTGACCTCTATACAAACAAAACTCTAACTTAACGAGTTGTCTAAACGTGCACTGTTCATGATACAGAAGATATAACATTAAAACATATCATGCTTTTCAATAAAAACACACGTTAACTTAACGTTTAGCTAAATGAGAAATTAATGCAACGAAACGACTGGTTATTAACTTCAGATCCAATACAGACAAGTATTTATATCAGTAAGCTTTTTCTGTATTAATTGATGATTTTAATTTCTTTTCACAAGCAATAGTAATTGAGCAAATATGATTATTTTCATTCAGCACACATCGTCAAAACAAAAATACTCAACACATCTCAGCTCCTTCAAGACTTCCGATAATTTTCTGATTAAGCATTAAATATTCTGATTTCATTTTAAAATCGTGAAACTATTAAACTCATGAAATTCAGAAAAATCATAAGATACTATATCTAGAATTACATAAATAATAAATTCTATAGCATCTTCTATAGCCTTCTAAATATAACATTCAAGTAGTTTATAAAAATTTTACAGTCTCAATTATCAGATAGTTACAGCAAGTTCATAAAAATTTTCAATTTCCTCAAAACTTTGCACTACCATTTTAATTCCTTTAATTAACAAGCTTACATGGCTGTTACTTTAATTACCTCCCCCCCATACCTACATTTTGCATTGTTCTCAATGTAAAAGATTTGACAATAAGTATAGTAATTGTAGTAGGCATGAATAAAGTTTTGTTTGATTTAAAATTTTGGATAAGTAATTGGTTACATACCTTGTTCCATTTGTATCTCTTTCTGCATATTCCAATTTTTGATTCTGAAAAACTTTTCATTCCTAGATAAATACAGAATATAAAACAAAATAACATTTAACAGATATTAATAAATCAGTGTCTTGTGTGGAACCTAAGCTCCTATGCCTTTGGTGGCTCACAAGCAAGCCAGTTGGTTTCCCAGAATAGATACCAACAAACGGGATTGATATTTTGTTTTTTTTGTTTTTTTTTTATAAAATGAACATGAAAAACTTCAAAATTCCTTCTTTTTTTTCTAAAAATAAATGCAGAATACACACGTTAAACACACAAAATCACAGCTTAAGAACATGATTGAAAAGTAGAAACAAATGGAATAAATGTATCAGTCCAAGAAAACTTTTTAGGCATAGTTCTTCTTACTATTAATTCTGTTTTAATGCAATTCTTGTTCCTTTTTAATTTGTAAACATGCAATATATTATAAATTCCAAATACGAGTGTATTACCATTAATGATATGTAATGTAGAAAGGGATCCTTTTTGGTTCCAGGGTAATGTAGCAGTTTCTATTTCTACATCTATTTCAATATACTCCTCTTCCCACTTCCATTCATTCATGTCTTCCATAATCCATATTTGAAATTTCGTTAGTTCATCCCACCATCTTATCAGACATAAAGTAGGATCATCTTCTTCATTATACCACATTCCTATTTGAATTTTATTAAATTCTGCAGATGGTGGTTTTGCTATTTCACTCGGTACAGGTAAAATTTCTATATAATCATCATAACTGTCTATGCTCACTATGTATAAATCAGATCCATATGCTAATGATATCTCCGTGACTAAATAGATATATCCATCAAGTATGACATGTGTTTGGTTAATTAATGATTTCTATCCTAGATATATTATAATGTTATCATTCTAAGATTTGTTCAGAAAATTATACACACTTAAGCGTAAATCTTCACCCCAATTTCCTGTAGGTTTCCAATAATATAATTTTTCAGAAATTAAAGAATTTTTATCAGAAAATATTAAAGCTGACCCATAATTTACAGTTGGTGCTTCAAATCTATTAGGTCTTCCTATATTCCATTCTTCTCCTGTTATAGGATTTCTTATCAAAATATTAGGTAATGATAAACTTGCATACCTTGGTCTCGTCTTGTATATGATTAATCCTTCATCTATCCCCATAATATGATTTATTCCTTCTAATGCATTGGGTGGAATTCCAATAGTTTCTTCCATAGCCAGATATTCATGGGTATTTGAACTACGATTAAATGACCTCCATATGAATTCATCTCTAATCTTAGTCATTTTTGCAGCTAGTAGTCCCTGAAAATATTTTTCTTCAATACAGTCTTTAATTTCCTTTGATACACAACACAGCCTACATAGATCTTTAGCTGACAAGTTACTTAGTACTTCTCTTAGTGCATCCAACGGTAATTGCATCAATTCCATTTGTCAATTCTGTAAAACACAAACAAAAATTTAGCAGAGACAAAAATTAACATGATACTGCACACCCTCATGGAGTTAAGGCATAACTCAACGGACTAAGTTCGTTGAGTTAAAAATTAACTCTACGATACTATTAACTAAAAATAAAAAATAAAAAACATATATACATATAGATAGTTGCTTTAGATATGCTGCTTCATTCAGTTGCCCTCCTAGAAGAGGTATCAATTTCATTAACCGTTCTATTGACAAGATTAGGTATAGCTTGTATTGGAAATCCTCCAGTAGGTCTAACTTCCATTGGTTCCTTTTGTCTAAGTGATATATTTCTATTTTGATTTTGATTTGTAGTATTTCCAAATATAAATTCTAGACGATTGTTTACTTGTTGGATTATCTTTCCTAATTTCTCTATTCTAGCTCCTTGTTCAATTAATACTTCATAACTTATGTTCTTCTCATTTATATTTTCTCCTCCTTGGAAATTGTTATTTCTCCAAGATAAATTCAGGTGACTTCTCCAATTAGGATTATAAGAATTTCCCAAGTTATCTCTCTAGTTTCTAGCATAAATAATATCTAAGTCATTTATGTTTGTATTCTTTTCTGCTAGCTTTTGATTTAATGATAACTCTTCTATTTTCTTTGTTAATTCATTTAATTTCACCTCAAGCATAGTATTGGAATTTATTTCATGCATTCCTCTTGGCAATAATCTTTTATCTACAATAGCTTTAGCTGAATTTTCCCACTGTGTAGTTCTTTTTGCAAAATTTTCTAAATATGCCCATGCTTCTTCACTACATAATTTTAAAAATCCATTTTGACAAGTAGATTCTAATAAAGATTTCGTTGAAACATCTATGCCTTCATAAATTATGCCTATTAATTGTACTTTACTCATTGCATGATGTGGACATTGAGTTAGTAAATCTTTAAATCTTTCAAGAATGATTCACCCTGTTTTTGGCTACACATTAATATTTCTTTCTTCTTTTTAATCGTTTGATGTGTTGGATAGTATTTTTCCAGAAAAACAGAGCAAAATTCAGTCCATGTAGAAATTGAATCAGGCGATAGAGTATATAACCATCTCTTAGCTGTATCTTTTAAAGCAAAAGGGATATATCTAAGTTTAATAGCATCTATACTCATGTTCGGCATTCTCATCATTTGACAAACTTTGTTAAATTCTCTAAGGAAATAATAGGCATCCTCTCTTTCTAATCCATGAAAATGTGGCAATTGACTAATATAATTAGATTTCAGTTCAAACCTATCTCCCTCAAAGTTTGGCAATCGAATACATGAAGGTTCATCAATTAATTCAGGATACAGAATCTCTCCTAATGGTTTTTCTACTGGAGCAGCCATCTCTACGTTCTCTTTTAAAGAAAGGTTAGCTACACTTCAAAGAATTTCGTTAAAGTTCAGTTCAGAAAAATTTTCAATACTCCTCTGCAATGAAAATTCCTGGGTAGGTGTTCTTAATAATCGTTTAGTGCTTAGAGAACGAGTCCATGTGCTCATAAATAAATAGCAAAAGATTAATTACATACCAGTCTAAAGCTTTCCATTCTATAAATATTTGTTGTCGGATGAAGGTTGAATCAGCTACTTCTCCTTCCAATTCTTCCAATGCTTTCTCCTTTCTTTTAAAAGTGCTGGTAACTCGTAAATAACATTCTGTTTCATATATATACTGCACATCCATAAAGTGAATAACTCTCGTTGCAAGAACGTGACTTGCAACATGCATCGTGGTTCTTGTTTTTATGAGTACGTGTACCACTACTAATTTCAAATTTTGGTAACCGCTAAACCGATGAAGTTTCGTTTGTGGTTAAAAGAATAACCATTCTACTTAATCCACGAACTAACCTCGTTGAGTTACATATTACTCAACAGAACACAGTCGGTTACTGTTGCTAACTCCACGGACTAACTTCGTTGAGTTATAGATAACTCAATAGAGTGACCTTATATTATATTACTGACCTCGTGGAGTTACGGTTAACTCAACGAAGTAAGTTTGTTGAGTTAACACTAGGCAACATCTAAGTTTCACTCTCGTAAGTTTTCTATTCTTTTTTTTTTTTCTTTTTTTTTCATTCTACTAATTGTAATAAAGTTAAATCTATGTCATTAATGCCTCATTTTGATTAAAATACATTTAAATCTGAACATTATATAAAGATTTAACTTGCAGGTCATTTTACGTTATGCAGAATTTACATTTTACCTTATAACATGCAGAAATTTTTAAGCAATTATCTTGTCATTCAGCAAATTGTAAATCTGTTACATATTCATAAAGTTCCACAAATTACATAATATTTGATAAATTCCGTTCCTTTCACATCCAAATACGAATGAAAATTGCATCTAAAAAATTATATTCATTAATATGAATCAATTACATTACAAGTACACCATACAATTTTACACAAGTAGACGAACAATATAATTTAATCTCTATGCCTAAATTCATCTACTTCCTTCTAGAGTTTTTCTAATTTTAGATCTTAGCTATAGTACTCCGTTGAGTTACAGTTAACTCAACGGAAGAAGCTCGTTGACTAACTCAAGACTTAACGGAGTATGCTCGTTGAGTTAAGCGTAACTCAACGGACTCCCCGTACAAGCAAATATAATAATAAAAATATTACGGAGAATAGTTTTTCTATTTTGTTACCGGTTTAACCGATACTATGCTTCGATCAAACCTAAATATTTTTTATTTTTTATTATTTTTCTTTCGGTTGAAACGATACTATGTTTCGGTAAAACCAATATTTTTTTCTGAAAATTAATATACAATTTTTTTGCCGGTTTAACCGATACTATGCTTCGATCAGACCTAAATATTTTTTAATTTTTTATTTTTCTTTCGGTTGGACTAATACTATGTTTCGGTAAAACCAATATTTTTTTCTAAAAATTAATATACAATTTTTTTTTTTAATGTTCCAGTCATACTAATGGATATAGTCGGTTGAACTGCAACTATTTTTATGTTTTATATATATTTTTAATGTTTAACTCAATTCAATTCACTTCGACTCAATTCAATTCAATTCTCCGGCAACGGCACTATATAACTTGTTTGGGTTTTCCCAGCACTACACTAGAAAAACTTGGATTTGTTACTTCTATTTTTACTTAGTTAATTTATCTTTATACCTATTCTTTCTTTTAGAAGTAAACAAACAACCTTTAATACAATTTAGATATTACTTCCAATTTGTACTTTAACTGCAACTGCACAGTGTCTATTGTATTAGTGTGCAAGTATAGGTCGATCCCATAGGGAATTGCTGACGAATTTAAGAAATGTTTGATTGTGAACAATTTAAATTTATATTCCATAAGCACTCCGTTGAGTTACAGTTAACTCAACGGACTAAGTTCGTTGAGTTATGGCTAACTCAACGGACTATCCTCGTAGACTTAAGTTAACTCCACGAGTCTGTCTCTTCTTTATAATACTACTAGTTACAGAGGAATTCGGCCAACCATTGGGCGATTCCACAGATTGTAAATAACATCAATTAAGCTTTTTAATGCTAGTTAACATTGGATTTATCATTAAGCAATACTAACATTCAGATGATTCAAACAGTCACCATTAAAATCTTTAAGTTTTTTTTGTACGAACCAATTTTAGTAAACTGTAAAATTAAAACTAACATAAAACAATCATAAAACTGATACAGATAACATTAATCACGATACAACACAAACAATACAACACTCAAATACAACATACAAACAAAGATAAATTGTTTTTGGTATTTTTGTTTTGATGTGAACATGGAAATGGGCGAAAGGTGAAATGTAAAGTAATCTCACTTGACAGTAAATACTTCTGACACTACTTGCAACACGATTACACCACTAAAAATTAAACCACTTACAATTCTGTCTCCTCTCCCTATAGAATCACGAGTCTAGAATTGCAAGATGATCTCCTCTTCAACAAACACGCATCAACTCGAAGCCAAGGCTAAAAGCTTTATAATCTCCTGAAATATGAGTCAGCGCTTGGTGAAAATGTCTTCCCTTCCCGCGATGCGATCACTCCTCACTGTGGTTGTTAGGCACTGTGTTTGGCTCGGAATCGACCCGACATCAGGCAAATATCCTCACAGACCTCCGATGATTGGTGATTATGGTGGTGATAACGATGGTTGGTGTGATACTTCGGAGAATCGCCAATACTGTTTGTAGAAAGCTCGGTGCTCCTCCTCTATATACACTAGCTGTCCATCGATCACACTTTCTTCTTTTTTTCTTCTTTTCTTTTATATTTCTTCAGTAGTAACTGCTTCTGCTTGAATGATCGGTTGGATTTCCTTCCTTCAAATCAACGGTGATGCTTCCTTCTCCATGCGCGATTGAATTCCTACGTGATACGTGCAAACGTGGTTTTTCCTTCCAACTATTTGTTCTTGCAACCGCTACAATGGCATTTTAGAAAATAACTATAAAATACATGCAATAAAGAAATAAGCCGCTAACCTAACGGGTTACCTTAGTGTATATTCATGTAACTCAACGCGTGCAGTTATACTAACTTAACGAGTTAAACATGTGCATCTCACGTGATATTCTAAAGCATTTAAATTCAACACGTGCATAAAATACATGCAATAAAGAAATAAGCCGCTAACATAATGTGTTATAACTTAAGTAAATCTACTAGATCTCGACACGTGTCAGCAGCAGTTTAAACATAAAATAACATTTCGAAGAGTTACAGGTATAACTATCCGATGCTTAGATGCATTTTTGGATAGTTACAGCTAACTCACCGAAAATTCACTTAAGACATTCATTCTGGTTTCGACACGTGTACATTTGGAAATAATAAAATATTCTCTCTAAACATAAATGTTCAGCAATTTAAACATAACTATTTGATGCATATTCGGTTTGTTAAACATAACTGTCCGAATTTGTTCGGTATGTTAAACATAACTGTCTGAAATATCAGAAAATTTGGATACTTAAGAATTTCATAGCCTGCAACTTACCGACAGTTCATAAATGTACTAAATTAACATTAATTCCCCAAAATTAAGCAGATTCTTCAATTAAAGCATATAACAGTGCAATTATAACATAATGGCTTAATTCTCATATGATAAGCTAAATATTATGCAATTAACCATCATTTAACTGTTAATAATATGCACTTTTTCATTCTAAACAAATGTCATCTAAAATAGCTAGGGGAAAATAATGTTGGGAATACAAAGATTCTAATTCCCTGTTTGCATTTTCTATCATTGGTCCTCATTTCTTTCCATAGTAAGTGATAGATTATACCGATTTTTCCAGTATATGTCCAGAACTTGTAACAACCGTAGGGTTAGGTTGTAAAGTTTGTTTCCATAATTGTAATGCGGAAAGTTCAGTCTGTTTTAGTCTAAACTGTGTTTCAACATAATTGTGAATAAACTTCTAACAAAAATTTTGTCTCGTCTTGAATAGCTTTTCTAATTTCATGTAGTATTTCATTTGTAAAAGTGTACCTTGAGTAGCTGTCGTTGATTTTACTTTGCATTTTCTGAAGTTCTAGCTCTCTTTTTTGCACTTTTGTCATTCTACTATGTCCTCTTCCACATCCTGACATTGTCGATTAATCTTCACTGTGAATTGTAGAACTTAATGGAAGTAAAGATTGTGAAACTAGGGTTTTACCAAGGTAGAAACACGAAAGGTTATCAGTAAAACATTTATAACTCTTCGAGCTTTTAAACAGATAAATGGATTCAATCATTGAAATCATAAATATAAGATCCGTTTCTAATAAATAACTCGAGTGCTTACAATAACTGTACAAATTTTATAATCGAAAAAAGTAGAATACTTAGCGTAACTATTCGTGTAAAAAAAATAACTTCAGGCTAAGTGAAAAGTGAGAAAACTCGAAGACTTATGATAACTATTCGATTTTTGTGAGTAGTAAAGCACATAACTATATGACAAATGAGAATAGTTATTGTTAGAGATTAAGTCTCTCAGAAAAATATAAGAATATTAAGTTAACTGTTCGAGTTTCTTGAATGGATAGGTGTGAAAGTCGAAGAGTTAAACATAACTGTTCGAGTTTCAACTAAGACATAATAAAGCAATGAAATTCAACACGTGCATAATTCTAACTTAAGGTGTTCAGATATTTTCGGATACTTATAAACCTAACTATCCAATGCTCAGATGCATTTCGAAGAGTTACCAGATAACTTACTGAACATTCACTTAAGATATGCATTTAGGCTTCGACATGTGTACTTCAGGAAATAATAAAATATTCTATTGATCGTTTAAAACATAACTGTTCGATATATATATAATATAGTCTTCCGAAATCATAGAAAATTTGAATACTTAAGAATTAAAAAGCTTGTATTTCATTGACAGTTCAGAAATGTACTGAATTAATGTTAATTTTCTGAAATTATGCAGATTCTTTCATGAAAACATATAATAGTTCATAAGAGTTGAATTATTATATGAGAAATTTCTCCCCCTACATAAATGTAGTCTAAAGAATCTATGTCGTACTTAAACTGGGTTGCTAAGTCCTAAATAGATTTGGCTTTAAAAGGTCAAATAGCTTACTTAAAAAGGATGCTAAGCCTTAAATAGATTTGAGTCTCTCTATTTTTATTTTATTTTATTTTTTTTAAAATATGAATTAAATACAGAAATAAGTAGTAGATTTAACAATTTAGACTTTCTAGCTTTTATCTTATTCAATTTACAAAAGATAATTCATAGAGATATACCTTCAGGAACTTAAAAGAATTCAATAATGAGTACACGAACTTAAGACAATAAATATCGTACATTATGTGTAAAGAGTAGATAATAACAAGGAAGAATAACAAAGATTATATGCACAGATTATGGCAAGATTGTTATAACACCTTGAAAAATAAATTAAGCTTGAGTACATTGCCCCCCCTTTTTTTTGTTTATATTCATATATATATATATATATATATTATGTATTACCTCCCACAATATCATCTTTTTACGTGATCACAATCGCTTACTTAGGGGAAAGATAACCAGTTACTCAATGACAAGTGAGAATAGGTAATTTTTTTTTTTTAATATAATTTGAATTACTTGCAAAATGAGTTTTCAGTCAACACATCTTAAACCAGTTGGTTTAAGTGACTAGGGTTTAAGATCCCCCAACAGACTTAATTACTCAAGTAATTGCAGACAAAAAAGAAATAAAATAAAACAGTAAATTAAATTAGAGGCAACTGAAAGACTTAATTTTTCTAATAGAATGTTAATAACTTTCCTTTAATAAAAAATACATACTTTCTATGTATTTTCTTGTTAAAATCTCTGTAATAGCATGTACATAAGTAACAAAAATACAGTTGACACTCACATTGAATTAAATTAACTTTCCTTAAGTAATCTTTTCTGAATTTTTCTTAAATAAATTGACTTCAATAAAAATCAGAAATTCATAAATTCTTAACTACTAGAAAACGGTAATTTGAAAATAAATATTTTGTTTTGTTTAATTTTTTATTTTTAAATAATAAAGACATTAAATTCTAAAACTACCTTTATAACAAACCAAAATGCAATGAACAAGACAATTTAAACATCAGATAACCTACAGATACCAAGTTCTAATTGTAATTTTGAAAAGGTATTTTCATCTAAGGGTTTTGTAAATAGATCTACTAATTGTTTTGTGGTAGGAACAAAATTTAATACTATATTTCCTTTTATAACATTATCCCTTAGAAAATGATGTCCAACTTCTATATGTTTTGCTCGTGAATGTAAGACAGGATTTTTAGATAAACTTATTGTAGAACTACTATCATAGAAAATTTTAGTTGGTTCATAGTCTAAATTAAAATCTTTTAAAGTTTATCTGATCCATAAGATTTGAGCACAGCAAAGTGCAGTAGCTATATATTCAGCTTCAGTTGTAGATAATGTTACACAATTTTGCTTTTTGTTAAACCATGACACTAAAGAATTTACTAATAATTGACAAGTGCCACTAGTGCTTTTTCTTTCAGACTTACATCCTGCGAAATCGGCATCACTATAACCTACTAAGTTTAAAGAATTGTGTTTAAAGAATTGTGTTTAAAGTAAAACAGTCCGAAATTGATGGTTCGTAATAGATATTTAAAAATTTGTTTAACAGTAAGTAGGTGTCATTCCTTAGGATTAGATTGATATCTAGCACAAGTACACATACTAAACATAATATCTGGTCGGCTAGCTGTTAAATAAAGTAATGAACCAATCATACTTCTTTATAGTTTTACATCTACAGTTTTTCTAGAGTCATCTTTATCCAACTTAGTGATAGTACTCATTGGTGTATTCTTTGTTTTAGTGTTGTCTAAACCAAACCTCTTTAATAAATCTTGAGTATATTTTTCTTGTGAAATAAAAGTACCCTGATCTAATTGCTTAATTTGTAGGCCTAGAAAAAATGATAGTTCACCCATAATACTCATTCCAAATTGATTAGTCATGTCTTTCGAAAAGGACTCAACTAATTTATCATTTGTTGCTCCAAATATGATGTCATCTACATAGATTTGAACTACCAATATATCTTTTTCGATCTTCTTGATAAAAAGAGTGTGATCTGCCTTTCCCATAGAATACCCTTTTTCCATAAGAAATTTAGATAATCTCTCATACCAAGAACTAGGGGCTTGTTTAAGGCCATATAGTGCCTTCTTAAGCTTATAAACATACTAAGGACGTTTTGAATCTTCAAAACCTGGAAGTTGTTTTACATACACTTCTTCTTTTATATATCCATTTAAAAAAGCAATCTTAACATCCATTTGATATAATTTGAAATCCATATAACAAGCATATGCTAACAAAATTCATATTGATTCTAGTCTAGCAACAAGAGCAAATGTTTCATCATAGTCAATTCCTTCCTCTTGTTTGTAACCTTAAGCAACTAATCTATCTTTATTTTTAACTATATGTCCATCTTGATCTACTTTGTTTCTAAATACCCACCTTGTTCCTATTATAGACTGATTTTCAAGTGGTGGAACTAGATCCCATATCTCATTTCTTATAAATTGATTTAGCTCATCTTGCATAGCTAAATACCAAAATTCATCTTCTAAGGCATCTTCAATTTTCTTAGGTTCTAGTAAAGAAACAAATGAATAAGTACCACAAATGTTGCCTACTAATGACCTAGTGCTAACTCCTTGATTAGGATCACCTATTATCTGAACGATAGGATGAGATAAAGCATAACGCCAATTTCTATGTTGTTCCATATTTTCTATAGGTATGACATTATTTTCTTCTAAATTTTCATCACTTAAGTTTATATTTCTTATTCTGTTAGATAATCTCTCAATTTCTTTGTCAAGATCATTTAGTACCATTTCTGGGAGAATTTCTGAATCAAAGTTTTCAGCATGTCTAACATCCAAATGAGAATTTTCATGAAATTTTACATGTAGGGTTTCCTCAATGGTTTTTGTTGATTTGTTATAAACTCTATATGCCTTACTTTTAATGGAATAACCAACAAAAATACCCTCATCTGATTTTGCTCTAAATTTGTCTCTTCGTTCCTTAGTGTTTAAAATAAAGCACTTACAGCCGAAGGGTTTTAAATAACTTATTTTGGGAACCCTGTTATACCATATCTCATAAGGAGTTTTATCTAAAATTTGTCTTAGATGTACTCTATTTATAACATAACATGTTGTATGAACTACTTTTGCCCAGAGAAATAGGGGTAACTTATTCTCATTTAACATGGTTCTGGACATTTCCTAAAGTGATCCGTTTTTACGTTCTACTATCCCATTTTGTGAAGGAGCTCTTGGAAATGAGTACCTATGATCTATGCCTAATTCTTCACAAAAGGTGTCCATTTAATCATTATCAAATTCTATACCATGATCACTCCTAAGTTTTTGAATTTTAACATTTTGCTCATTCTGAACTTTATTACAGAATATCTTAAATATTTCAAAAACTTCAGTTTTATTAGCTAGAAAATAGACCCAAGTAAATCTAGAATAATCATCAACTAGTACAAAAGCATAATGTTTACCTCCTAGACTGGTTGTCCTAGTAGGTCCAAATAAATCCATATGCACTAGTTCTAATACTCTTTTGCTTGTTATTTCATTTAAACTTTTAAAGGATGTTTTATGTAATTTACCTAGTTGACATGCATCACACATAAACTCTTTCGAGTACTTAATACTAGGTAAACCTCTAATTAGATTCTTTTTAGACAGCTTTTGTAATAATTTTAAGTTTGAGTGTCCTAGCCTTCTATGCCATAAAATAACTTCATCTGATTTTGCAATTAAGCAAGCATTATCTTTAATAACATCAAAAGGTAAATTCAGAATACAAATGGATCATTTCTTGTAAGTAGTGAATAAAATTTCGTTTGTAGACATGTCCATAATTTTACAGGAATCTTTTTCAAAAATTACTCTGTAAAACTTCATTAAAACAGGAACACTCAATAAATTAAAACCTAAGTTTTCCACTAATAAGACATCATTTATAAAACATTTCTTAATTACCTGAACCTTGCTAGACCCAAGGATATTTGTTTTGCTTTTATTTCCAAAGGTAACTTCTCCATTCTTGGTCTTTGTTATTTCTGTAAGTAATCGTATATCTCCAGTCATGTGGCTGGATGCTCCACTATCCATTATCCATTTTGATCTGTGTACCTACGAAACAGTCAAAAAGAGATTTTATCTCTTGGAACCCATTTTTGAGTGGGTCCAAGAATTTTAGAGAGAGTCATATCAAAACAATTCGTATTTTTAAACTTCAACTTATCTATTTTCTGATAATTATTCTTGCATTTTTTTCTCTTAGTGTTATAATTATCAGAACATTTATCTCTATGTAAACTAGAGTTGAAATTTTCATTTCTGACATTATTTGATTTCTGATTCCAATATCCGATATTCTTTAAATATGAAGAAAATTGATCAAGAATATTAAAATTCTCAAATGACTTAGCTTGATTTTTCTGAAAATTTCTTTTGACATTCTTGCATCGTGTGCTATCATTTATATGCTGCATTTTATCAATTTGCACATATTTATCTCCCTTTTTAATCACACATGGAATAGTTTTTCTTTTACTATTCTTAGTATTGGAAATAAAGACATTATTTTTAGTAATACCATCATGCAATATATAATTTTCAGAAGATGCATCGTGTAAACCAATACCATGTTTTTGTACATTTGATATTTTACTATTAAGTTCATTTGTTATAGTTTGACTATTATTCCATTTACTTAATATAGCCTTTTGATCACAAACCTTAATCTTTAACATATCAATTTCTAAATTTAAATCAGTAATAGTCAGTTCCAGTTTTTCAATTTCATAGATCATTTTCTTCTTATCAGCAATTAAATTTTCACAATTAGCATGTAATTTTCTTTCTATTGCAATAAACTTTAAAATTTCCTATGCATGCCTTTGATTTTCTTCTTTAAATTTACTCAACGTAGAGTTCAGAAAATAAATCTTATTTTCATATTCATCTAGCATTTTCCTAGTGTTCCTTCTATTTTTACTTTCTTATATTTTCTAGCCAGTCTATTGTATCCAACAAGTAATCCATCAAAACTAACAAAGTTAGTATTTTGATTAGAGGATACCTCACTAGATTTTGCCATGAAGCATACGTTTGCCAGATTTTCTTCTGAATCTAATGTTGATAAGGATTCATTGTCTAATGTTGAATCCTTTGTTTCTTCACTTTGTAAAGTTGAAGAGTCATCCCATGTCACTTTAAGTGCCCCTCTCTTTCTAAATTTCTTACTCGTAAAATTCCTTCTCAAATTCTTCTTATCTTTGTTGAGCGGACAATCAGTTTGAAAGTGGCCCAGTTTGTTGCACTTGTAGCATATGATTTTGTCTTTCATGAATGACTTCTTCTCCATATCTCTAGATGCCTTTGCTGACCTGAAGTTCTTATGTTTCTACAACAGATTTCTAACTTTTTTGGTCAACAACAATAAATCATCATCAGAATCACTAGTGACTTATGAGACTTTATTAGCCTCAAAAGCTAGATCCTTTCTAGGATTCTTCCCTTTTGGATATAAATGTTGTACTTCATAAGCTATCAGATTTCCTATGAGATCATCGAGAGTATATGTATTTAAATCTTTGGACTCTTCAATAGATGTTGTCTTTTGAGCCCAAATTTTAGTTAAAGATCTAATGATCTTTCTTACCAAGTCTTTTTCCTCGAATTTCTTGCCTAAAGATTTTAATGAATTTACAATCTCAAGAAAATGGGAAAACATGTCAGAGATACATTCATTTTCGTGCATTTTAAAAAGCTCATATTTATGTACTAACATATTAATTTTAGATTCCTTGACTTGGTTAGTACTTTCGTTGGCAATTTCTAATGCATGCCATATCTCATATGCAATTTGATATGTAGAAACTTTATTAAAGTGATCATGAGATAAAGCACAAAACAAGGTGATTAAACCTTTAGCATTCAGTGTCATTCGCTCCTTTTCATTAAAAGTCCAAGTATCATATGGTGTCGTAACTAACACTATAGGATTGCTAATTATATATCATAGTTTGAAATCGATAAATTGAAAGAATACTTTCATCCTATATTTCCAATAGCCATAATTGCTACCTTCGAACATAGGAGGACGATTAGTGGTTTGTCCCTTAGTCATAACTAAAATTTCAGTATTATCCATTTTAAACAGATGATCTTTAGTAAATGATAGGAAAAATTGATTCCTAAATAGAGAAATAAAACCTCTTAATTAAAATAAGATGCTCTGATATCAATTCTAGGATCGTCTGTATCACAAGAGGGGGGGTGAATTGTGTCTTTAGTAATTACAATACTAGCAGACAAAATAGGAGCACAAAACACTCATAAATGAAATTCTATTCTTTATGTAAAGACAGAATTTACAATATCTTTTCAGCTCAATTCCCTTCTTAAAGGTTTTGATATAGTAATGTTCGATATACAATTCAAATAGAAAAATAAAGTTCTTATTCAAAACTAATTTTGAATTGTATAAAACTTAATCTTTATGCACACAGCTTCTTTCCTTCTCTTTGCTTAGCTTCTGTATCTCTTCTTCTCTAGTTGTCGAATTTCCAGACTTCCTACATTTGCAACTCCTTTTCTGAAATTGTTTGGAATTTCAAACTTCTTTTGATGTTGGAGAATGTAAAGTATCAATTTGTGCATTTTATATATGTTAATTCATGCATATTGAGGATTATAAGTCATCATTATATATGTTCTTATGAAAGATTACATGAAAATCATATTTTAGAACTATGCATGTTTTATTGGTTAAATAGTCAATAATGCACAAATTTATCCTTTATTAAATTAACACCTAGTCAATTAGCCCATGTGTAGATATAAGTAATTTATATATTGATTTCATGCATATAATAAAAGAATTATCATTAAGATATGAAATCAAATAATCCTCAATTGAGCAAGCAATATATTATGCACATTTCATTTTTGCTTTATAATTGTGTAGCAATTTATGTGTAATGTGCATATGCATTTAATGTTATCTTTTGAGTTGTTGTAGGTGAGGACGTGGATCCTTGGATTAAATCATGGGAAATCAACAACTCATGGTCGTCCAATTCAAACTCCAAATCAATCCACCAATCAATCAATCAATGATTAAAGCTTGCCTAAATTAGAGGCCACAAATTGGAAGGTGTTTGAAATATTTCCATAGATGGATGACAATGGAAAGTAAAAGAGGATGGTTGGCCAAAGGAAAGATCATCTCCTCTTTCTCCTCCACGCAAGGGCAAGAACTTTAACTCCAATTTTCGTTCATCCTCTTTCACCCAAGATTTTGGAAGAGTTTTCCTCCAAGATTGGTGAGCTTAGGCGCCTTCCCCCTCATACTAGAAGACCTCCTCTCCACTCCAAGCCGACATACGGAAGGACCTCCACGAGTGAAATCGGTGGTATTGGAGGCACGTGTGCAGCATTGGAAGAGCTTGGGACGTGATCTTCAAGTGGTGACAGCCTTGTAGAGGAGCGGACAAAGTGGTTCATCATCAAATAGGGATCAAATGCTTGAAGAGAAGTGGATGAATTAAAGGTAAAAGAGAAGGGAGAGATCCTCATACTAGTAAACATATTTTCATATCAAATGTGTATGAGTAATTAGGTATTTTTAATTTATAAATGTATGCACGTTTAGGATGTTTGTTAAATCTTTATTTCTTTAATTTAAATAGTTGTTTTAGATTAGATCTCATGGAATATAGTTGCTTCATGTGAATATGTGAATGTTGTGTATAAAACTAACTCTTAACCCTTGTGAATGCGTGTATATCCTATTTACTGTAAATTCCAATGCATGTTCTATTTTGTTATATGTTGTATGACTTGATTTCTCTGAGTTATATGTCGTGTTATAGTTTTTTTTGTAAGTAATTTAAGTGTACAATACGTATGTAGTGCTGTTGG
Organism: Cymodocea nodosa; assembly: GCA_036874045.1. NCBI lineage: Eukaryota > Viridiplantae > Streptophyta > Magnoliopsida > Alismatales > Cymodoceaceae > Cymodocea > Cymodocea nodosa. Next base: position 9,804,281 of record CM072342.1, read on the forward strand.
AATTTTTTAGAATGCATTTCTTCGGTTTTTCGATTTTTCTTTCGAAGGTAGCATCTGCTCTGTTTTACTTGTCGAGCAATAGAAATTGTGCTTGACGCCTTCATGTTGCCTTGCTTTTGTGCGTTCCGAAATGTTTTCCTGTAAATTTTCCTGATTAGAGAAACGAGTTATCTTTAAAGGAGCGGTGATTTCGTGATGTTTCATGAAGATTTGATTGAGTTATGATTTTTACACCAATAACGCGTTTTTGGAAAGTTTTCAGAATTGTTTTGCGCACTGTTTTTATATCCGATTTTGGTAGCCTAGAAATTACTGCCATTTCAAAGATAACTCGATGACCTTTCTAAATAATATTTTCTCTAGATTTTTCAATGTCCAGGTTGGAAGGAAGAAGAGTTAGAATTCGAACTAATTTTTGTGGTTTCAGAAATGTGAACTTAAGATTTTCTTGAGTTTTCTAGCTATTAGCTCTAGGAATTAACAAGTTTTATGCTACCTTTGAAATCTTTATTGTATTTTTGTAAATTGTAACTTAATTGCATGTAATTAGAGTTTTAATTGTACAATTAATAGAGTGGATGTTTTATCAAACAATCATTTTAATAAAATTATTTAAGACAAACTCCTTGTGGATTCGACCCGTACTTGCACATGCTTATTACAATGGGCACCGTGCGCTTGCGGTTATAAATATAAAATTTGCGCTTTTGTCGTTAATTTAACAATACATAAAAGCGTTACAAGTTTTTGGCACCGTTGCCAGGGAGTTTAGGTGTTAAAATGATTTATTAGAATGATTTGCAAGATTTAATATCCTTTAAATTGTTTTAGTTTTATTTGTTTTCTTGTTGAGATTGTTATTTTTCTTTGTTTATTTGCAAAGAAATGGATACATGGATTGGCCGTTCTATGTGTTCAATTCTTTGTTATCTGAATTGCTTGTTACATGTTTAATTCAAGTTTATGATTTGCTAACAAGTAGCTTAATGGAGTAATGATAATCTTTGTGTACAAATTATTAAGACAGAATTTGTCTGTCTAGAAATTTAAATTTTTTTGATGTGCACGAGATTAGAACTCATTTTTATGATATTTTTCTTAAAATACTCGGTTTCTGTGATTTCTTTGGAGTACTTATGCATAAAATTATGATTAGTACGTTAAAAGATAAAAATCTTAGAAAACAGGGATATTTTATAGAATTCTGGATACATTTTTCCTAATGAATTTTGAAAATATGATATTATGAATGTATGTAAAATTTAATTCAGTGATTTTTTCCAGATAGTAGATGAAATTACCTTTCCAATGAGTATTTATATGCTTTATTTGGATTTATATAAATATCTGTGTGATTTGTTTTAAGTTGGCATATCAGATTTAACCAACATTATGAAAATCGGATAGTTATTTTCGTTGATATTTTTCGGATGGTTATTTTCTGGTGTAGAATAGTTTTATCTGAATTCTTATATTTGAAACTACAGTTACATATTTGAATAAAAATTATTTCTGAAATTTTTTCATGAAAGTACACGAGTTTACCTTTTCAACAAGGTATTATACGTTGTATTTGGATTTGTATACATTTCTGGAGAATTTTTCTAAAATGACATGTTCTGCAGATTACGAATTCTGTGGTATCTGAGTTTCACATGATTTTGACAATACTTCAGTTTTGGCAATTTTTGTCTCTAATTTTTCTTAGAAACTAGAAGTAATTAACTTTCAGATGAGTATTTATTTGTGAATTTACATGCTATATGAATTTCTATAGAAAAATTTTAAGCCAAGGTAGTACAATTTAGTTTCAGAAATTCCATGACTACTTGTTTTAGATGAAACTCAGATTATATACAATGTTTGCGAGATATATGCTTTGCTGTTTGTATCTAGAATTTAGTGGCATGATAATAGAATAGTCACTGAATGAATCTATGAAAAATTAAGTTTCAAGTAAAAAAAAAAAAATTGTTTATCAATTTCTCTATTATGTTGCAGATTTGCTTAAATCACTTGAAGATTGTGCTTGATTGAATACATTCGGTTTGTTCATTTAGCTGAAAATTTGCATGCCATTCTAGATAAATATTTAATTTATAATATGGATGAATTTAGTTTTGATTTGACACCTACATGTTCCAAATGTAAATTGAATAATCACGTTGATGCTAATTGCCCATTTTATATGCTAAATAGCAATGTAGGTGCATGTTCTAGTTCTAATGTTAGCCTATCTATGCCAAATTTAAATATAATGCTGATGCTTATGACACTAGTAGCTATAGTTGTGAAATTAAAATGGAAAAGTTTATAGGAAATATTCCTTATGCTGAATCTTCAGTCAACTTAGCTAAGGCAATTGCTGAACTTAACACCTCTACGGATTTATTAAACTTAGCAAAAGCCTCTAGTGCCCCCATTGACATAGATGGTTATGAAAACATAGATTTAAGATCAACATCCTTGGTTGAGGATGAATCAATTGAAACTTATGTTGCCTTAAGGTCCGGGAGAGAGGTGAGCATTCTTGAAAAGGAAACTCCTTCTCTTGTACCGATGAGTGTTCCTACAGATGATTTAGGTTCATCCAATCAACTAAATAAAGAATCTGAAAATGAAATTTTATTGGGTGATAAAAAGGGTAAAGGTAAGTTATCCGAGGTAAGTATCCCTTTAGAAAGTCAACCTGCCCCTTTTCCCCATAGATTAAGAACTCCACATAAAGATATTGATCAGAATATTAAGATGAGAGAAATCTTTGAACAAGTTAAGATTAACATTCCATTACTAGATGTAATAGAGCAAATACCTACCTATGCCAAGTTTTTAAAGGAATTATGTACAAAGAAACGAGCTAGGAAGACACCTACGAAAGTGTGCTTAGCTAAATCCATTAGTGCCTATTTCTGTCAAAGACTTGCCTAAGAAGTTTAGTGATCCAAGTACTCCAACCATCTCTTGTACAATTGGAGATACCTATTTTGATAGAGCATTGATAGATTTGGGAGCAGGAGTAAATGTTATGTCATCTGGTGTTTATGTGAACCTAGGACTTAATGGTATTCAACCCACTAAGGTTCTCATTCAACTAGCTAACCATTCTTTTAGAACTCCCTTAGGAGTTGTTGAGAATATATTGATTAAGAATAAAGATTTTGTCTATCCCATAGATTTTATTGTCTTAGAAAATCAGCCTTCACCTGGTAGAAAGTAGAATGTACCTCTTATTTTAGGAAGACCCTTCCTAACCACAGTAGATGCATATATAGGATGTAGAGATGGGTTTATGCAAATAACATATGGTGATGTTAAGGTTGATTTAAATATATTTAAATCTCACCCAAACGTTAAAATTTTAGATAATGAAAATTTTAATGTGAGCTTATTAAGCATTATGGATGAAGGTGAAGGGGTAGAAAATTATAGTTTATTTGAAGATGAAGATTGTCCACCTATCGAATATGAGATTGATCTAGCGCATATCCATAACTTAGATGATGACATTGGTGAGAGTGATAATATTTTCGAATTAAATTACAGAGAGCCTTTAGAAAGAGATTTAGGAGAGATTAAGAAGCCATCTATTGTAGAATCACCTTCTCTTGAACTAAAACCCTTGCCTAAAGACCTTAAGTATGCCTATTTGGGAAAAGAGAACACCTTGCCAGTTATTTTGTCTTCCCATCTTTCTAGAGAGCAAGAAGAGAAGTTGTTGGTAATTTTAAAAGAACATAAGGAGGCCATTGGTTGGATCATGGCTGACATCAAAGGAATTGACCCTAGTTTATGTCAACATAGAATTCATTTAAATAATGACATTACACCTTCTAGGGACCCATAGAGAAGATTAAACCCAAACATAAAAGATGTGGTTAGAAAAGAAATTATTAAGTGGCTAGATCATGACATCATTTATCCTATTTCTGATAGTCCTTGGGTTAGCCCTGTTCAGGTTGTCCCAAAGAAATCTAGTATTACAGTTGTAGAAAATAGCAATCATGAACTAGTCCCTACTAGAGTGCAAACAGGATGGCGAGTATGTATTGATTATAGAAAACTAAATACCGCCACTAGGAAAGACCATTTTCCCTTGCCTTTTATGGATCAAATATTAGAGAAGTTAGCTGGGCAAGAATATTATTGTTTCCTAGATGGTTATTCTGGATATAACCAAATTCCTGTAGCACCTTGTGACTAAGAAAAAACCACATTCACATGTCTTTTGGTACTTTTGCATTCCTACGCATGCCCTTTGGTTTGTGTAATGCTCCTGTAACTTTTCAAAGGTGTATGACTGGAATCTTTTCGGACATGATTGATAACTTCTTAGAGATTTTTATGGATGATTTCTCTGTGTTAAGTTCTTTCTTTGATGTGTGCCTTAAGAATTTAGAATTGGTTTTAAAAAGATGTATAGAGAAAAATTTGGTTTTAAATTGGGAGAAATGCCACTTCATGGTGCAACATGGAATTGTGTTGGGCCATGTTGTTTCTAAGAATGGGTTGGAAGTAGATAAGGCCAAAGTAGACTTGATAGCCAACCTACCACCTCCTAAATCTATTAAGGATATAAGAGCATTTTTGGGTCATGCTGGATTTTATAGATGATTTATTAAGGATTTTAGTAAGATTGCCCATCCTTTAACTAGTTTATTATCAAAGGATCATAAGTTTGAATTCTTTGGAGAATGTCAAGATGCCTTTGATAAGCTTAAGGGAGTCCTCACCTCAGCCCCTATTGTGTATCCTCCCGATTGGTCTCAACCATTCGAGTTGATGTGCGATGCATCAGATTATGCAATTGGTGCTGTGTTGGGGCAAAGAATTGATAAATTACCTAGGGTAATCTATTATGCTACTAAAACTCTTAATGCAGCCCAATTGAACTATACAATTACAGAGAAAGAATTTTTAGCTATAGTTTTTGCTCTTGAGAAGTTTAGATCTTATTTGCTAGGTTCTAAGGTTATCATTTTCTCTAATCATTCTGCCATTAAATATTTATTAGCTAAAAAAGATGTTAAGGCTAGATTAGTTAGATGGATTCTTCTCTTGCAAGAATTTGATATTGAGATAAAAGATAAGAAAGGATTTGAGAACGTAGTTGCCGACCACTTGTCTTGTATTGTCACGCCTCAAGGGGAGTTACCCATTGATGAATCATTTCCTGATGAGCAATTGATGGCTATAACTCCAATCCCTTGGTTTGCAGATATTGTGAATTATCTTGTGACAAAACGACTACCTAGCAATTGGTCAAGGCAAGATATTAAGAGATTTTTAGCTAGGGTCAAAGAATTTTATTGGGATGACCCCTATCTTTATAAGTTAGGCCCTGATTTGATTTTGAGGAGATGCATGCCAGATATGGAAATTCATAGTGTGCTATCTTTTTGTCATGACCAACCTGCTGGTGGTCATCTTAACCTTATTAAGATTGCAACTAAAGTTCTTTAATGTGGTTTTTTCTAGCCCACATTGCATAAGGATGCATACTTCTATGTTAAGAATTGTAGAGATTGTCAAAAAGCGGGAAGACTAACTAGAAGAAATATGATGCCACTTACACCAATTATTGAAGTTGAAGTATTTGACATGTGGGGTATTAATTTCATGGGACCCTTCCCTAATTCTGGAGGTTATTTGTATATTCTGTTAGCTATTGATTATGTGTCCAAATGGGTTGAAGCTATTCCCACACGGACTTGTGATTCTAAGGTAGTAATAAATTTTATTAAGAGCAACATTTTTCCTAGATTTGGCATTCTTAGAGCAATCATTAGTGATAGGGGAACACACTTTAATAATAGAAGTTTTGAAGTATTAATGAAAAAATTTGGAGTAAACCATAAAATGACAACCCCCTATCACCCACAAACCAATGGACAAGTAGAAAATGCCAATAAGCAAATTAAGCAAATTTTGGAAAAGATAGTTGGAAAGACAAGAAAAGATTGGGCAGAAAAGTTAGATGAGGCATTATGGGCTTATCAGACTACTTTTAAGTCTGTTTTAAATATGTCTCCATATAAAGTAGTGTTTGGAAAGGCATGTCATTTACCAGTAGAGCTTGAGCATAAGGCAAGATGGGCTATTCAAAGACTCAACTTAGATTTAAAGGCTGCTGGTAAGAAAAGAAATTTTCAATTGACTAAATTAGAAGAAATACGGAGAGAGGCATATGAGAATTCACGGATAGCTAAGGAAAAGAGTAAAGTATTTCATGATAGCAAGCTCTTCCGTAAGAATTTTGAAGTAGGACAGCAGGCATTGTTGTATAATTCTAGATTACATTTATTTCCTGGTAAGCTTAGATCACGGTGGACAGGACCTTTTATGGTAAAAAGTACATTTCCTCATGGAGTAGTTGAGATAGAGAACATTAAAAATGGGGTAATTCTTAAGGTAAATGGACACCGGTTAAAACCATTTTTGCAGCAAGAAGTATTTTGTAAAGGAGAGAATATTAATTTAGTAGATGCTATCTATGCTGAATAGGACAGTAGTTTTTCTTTATTTTTTCTTTTCTTGTATAGTTATTCTATTCCTTTTATTTCTTTTCTATTATGCAATTTGATTCATGCTACTCACTCATCTAACATGTAGGTTGGACTTTGAGACTGCTTCATTGTAAGTGTTATTTTCCTCTACACTTGCTATTTAAGTATCTTTCTATTGCATGCAACCTTCTGGTTGGGTGAGAGATCACATTTCTAGGCTTGTGAGAAGTACAACCATAGAAGAGGGTAGAACATTAGGAGAACCATTAGGAATGGCAGAGTAGCAGGGTAACCAGCATTTACCTTCTCTTAAGGACATCTGCTATCCTCAAATACATGATCATCCTTCTTGTCTTGTGCTACCACAGGTAGATGGACATAAATTTCAATTGCATATGAATTATGTCAATCAATTGCCTAGATTTCATGGACTAGATAAGGAAGATGCATATGCAATTCTGAATGACTTTAATGATGTTTGCAACATGATTAATTTACCTGAAGTGCCTGTTGATGCAATAAAGTTGAGATTTATTCCTTTTGCCCTTCGAGATGATGCAAAATTATGGTTGAACACCCTTCCTGTTAATTCAATTTGTACTTGGACTGATTTTTGTGCTATCTTTATTAAGAAATTTCATCCTTTGCATAAGACCATTCAAGCTAAGAATGCTATTCTAAACATCTGCCAGCAAACCAATGAACCCTTTTGGAAATATTTTGAACGTTTCAATAGACTAGTGGCAAGATGTCCTAATCATGGTCTACCTAAATCAAGATAGTGTCAAGTAATCTATGAAGGATTGGATTATCAGACCAAGTTGATGTTAGAATCTGTATGTCCTGGACGATTCATGAGATTAGATGAAGTCAGTGCATGGGATAGACTTGTGGACCTTGTTGAGAGAACAATGGAAATGAAACGTTCATCAGATAGAACATTTGACAGAACTTTGGCAAAGGAAATGCACACAGTAGACCCCATGGTAGGCATGGAAGCTAGGATGTCGTCCATGGTTAGAAAAATAGAAGATCTGATTATAAGTCAACAAAAGGGAAAAGATAAAGTGATTGAAGTCAAGTGTATAGCATGTGGAATTCCTGGGCACATCATGGAAGAATGTCCTGCAATGCAAGGACAACAGTTTGAGGAAGTCAATGCCATTGGTATGGGACAAAGGTCATTCCAACCGTCATCACACTATACCCCGGGATGGAGAAACCATCCCAATTTTTCGTGACGACAACCGGAAGCACCTGGAAACCGTACCGAGCATCATGGACCCACTCGGCCAAATTTAAGTGATAGAATGTTCACTTTGGAGAAAAGATTTTCTGAAATGGAGAAAGGGATTCAATCCCTAATTCAAGTTAGCGGACAAGTAAATCCCATTTTAGCTAGCCATGACCAAATCATTAAGGGATTAGAAGCAAAGTTTGATAGGTTGTCCACTTCATCTGGAGGTAGAGCACAGGGAGAATTACCAAGTAACACTATACCAAATCCCTGCTTGGTAGGTGTGCATTTGGCATAAGGAGAGACTTCAAGAACTAACCCTTCACCATCTGCATGAGTAGATATATAAAAAAAAAACAAAAAAAACAAAAACAAAAACAAAAATTTCTTTTTGTTAGTATTTTTATTCTTAATCGCATGTTATAGTTCTGTTTATATAAATTTCTTTTCTGTTTTGATATGTTTGTTAGTTTTGTAGTTATTATTTTCCTTGATCAAGCAAGGTACGCACTCTTCACCTTATTTCTGTATGATGCATTTGAATGATACATGTATTGAACATTATTTCTTCAGCATACTACTCAATCTCCATTGTATGTTTTAGGAATAATACAATTTAACTTTACACATGTGCATATGGATTACATGCTAGGTATGGGGGTGTAATCTGTCCTTGCTTGTCATAGTTTGTTTCTTTTGTTTTTGTGGTCTTCATGCTTTTTATCTTATTGCCTAAATGATTTCTTTTACATTGGGGACAATGCAAAATTTAGGTATGGGGGAGAGGCATTTGACGACAATTTTTTTCAATTTTATGTTTTTTCTTGTTTATTATGTTTTTATATGCTCATAGGTCCTAATTGATAGAGTTCTTTTAGGTATAATTAAGACCTAAAAGTAAATCCTTTAGGAAAGAAACCTTAAACCTTAAGGGGAGGAGAAGAATAAAATTCAAAACCATCCATATTTTTGAGCTTTTATGTAGTATTGCACTTACATAAGGCTTTGACTAGGAAGGAACCACTCCTCTTGAAGGGAAACTTAGGTAAAAACTTAAGAATATACCTTAGGGTTGTCCTATGAGAAGGGTAGAATAAAAGAGCTAAGGTAAAATTGCTCGTTCCCACACAATGATGTGGGAGGCACTCTTAAGGGTAAAGGGCTAGGGAGAGAAAAAAAAAAAGAAAAAAAAAATTTGAAGAAGAGAGATTGATTACTTGTTCTTACAAAGGCTACTAAGTAACCAGTCAACTTTCCCCTAAGTAAGGGATTGTGGTCGCGTAAAAAGGTGCTGGAGTAGGAGGTAATCTAAATAAAAAAAAAGAGAAAAAAAAAAGAGAGTCAAAATAAAAGGACAATGGACTCAAGGATAGACCTTTGGGATTACCTAGGTAACTTGGAGGGAGTTGAGTAGGTTATTTCTTAGTCTTGGTTATTTTCACACACTTATTTATATAGTACTTTACTTTCTTAGGATGGAAATTGAATGATTATTTGAATCCAAACTAGAAAGGTGAGAGGTGATTGAATAAAGGTGAAGCTAATAAGTCAAGACTACTTAAAAGCAACTTTATCCATGATTAGGAAACCAAGAGCATATTTTTGTTGTTTTTTGTCTTTCATTTGTGTTGTTTTATGTATTGTTTTGGATTTTGTGGGTATATCTGCTGAAAACCCTCTAGAGACACAACTCCACCACTAGGGTGACCTAGGGGTTTAAAGGCTTGTTGCGCATGCTAAGTGTAGTCGTGATCCCTACGAAAGTGGCTTAGGTTAGTTTTATTTTTGTTATTTGTTTATTAGTTGTTTTTATTTTCTATTTTTTAATAAGTGCATTTTCATATGGGCTATATGTTATCATTGTTTAGTTTTAGTCCTTTGCTAAGGGACTAGCAAAGACTAGGTATGGGGGTGTGTAAAGTATCAATTTGTGCATTTTATATATGTTAATTCATGCATATTAAGGATTATAAGTCATCATTATATATGTTCTTATGAAAGATTACATGAAAATCATATTTTAGAACTATGCATGTTTTATTGGTTAAATAGTCAATAATGCACAAATTTATCCTTTATTAAATTAACACCTAGTCAATTAGCCCATGTGTAGATATAAGTAATTTATATATTGATTTCATGCATATATTAAAAGAATTATCATTAAGATATGAAATCAAATAATCCTCAATTGAGCAAGCAATATATTATGCACATTTCATTTTTGCTTTATAATTGTGTAGCAATTTGTGTAATGTGCATATGCATTTAATGTTATCTTTTGAGTTGTTGTAGGTGAGGACGTGGATCCTTGGATTAAATCATAGGAAATCAACAACTCATGGTCGTCCAATTCAAACTCTAAATCAATCTACCAATCAATCAATCAATGATTAAAGCTTGCCTAAATTAGAGGCCACAAATTGGAAGGTGTTTGAAATATTTCCATAGATGGATGACAATGGAAAGTAAAAGAGGATGGTTGGCCAAAGGAAAGATCATCTCCTCTTTCTCCTCCACGCAAGGGCAAGAACTCCAACTCCAATTTTCGTCCATCCTCTTCCACCCAAGATTTTGGAAGAGTTTTCCTCCAAGATTGGTGAGCTTAGGCGCCTTCCCCCTCATACTAGAAGACCTCCTTCTCTCCACTCCAAGCTGACATACAGAAGGACCTCCACGAGTGAAATCAGTGGTATTGGAGGCACGTGTGCAGTATTGGAAGAGCTTGGGACGTGATCTTCAAGATGAGGTAATAGGAAGCATCAAAATTGAGAGGAAAGCCAACAAATCCGTATATCTTGGAAGTGGATTGAGGACGTACCCAATTTCTCCAAAGCAAACATAGGCGGTTCTCCTTTGGACGTGATTTGCAAGTGGTGACAGCCTTGTAGAGGAGCGAACAAAGTGGTTCATCATCAAATAGGGATCAAATGCTTGAAGAGAAGTGGATGAATTAAAGGTAAAAGAGAAGGGAGAGATCCTCGTACTAGTAAACATATTTTCATATCAAATGTGTATGAGTATTTAGGTATTTTTAATTTATAAATGTATGCACGTTTAGGATGTTTGTTAAATCTTTATTTCTTTAATTTAAATAGTTGTTTTAGATTAGATCTCATGGAATATAGTTGCTTCATGTGAATATGAGAATGTTGTGCATAAAACTAACTCTTAACCCTTGTGAATGCGTGTATATCCTATTTACTATAAATTCCAATGCATGTTCTGTTTTGTTATATGTTGTACGACTTGATTTCTCTGAGTTATATATCGTGTTATAGTTTTTTTTGTAAGTAATTTAAGTGTAAAATACGTATGTAGTGTTGTTGGAATTTTTTAGAATGCATTTCTTCAGTTTTTCGATTTTTCTTTCGAAGGTAGCATCTGCTCTGTTTTACTGGTCGAGCAACAGAAATTGTGCTTGACGCCTTCGTGTTGTCTTGCTTTTGTGCATTCCTAAATGTTTTCTTGTAAATTTTCCTGATTAGAGAAATGAGCTATCTTTCAAGGTGCGGTGATTTCGTGGTGTTTCATGAAGATTTGAATGAGTTATGATTTTTACACCAACGACGCGTTTTTGGAAAGTTTTCAGAATTGTTTTGCGCACTGTTTTTATATCCGATTTTGGCAGCAACCTAGAGTGAATTATTCCTGGAAATTACTGCCATTTTAAAGATAACTCGATGACCTTTCCAACCAATATTTTCTCTGGATTTTTTAATGTCCAGGTTGGAAGGAAGAAGAGTTAGAATTCGGACTAATTTCTATGATTCCAGAAATGTGAACTTAAGATTTTCTTGAGTTTTCTAGCTATTAGCTCTAGGAATTAACAAGTTTTATGCTACCTTTGAAATCTTTATTGTATTTTTGTAAATTGTAACTTAATTGCATGTAATTAGAGTTTTAATTGTAGAATTAATAGAGTGGATGTTTTATCAAACAATCATTTTAATAAAATTATTTAAGACAAACTCCTTGTGGATTCGACCCGTACTTGCATATGCTTATTACAATGGGCACCGTGCGCTTGCGGTTATAAATGTAAAATTTGCGCTTTTTCCGTTAATTTAACACATAAAATCGTTAGAAAGAACTTTTTAGAATATGAATATTCAAACTTAATTTTTCAGTTAGGGATCCGGATTGAATATTCAGACTTGGTTTTTAAGATTGGGATCCTCTGTTGTAATGTAGCTCATACTCTCTATTAGTAGTTGAACTCTATTTTCATGTTCAGCATATTCATCCACTTAATCCATAATGCATAATCCATAATCCATGTACTAATTTTTTCATTAATCCAAATTACTATCTTTTTGAGTTTCCACTTTCTCCACTATAATTTTGAATTTCCACGATTTCCACTCGTAGATTCACCGAGACTTTATCTTCCTGGAGTCTTGTAGAATATCTTCTAAGTCTTTGATTTAGTCGAACACTTATCCTTTAAGTCATGTCAAAACTCGAATACTTATATATAACTCTTCGAGTTTTTGCACCTGTAAAACATGTGACTAAACATAGCAAACTTATCTGTTCGTTAGTCATTTTATAAAACTTGAAGACTTATCTATCCATGTGTATAAAAACTCAAATAGTTATCTAACTATTCGATTTTCATTACCGAATGCATATGGAAAACACGTGACAACTTAAAACATTAAAAACACACATGCAGATAACTTAACTATACAAGTTTTTAACATAAACTATTTGACAAAAATGAAACGTTAACTATTCGAAAGTTTAACTATTGAAATTCTAACTCTTCGGAAAACTTATCTGACATAAGTGTGTGCAAAAGGGGTGAAGAACCGCACTAACTACAGGTAGTGTTAGAAGTTCCCTGAAGCTCCACACCACCACCATAATCACCAACCATCAGAGGTCTGTAAGGATACTTTTCTAATGTTGGGTCAATTCTGAGCCAAAGACGATGCCTGACAACCACTATGAGGAGTGATCACGTCATGGGAAGGGAAGTCATTTTCACCAAGCACCAATTCATATCTCAGGAGATCCTAAAGCTTCTAGCCTTGGTTTCGGATTGATGCTAGTATGCTGAAGAGGAGATCATCTTACAATTTTGGACTCGCGATTCTATAGGGAGAGGAGACAAGATTGTAAGTGATTAAGTTTTCAATGGTGTAATCACATCACATGTTGTGATAGAAGTTTTTACTGTTGATAGAGATTTTTACATTTCACCTTTCATTCATCTTCAGGAACATATCAAAACAAAAATACCAAAAACAACTTATCTGTGTTTACATTTAGTATTTAAGTGTTGTATTGTTTGTTTTGTATCGTGATTAATGTTATCATTGTTAGTATTGTGAATGTTTTATGTTTGTTTGATTCCGAAAATAGATAATAGTTTTACAATTTACTGAAATTGATTCGTTTTAGATACTTAAAGATTTTAATGGTTACTATTTGAAATATCTGAATGTTAGTGTTGCTTAATGATAAATCTAATCTTAACTAGGATTAAAGAGCTTAATTGATGTTATTTACAATCTATGGCACCACCCAATGGTTGGCCGAATTCCTTTGTAAATAGTAGTATTTAACTAGAAAGATAGGCTTGTGGAGTTAACTTAAGTCCACAAGGTTAGTCCGTTAAGCTATCTATAACTCAATGAACTAGGTTCGTTGTGTTATCTATAACTCAACGGAGTGCTTAACTGAACATACATAAACTCCAATATAAAAATCAAAACAGTACACAATTCTTACTCAATCTCTGTGGGATCGACCTGTACTTGCACACAAATACAATATACACTGTGCACTTGCAGTTAAAATACAAATTGGACTTAATATCTAATTTGTGTGAAAGGTTGTTAGTTTACTTCTAAAAATAATTATTGATATAAGCATAAAGACAAATTAAATAATTAAAAACAAAAGTTAACAAAAATTCAAACAAGTTTTCTAGCGTTGTTGCCAAGGACTAGTTGTTTGATCTAACCTTTCACATCAATACAAGTTTTCTAGCACCGTTGCTGAGGAGATTGAGAAGCTAAGCAACTGTGAGTGCTGTTTTGTTTTAATAGCAAGAGGAGTGTGTGTGTTTTCTTCTATAATTAAGAATATGGCATATGCTTATGCTCAAAGATTTTTGAAACCTGTAGTTAGCATATGTGAATTCTGCATTTCGGAAGATCACGACATTTCTGATTGTTTGAAATTGAGACAATTGCAGATGGTTAGATCACATGAACAACAAATGAATTATCTTCAATATAATAGAGCTGAGTATTAGAATCCTATGGTTTACCCAATTGATGGTTAGTTTAGAATGTATAATATGTTGAGAGACAAGGAAGTTTGGGATAGGTATGACAGACTAGAGTGTAGCTAAGAGCGAAACATGGATAAACTGGAACAATATATGTGTCAGCAACAAAAAGTCAACCAATTAAACTATAGAGAAGAATATTTAGGACCTAAAATTGATGTCATTTACGAAACTGAAAAAACCACAATGAAAATTGATCAAAATTGAATGGAATGCGATTAGATAATCTGGAAAGAAAACTAAAAGCATTGGATGAATTTACAATGAAATTACAAGTTATGCAACAGGACAACATAAATGAAAACTTTAATGTTATAGATCTGCATAATTTGCAAGACATACAAACAAAAGAAAATACCAATGCAATAGAATTTAAAGAATGCAATTTAAAACTAAAAACTATTAAAGATCATAATCATGAAAATGATATACAAGAACATCATGAAAGTAACGAAAATCTAGAAGATGTATGTATAACATTAAGATCTAGAATTGATATACCACCAAGAATTCAAAAAGAAAGTAATATGAAGGTGGATAAGAGCAAAAATCAAAATGATAATGAGAATGTAATATCTGAAAACTTAGAAATCAATGAAGAAAGATCTAAATCTGAAAATGAGACTAAAAATGATCAAATAAATCAAATGAAAGAAAAAAATCTTTTAAATCACAATCATTAGCACCCTATCCTGAAAGATTACAACAAACATTTCCTTAAAAATAAGAAAAAATTAGAGAAATTTTTGAAAAAGTACAAGTTAACATTCCTTTGTTAGACTTATTGTAGAAAATGCCACCTTGTGCTAAATTTCTTAAGGATTGGTGTACTAAGAAAAGAGAGTGAAAAGTTTTAAGGAAAGTCTTTTTAGCTGAGCAAAGTAGTTCCCTATTTCTACTACAAATTCCTAAAAAGTTATCTGATCTTGGAATTCTTGTTATATCATGCACTATAGGAAATATCATTCTAGAAAGAACCTTAATAGACCTAGGTGCAGGTATAAATGTTATGCCAAGTGATATATTTGCATCCTTAGGATTAGAAGGCTTAACTCCTACTAGGACTGTTATTCAATTAGCTGACAGAAGTATAAGATACCCTAGAGGAAAAATAGAAGATGTCTTAATTAAAACCAAAAACTTCATATATCCTATTGATAATGTAATTTTGGATTCCCAACAAATTAAGCATGAAAATCATGATACATCTTTAATTTTGGGAAAACCATTCTTAGCAACATTAGGGGCTATTATAAATTGTAAAAGTAGAGTAATGAAGTTAGCATATGGTAATGAGGATACTCAATTAAACATTTTCAAACTAGAAAAGTTTGAGGAGTTAGAAATGTCCTTACATACTATAGACCTTTTAGAGGATGAAGGAAATATGCTAGATGATGTGATTTAAGAAGAATTAAATAGGCAACTCAATTCTGAAACTTTAGAAGAAAGTGAAAGCATAAATGTAGAAGGAGATTAAGAAGAAATTAATTTAGAAAATGATGATGTTCAATTAGGAGCTCTAGCTTTTGATGGGCAACATTTAGAATTAAAACCTTTACCTCCTGAATTAACCTATATATTTCTGGAAGAAAAACAAACATGTCCAATCATTATTGCTTCAAATTTAAAAGAGGATCAAATTGCTAAATTAAAAGATGTAGTAAAAACTTATAAAGAAGCAATAGGATGGACTATAAAAAGGTTAAGTGCAACTTTATGCTGTCACCACATATACTTAGAAGAGAATGTTAAACTAGTTCAAATTCTTGAGAGGAGATTAAATCTAAAACTTAAAGAAGTAGTTAAGAAGGAAATAGTGAAATGGTTAGATAATGACATAATTTATCCAATTTCTGATAGCCCATGGCTTAGTCCAATCTATAAGTATCTGAAACATGTCCACTCTTTCGGATAGTTTATTTTTTAATATTTTATAATGCGGTTTCAGAAGGACACGTGTTTCAATTTTAATACATGACTTAAGTGGTCTTTCGGAATGTTAGTTCTATCTATCCGAAATGTTTTAAGTTTCGACAAGTTATCTTTCTAAGTCTCCGATTTTCTGAAAGCCTCCGAAGATTTTATTTTTATAGAAATTGCAACTATTATTAATGGACTAATCTTTGTGGGAAGATATCTTTTGATTGTAGATCTCAACTTTATTATGATTGAAGGTTGCCAGAAATGAATTCCTACATAAGGCATCTGACCATTTCAGAATTCTTTTCACTTATGAAAATCTCGAAGGAAAAATAAAAAGGATTTTTGCAGAAAACTGAAAGAGACACACACAGAATTTTTCAACACTCGAAAGGAGAAATTGTCTACTCAGTAATTTTGAAAACACTTTGAAGATTCGTCTGCAACAAAGTCCAGAAGATCAACAGCTGTAGATCAATTAAGAATTCTCCTCAGAGCTTCTGTGTCAACTCTTCATAGGAGTTGATCTGGTGTTGTGTGTCATTTTCATTTTGAGTCAATGACTTCTGAGTTTAAATTGTCTTCTCATTTACTTGAAAACCTTAACTCAGAAGGGTGTTGTGAGTATACCTTCACAAGGTCGGGGCCTTGGTGAAGAGAGTGAAGTGTGATACTTCACTTGCTCAAGATTGATGTCTTGAGTATACAAAGTTGGTGCTTTATGTGAGGTTTTTGTTTAGCCTTTAAAAACATCTGTAAGGTTGTTGCTTAGCCTACAAAAGCAACTTGTTTAAGGTTTGTGCTTAGCCTTAAAAACACTTAGTGGAATTCTCGAGGTTGTGGCCTTGAGGAGTGGACTACCTAGTTTGGGGAACCACTATAAATCTCTTTGTGTTCTTTACTTTCTACATTGCAAGTTTTAATCCTTTATTGCACATGTTTTATAGTTAAATCAATGAAGTAAGTCCGTCGAGTTATCTATAACTCCACAGACCATTTATTTTCTAATATGCCATTGTAGCAATTGTAGAAACAGGAAATTCGAAGGAAAACTATGATTGCACGTATCACGTAGGAATTCACTCATGGAATGAAGAAGAAATCACCATCGTTGATATGAATGAAGGAAATCCAACCGATCATTTAAGCAGAAGTAGTTACTATTGAAAGAAATCTAAAAGAAGAGGAGAAAGACGAAAAGTGTGTGTGTGTGTAGGAGGAGAACCGCGCTAACTGCAGGAAGCATCGGTAGTTCCCTGAAGCTCTACACCACCACCAACATCACCAACAATTGGAGGTCTGTGAGAATACTTTTCGGATGTCGGGTCGATTCCGAGTCAAACACGGTGACTAACAACCATTGTGAGGAGTGATCACGTTGCAGGAAGGGAAGTCATTTTCACCAAGCACCGACTCATATCTCAGGAGATCATAAAGCTTCTAGCCTTGGTTTTGGGTTGATGCCAATATGCTGAAGAGGAGATCATCTTACAATTCTTAATTCATGATTCTATAGGGAGAGGAGGCAAAATTGTAAGTGATTAAGTTTTCAGTGGTGTAATCGTGTCACATGTAGTGACAGAAGTTTTTACTGTCGATAGAGATTTTTATATTTCACCTTTCGCTCATCTTCAGGAACATATCAAAACAAAAATACCAAAAACAACAAACTATATGTGTTTACATTTAGTATTAAAGTGTTGTATTGTTTGCTTTATATCATGATTAATATTATCATTGTCAGTATTTTGCATGTTTTATGTTTGTTTGATTCAGAAAATAAAAAATAGTTTACAGTTTACTAAAATTGAATTGTCTTAGATACTTAAAAATTTTAAAGGTTACTGTTTGAAATATCAGAATGTTAGTGTTGCTTAATGATAAATCTAATATTAACTAACATTAAAGAACTTAATTGATGTTATTTACATTCTGTGGAACTGCCCAATGGTTGGCCAAATTCCTTTGTAAATAATAGTATTTAACTAGAAAAATAGGCTCGTGGAGTTAACTTAAGTCCATGTGGTTAATCCGTTGAGTTAACTATAACTCCACGAACTAAGTCCATTGTGTTAGGTGTAACTCAACGAAGTGCTTTATTGAACACATATCAACTCCAATATAAAAATCAAAATAGTACACAATTCTTACTCAATCTCTATGGGATCGACTTGTACTTGCACACAAATACAATATACACTGTGCACTTGCAGTTTAAAATACAAATTGGACTTCATATCTAATTTGTGTGAAAGGTTGTTTGTTTACTTCTAAGAGAATTTATTAATATAGGCATAAAAAAATCAAGCTGGTTTTCTAATTTAACCTTTTACAACCCAAACAAGTTTTGTAGCGCCTTTGCTGGGGATTGAGAAGCTAAGCAACTGTGAGTGCTTTTTTGTTTTAATATTAGAAGGAGTGTTGTGTGTTTAATTTTCTAATTGAGAATATGGCATATGCTTATGCTCAAAGATTTCTAAAACTTGTAGTTAGCATATGTGAATTCTGCAATCTAGAAGGTCATGACATCTCTGATTGTTTGAAACTGAGATGATTGCAGATGGTTAGATCAAAAGAACAACAAATGAATTATATTCAATATAATAGAGTTGAGTATGAGAATTGTAGGATCGTATGGCTATATAAGAGGGGGGTGAATTGTGTATCTTTAATATTTTCTAAAATATAATTGAAACTTTAAAACTCAAAAATAAGTCGAGACATTGTTTTCATAAAATCATTTTTATTCAAGGTTTCAATTACAATATACAATTCAATTCTCCTCAGAAATTGTAGATGCAATTATATATCGATACCATGTATCATCTAAACAATTTCATAACTACAAACAGAGAAAACTAATTTGCGGAATTTAAAACTTTTCTCCCTGTTTGAGATCTTTCTTCTTCATCTTTTTCTTCTTCAGCAATTCTTTAGTGACAAATATATTGTCTTTTCATGCTTCACCGAATTTGCTTTCTTCTGATACTTCAAATCTTCAATGATGAAAATCTTACCTTTTTATGCTTCACTGAACTTTCTTCCACTTGAGAGATTTTCCTCGAGAAGGTGTTTTTAATCCCTGAAAAAGATTTTTCTTTTGGTGTGCAGGGATGGTTTGATCCTTGAAAGGATTTTTCATTTTGTGTGCTAGGATAAATTGATCAACGAGAATTCTATGCCTTTTATACTGTATCTTCATTCATGCATATCCTTCACGTTTAACCACTACCAATTTTCCACTTCTCCACGTCTTTTCTTTTTCCTTCATCGAAACACACACGTTCTAACCCATGTTTATATTTCGAATTTCCTTTAATCATCAGTCTTGGATCTCTGAAAAATTTCCTGCAAAATAAACTTTCTCGTCCAAAAGTTTTTCATCAGTGTAATAAGAAGTCGTTACTTTAATGTTAACTAAACGAGTAACACAAGTATATATATAACTTAACGTTTCTAACTTAACGAGTTCCTCATGTGCCATTTCACGTGAAAAGTAATGTAGCTAACTCAACGAACTAAGTCTGTGGTGTTATGCTATCTCAACGAACCATCTCCGTTGTGTTATGATAACTCAACGAACCATTTCCGTTGTGTTATGATAACTCAATGAACCAGTAATAAACAAATGTTTTTATAATAAGAATTTTACCATGTGCAAAAATAACAACTTAAGTTTATAACGCTAACCTAACACGTTGCCTTAGTGTTCAATATAGCAACTCAACGCGTTTAGTTATGTTAACTTAACGAGTTAAACATGTGCACCTCACGTGATACAATATAACATTCGTAACTTATAATTTCACCACATGTATAACACTAACTTAACGAGTTCGTCTCTTCTTTTACTCAGTAACTTAACGAGTTATCACTTGACCTATTTTAACCTTTAAGCCTCTAACTTAACGAGTTCTTACGTGACCTCTATACAAACAAAACTCTAACTTAACGAATTGTCTAAACGTGCACTGTTCATGATACAAAAGATATAACATTAAAGCATATCATGCTTTTCAATAAAAACACACGTTAACTTAACGTTTAGCTAAATGAGAAATTAATGCAACGAAACGACTAGATATTAACTTCAGATCCAATACAAACAAGTATTTATATCAGTAAGCTTTTTCTGTATTAATTAATGATTTTAATTTCTTTTCACAAGCAATAGTAATTGAGCAAATATGATTATTTTCATTCAGCACACATCATTAAAACAAAAATACTCAACAATCTCCCCATTTTTGATGATGACAAAACCATATTAAATCAATTATGAAATATGTTTAACTCAACAAAGTACCTTCGTTGGGTTAACTTTTAATTCAACAAACTTGTTTGTTGACTTAAGTTCACTTAAGCTTATTTCTATTGTTTGTGTAAATTTTACCTCTCAGAACTAAAACTCTCAAATGTCAATAATTATATAAGTATCAGTTTTCTAATTATCATTTGTCAGATTACAATAACCATTTAAATAGCATCTCCTTTTATAATATATATATGCAATTAAGATCATAATCATCTTTTTATAATATTTCTCCCCCTTTTTGTCTTTAATCAAAAAGATAATTACAGAGAATATATATATGTATATAAGAGAATTACAACAACGATTTCTATAAACAAGAATAATAATTGAACACATTTACAGAAAAATGTATTGTTCAATGAATCAAACAAGTAATACAAATAGTACATTTTGTATTCAGAAACAAACAAAAACAGTTATCGACCCCTCCTAAGTATATCACTTATAGCATTACATATTTTATCTCCTAGATGCCTAATATCATTTCTGATGTCGTTAAGCACTGCATCTAAGTAAGGAGGTAGCTGGGTTTGCTGTTCTACTTGAACTGAATAACTTTGTTGTTGTTGTTGTATATGGTCTGTATCAGGTTGTTGTTGTTGTTGTCGTTGAGGTTTATGCATGGCCTGAAATTTTTGCAAATCTTTGACACTAAATGCTCTCATGCCTTTAGTTTTAGAGGGCCAGTCGGATAAATTCAATTGGTTTGCAATGAGTCTACATATAGCATCACCATAAAATAACTTTGAACTCATATGCTGTAGTTGAGAAGTGAAAACATCAAACCAATTGATTTGAATTCTATTCAGCAAGCTATAAGTTGCATATAAACAACTTCTGCTGACTTCCATATTATGTCCAACTCTCTGAAATAAATTTGCATACAATATATTTGCAATAAACCTTGCCTCTACATTCAGATTTTCCATTAATCTCATTTCAAAATATACATCTGGAATTTTTGATGAAGACTGAATGTTCCATTCCAGTTGTCTTATTATGTCAAATCTGTTGGTAACAATACCTTCATTCTTTAATCCTAAAACTTCAAAAATTAACTCAGGAGACAATATAAACTCCTATTCATTTATTTGAGTTTTTAGAAAATTTACATTCTTGACCAGATTGCTATAAAAAGCTCTAATAAGATCTGTGTATTGCTTCCATTTCGTTCCTACTGGCAAGAATTTAATGAGGCCTTGAAACTCAAACAGATCTCTTATTTCCATCAAATTTCTGAATTTTATTGGACGAGCATGCAGAATCTGACATGTAATCAGATTATTGTATATCTGCAATGCTTCTTAAGATCTAAAATGAATTGCATTACCTTGAATTTTTAATATTGTACACAAAGAAGGTGATACCTGAAGCCGTGATTCAGAGTTTAATTTATCTTCAGGAACCTCTTCTTCAAAATCAATGTCATGTTGTTCCTCTTCCAAAATATTATCTTGAAGCTGCTCAGGTAAGCTTGATTCTTCAGCTTCAACAGTGTTAGGAACATTGTCAATCTGCTCAACAGTCATCTGTTCAGTCTCTATAGAATGTTTAGAGTACAATTTTTCCACAAATTCTACAGCCGGTGTATCTGTCTGTAATTGTTTATTTTGTTCAATAGATAATTCCATTGATTCATGCTGTGAATTCTCAAACTCTGCTTCTATAGATTCCGTAGAAGGCTGGTTAAATTTTAGCTCTTCTAGAGTCTTAACAATTTCAATATCTGCTACTCCAGACAATTCAGCCTTTGAACTAGTTACTACTTCAACATTGTCAATTATAATTGCAATAACTTGTTCAATGTCAGGTGCCTGATGCTCTGATTTGTCAATTTTTGCATCATCAGGACTTGTACTAATAGAAAAACTTGAGCTCATAATTAACTTGGATTTCTTCTCAAGTTTTCTAGCAAGGGAAAATAAAGTCTCATTATCTTTATCAGTTTCAGTGTGTTCGGAACTAATGAGTTTATCAGATGCATAATAAGGTACAATGTCTAGACATACATTGTCCTTTGGAAATAAATTTTCATCTGATTTTCCTTTTTCAATAGACTTTGTTTCCTTAGACATAATTTTTCTAACTTTCCTTCTTCTATAACATTTTTGTTTCTCCTTTTCAAGTATTGCTGTTTTCTTTTCAAATTGCTCCATAAAAGTTTTCTGCTTTAATTCTTCTAAGGCACTTTCTATTGCAACGGCTTTTCGAAGACTATCAACTTTTGTTTTGTCTACAGCAATATCTGATTCTACTTGTTTTGAATATAAAGGAGTAGGGATAGCTGATTCATGCTCTTCCTCAAATACATGTAGTCTTGTACCATTTATAGGAGTTTGAGGAGTTCTATTTGATGAACCTACACCTTTTTCCAAATATTTTGCATACTGTTCCAAAAATGCAATCTCAGCACATTTCATTCTGTATTCTCTATCATATTTACTTCGAATACCCATGTATGTAATACTTGCATCAGTATGTTGAAGTTCTTGTCTAACTTCATCTAATATATCCTAAGAAAAGAAGTAATCTCTATAAAGTTCTTCTAACCTTTTGTCCACTCGAAATATTTTCTTGAACCAAGTACGTGAAACTTCATCATTCTCTATTTCTTTTCCTTTTGCATCTCTTCTGCTTTTGCCTTTTCCTCGCCACGACCTTTGTAGAACTTGGAGACCATCGTCGTAGGTTGTAACAGCAACAAGCGGGAAAGATTTTCTTAACAAAGTTTACAAATAACCTAAGTCTCCATGTTATAAGTGTTTAAATAGGGTTTTTAGGCGTATAACTCAACGTGAAGAGAAGTCGGGTTTAGAAATTAAATAAATATTGAATAAAGTTTATTCAATCAAGGTACCCGAAATATTCAAGTATAACTCGTTGAGTTAACCAACCTAATGAGTAAAGCGTTGTCTAGAGGTAGTTTTACACGTTACCTTATCTAACATAACGTCTAGTTAGTACACTTAAACAAGTTTCGGATGCTTCCAATTGAAACCTTCTGAAAACAACACACATGCTAAACTTAACATTATCTTAAGAACATTGTAAACTATTTGAACATTTTGTCTTTTGAATCTAGAATAGTTTATTTATCTTTTTAAATTATTTCATCAAGATTTTAAGAGGACATTAATTCAAATTAACTAAGATTTGTATTCTAAATTATATTAATCTGTTTTTGACATTGTTAATCCCCCTACAAATATACTTCAAATATATTC
This sequence comes from Cymodocea nodosa, assembly GCA_036874045.1. NCBI lineage: Eukaryota > Viridiplantae > Streptophyta > Magnoliopsida > Alismatales > Cymodoceaceae > Cymodocea > Cymodocea nodosa. The sequence goes on from CM072342.1 coordinate 9,827,787, forward strand.
AATCAAAATACAAAATATACTTGTAGTGACAATAGATGTTAAGTATAACTATACTTTTACATTTTCTTTTCAGAGACTTCCGTTATCCTGACATCATCAAAAATGATTTCCAGAATCAATTCCTACTATATATGAATCAAAACACAACTTTGAACTCAATTCAATTAATTCAAGGAGAATAAAAGAATGTATCTCAAATAAACATTTTCAAAAGTACTAATGTTGATTCAATAAATTAGTAGTCATATTGGTATAAACTATATGCGATTCAAAGATATCTGTAATTAATGAATCAACTTTTTCTTTTCAAAACAGTAAATATTGATAATTTTCTTTAAAAGTTAGTTTGAAAAGCTTGAATCATACAAGAGCTTTCTAATGTACCCGTGTAATGAGCTTTCAGTCAACAATCCCAGATCTGATCAGGACCTTAGGTTGCCAGATTTAAAGAATCCTTTTTCAGGACAACAATCCTTACATACCTATCTACTCAAGTACAAAAGGCTCGTGATCAAACTGATCAATAAACTCTCAAAGATTTTTACTTTGTAAACACTTTTCATTTTAAGCACAGTATATATGTATTCCATTTAATAGAGATGCAATAAAACACAAATCTCATACAATTTTTTACTTCTATGATTGTACTGAGAATATGAATCAGTTTCAATAAGCTTATACTTTTGATTAACAGTTTAAGATGAGTTACATATAACTTATTCTACAAGTTTAATCAATTAAGTCAAATTTATGCATGATCATATGCATTTTCCTTGATTCAAAGAAAACATTTAATCAAAATTTCAGAATGTCAGAAGTATTTAATGTTTTTCATTTACACTTCCACTTAAAATCGTAAAAACTATTAAAATTGATAAACTACTTAAAATCAATAAGATACTACTATGATTTTACAATAAATACATAGTATCTTAAGCAGCAGTTTAGATATTACTTTAAATATTTATAATAAGTTTATAATATCTATGAGGTGAACAACATCATCAATAATATTTATCTTTTTTATGTGGAGTTTAAGCATTTTACACATCACATAGCCTACAAATACCTAAATTTAATCTAATGTTGCATAATGTATTTTCGTCTAGAGGTTTTGTAAATATATCAACTAATTGATTTTTACTAGATACAAATTCTAATTTAACTTTTCCTTTAATTACGTTATATCTTAGAAAATGATATCTAACCTCTATATGCTTTGCTCTTGAATGTAATACAGGATTTTTGGAAAGATTTATTGCAGAACTACTGTCACAATAAATCTCAGTTGTATTATAAGATAATCAAAAATCTTCTAATGTTTGCCTTATCCACAGAATCTGAGTGCAACACAGTGCAGCATCAACATATTCAGCTTCTATAGTAGAAAGTGCTACGAAGTTTTGCTTTTTACTAAACCATGACACCAAATTATTTCCCAATAATTGACATGTGCCACTGGTACTCTTTCTATTAGATTTAGATCCTACATAATCAGCATTAGTATATCCTATAAGATCTATTGAACTATCCTTAGAATAATACAGTCCAAAATTTTTAGTTCCTTGTATATATCTAAATATTCTTTTAACTGCAATTAAGTGTGATTCCTTAGGATTAGATTGAAATCTAGCACAAACACACACAGCAAACATAATATCAGGTCTACTAGCAGTCAAATAAAGTAAAGAACCAGTCATACTTCTGTATTTTCTTTGATCTATAGATTTTCCTATATCATCAATATCTAACTTTAAAGTAGTACTCATAAGAGTTCCTCGAATCTTTGTATCATTAAAATTAAATTTCTTAAGCATTTCATCTGCATATTTTTCTTGATTTAAAAATATACCTTTATCCATTTGCTTAATTTGAAGTCCTAGAAAATATGAAAGTTCTCCTATCGTACTCATTTCAAACTGATTAGTTATCTCTTCAGAGAATATTTCTATCAACTTATTAGAGGTTGCTCCAAAGATTATATCATCCACGTATATTTGAACAACAATCTGATCTTTACCATCTCTCTTAATAAATAGAGTATGATCCACTTTTCCCATGATATAGCCTTTTTCTATTAAAAAGTAGACAATCTTTCATACCTAGATCTAGGTGCCTGCTTCAAACCATATAAGGCTTTCTTCAATTTATACACAAAGTCAGGATTTTCAATATCTTCAAATCCAAGTGGTTGTTTTACATAGACTTCTTCATTAATTAAACCATTTAGAAATGCACTCTTTACATCCATTTGATATAATTTAAAATCCATATAACAAGCATAGGCCAATAATATTCTAATACTTTCTAACCTAGCCACAAGAGCAAATGTTTCATCATAATCTAATCCTTCTTCCTGTGTATACCCTTGTGCAACTAATCTAGCTTTATTCCTTATAATTTGACCAGTTTCGTTAGTTTTGTTTCTAAAGATCCACTTTGTACCTATTATGGACTGATTTTCTGGTGGAGAAACTAATTCTCATACATCATTTCTGATGAATTGATTTAGTTCTTCTTGCATTGCCACTATCTAATTTTCATCAGATAATGCTTATTGTATATTCCTTAGTTCCACTATAGAAACAAACATACGTATACTATTTAAATTTACTGAAGCTCTAGTTTTAACTCCCTCATTAATATTACCAATGACTTGAGTAATGGGATGTGATGAAGAATAACGCCAATTTCTCTGATTTTCCTCAATATTCTCATCAACATCTGAAAGTCCATCACTTTCATCATTAGTTTAATAATTTAAGTTCATATTTTTGATTTTCTCAGATAAATCATCAATCTCTCTATTGATTTCTAACTCATTTGGAAAATTGATCATATCATCATTATCAGCTTTAGATTGAGATTCTCTAAGAGAATTTTCATTGAAGCTTACATGGAGGGTTTCTTCAATAGTCCTAGAAGTCTTGTTATATACTCTATAGGCTTTACTTCTAGTAGAGTAACCAACAAAAATTCCTTCATCCGATTTGGCTTGAAATTTATCCCTTTTATCCTTAGTATTAAGAATAAAACACTTGCAGCCAAATGGTTTCATATAGGAAATTTTTGGAACCCTATTAAACATAATTTCAAAAGGAGTTTTATTAACATGAGGTCTTAAATGACTTATGTTAATAACATAACAAACTGTATTTACTACTTTAGCCCAAAGATTTTGAGGTAACTTATGTTCATTCAACATAGTTCTGGCCATTTCTTGAAGTGATCTATTCTTTCTCTCAACAACACCATTTTGACACGGTGCTCTTGGAAAAGAAAATATGTGATCAATGCCATGCTCATTACAATAGTTATCCATTTGATCATTATCAAATTCAGTTCCATGATCACTCCTTAGTTTTTGAATAGAGACACTTTGCTCATTTTGAACAAAATTGCAAAACAAGATTTTTAGAAACATTTATAGTCATGTTAGAAGTACAATTTGACAAATCACATTGATTTATATTATTACTGCATGATTCATCCCTTGAAGTACCTACTTCTACATATTTATTACCTTGTTTCATAATGAAAGGAATTTTAGTCTTAGATTTACTTGAACTGCAACTAATAAATCCTTTATTGGCTTGAGATTCAGGATATTCAGGATAATCAAATCCTAAGCCAAATTTATAAGACACCGCAGGGGTACTAGTTAGTTTGTCTAACTTAGTTTGACTTAAATTCCATTTCTAAAAGGTAGAATTTAAATCTTGCTCTCTCAGTTTTAATTTTTCTATCTCTAATTCAAGTTCATTTATATTGTTTCTCAACATTTCATTTTCAGATTCTATCTTTAATTTTTCAGCATTTATATTCTGTATTTGTTCATGAGAGATACATTCATTAAATCTAAATTTTTGCAAATCTCTAGCATGATTTTCATTATCACATTTAAACTTTTCTAAAGTAGTAGACAGGAAACAATTTTCTTCTTCCATAATGGATGAAGATTTTCTAATATTCTTATTTTCCAGTTTACATACTTTAAGTTCTTGTAATAATGCATGATAAGCACATAATAATTCATCAAAGTTGAAATCTGAATGACTTTCAAGATCAGATATTACCTCAGACCCATCTGCCATGAAGCACACATGAGCAACGTCTTCTAACTCTTGTTCTCCTTCTGAATGTGAAGATTTTGATGCTGATTCCTCAGATTTAGACTCTTCAGATGTGTCATCCCAAGTGACCTTCAAAGCCTTTTTCTTGTAAAACTTTTTCTGAGTTTTCTGAGCTGTCTTCTTCTGATTTGTCCTACTTTGCTTTTCATTTTTCCTCATAGGACAATCTGGGGAAAGATGTCCAAGTTTCTTACAGTTGTAACATACATACTTTCTGGATGAAGAATTCTTGTCAGTCAATGATTTTGACGTTGAGGGTTTATCATTTTTGTTCATTTGCTGTTTCCTAGCTTTCCATGCTTTCTTGAATTTCCTAGTCAACAAAATCAAATCCTCGTCAGAATCAGTAGATATATCAGAATCTCAATTAATTTCGAAAGCTATTTCTTTCTTCATTTTTAGTTTGTTGTGACTCAATGATTCATTTAATTGAACTTCATAAGCTGTTAAATTTCCTATAAGTTCATTCATAGTATAAACATTTAAATCTCGTGATTCCTCAATTGATGTTACTTTCTAAGACCATTTAGAACTTAGGGATCTGAGAATTTTCTTCACCAAACCCTTCTGTTCAAAATTCTTTCCTAAACATTTTAAAGAGTTTATGATATCAAGAAATTTGGAAAACATCTCAGAAATATTTTCGTCTTCATGCATCTTAAAGAGTTCATACTTATGAATCAACATGTTTATTTTTGTCTCTTTAACTTGAGAAGTACCTTCATGTGAAACTTCTAATGCATGCCACATCTCATAAGCAGATTTATATGCCAACACTTTACTGAACTGTTCATAACTCAATGCACAAAATAAAATATTTCAGCCCTTAGCATTCAGAGTTTCATTTTCTTTTTCAGTAATTGTCCAAGTATTATAAGGAGTAGTTAACAGAGTGTATGGTTTAGAAATCATGAATCACAATTTATGATCTATACTTTGAAGAAAAACAGTCATCCTATATTTCCAATATTCAAAATGTATTCCATCAAATAAAGGAGGACGATTAAAATTTTGGCCTTCATATAAAGAAAAATTACCATTTCCAGTAGCCATTTTACCTTAGATTTTTCAACCTATTTGATTTTAAACAGTCTAAAAACTTTAAAACAATTTGAGCCTTAAATCAAGAAAGTTAAGCGTATGCTCAGATATTAATTTCTATTTAAAAACAAGGAAGGTAGAATAAGCAATGATATTAAATAAGTTGGTATCGATTTTATATCAAAGATTATTAACAATGCTCTGATACCACTTGTAGGATCGTATGGCTACACAAGAGGGGGGTGAATTGTGTATCTTTAATATTTTCTGAAATATAATTGAAACTTTAAAACTCAAAAACAAGTCGAGACATTGTTTTCATAAAATCATTTTTATTCAAGGTTTCAATTACAATATACAATTCAATTCTCCTCAGAAATTGTAGATGCAATTATATTTCGATACCATGTATCATCTAAACAATTTCATAACTACAAACAGAGAAAAGTAATTTACGAAATTTAAAACTTTTCTCCCTGTTTGAGATCTTTATTCTTCTTCTTTCTCTTCTTCAGCAATTCTTCAGTGACGAATATCTTGTCTTTTCATGCTTCACCGAATTTGCTTTCTTCTGATACTTCAAATCTTCAGTGACGAAAATCTTACCTTTTTATGCTTCAGTGAACTTTCTTCCACTTGAGAGATTTTCCTCAAGAAGGTGTTTTTGATCCCTGAAAAGGATTTTTCTTTTGGTGTGTAGGGATGGTTTGATCCTTGAAAAGATTTTTCATTTTGTGTGCAAGGATAAATTGATCAACGAGAATTCTATGCCTTTTATACTGTATCTTCATTTCATGCATATCTTTCACGTTTAACCACTACCAGTTTTCCACTTCTCCACGTCTTTTCTTTTTCCTTCATCGAAACACACACGTTCTAACCCACGTTTATATTTCAAATTTCCTTTAATCATCAGTCTTGGATCTCTGAAAAATTTCCTGCAAAATAAACTTTCTCGTCCAAAAGTTTTTCATCAGTGTAATAAGAAGTCGTTACTTTAATGTTAACTAAACGAGTAACACAAGTATATATATAACTTAACGTTTCTAACTTAACGAGTTCCTCATGTGCCATTTCACGTGACAAGTAATGTAGCTAACTCAACAAACTAAGTCTGTGGTGTTATGCTATCTCAACGAACCATCTCCGTTGTGTTATGATAACTCAACAAACCATTTCCGTTGTATTATGATAACTCAACGAACCATTTCCGTTGTGTTATGATAACTCAATGAACCAGTAATAAACAAATGTTTTTATAATAAGAATTTTATCACGTGCAAAAATAACATTAAGTTTATAACGCTAACCTAACACGTTGCCTTTGTGTTCAATATAGCAACTCAACGCGTTTAGTTATGTTAACTTAATGAGTTAAATATGTGCACCTCACGTGATATAATACAACATTCGTAACTTATAATTTCACCACGTGTATAACACTAACTTAACGAGTTCGTCTCTTCTTTTACTTACTAACTTAACGAGTTATCACGTGACCTATTTTAACCTTTAAGCCTCTAACTTAACGAGTTCTCATGTGACCTCTATACAAACAAAACTCTAACTTAATGAGTTGTCTAAACATGCACTGTTCATGATACAGAAGATATAACATTAAAACATATCATGCTTTTCAATAAAAACACACGTTAACTTAACGTTTAGCTAAATAAGAAATTAATGCAACGAAATGACTAGATATTAACTTCAAATCCAATACAGACAAGTATTTATATCAGTAAGCTTTTTCTGTATTAATTGATGATTTTAATTTCTTTTCACAAGCAATAGTAATTGAGCAAATATGATTAATTTTATTCAGCACACATCATCAAAACAAAAATACTCAACAAGAATCCTATAGTTTACCTCACTAATGGTCCATTTAGAATGTGTAATATGTTGAGAGACAAGGACGTTTGGGATAGGTATGACAAACTAGAGTGTAGCTTAGAGCAAAACATGGACAAACTAGAACAACACATGTATCAACAACAAGAAGTCAACCAATTAAACTATAAGGAAGAATATTCAGAACCTAAAATTGATATCATCTACGAAACTGAAAAAATCATAATGAAAATCGATCAAAAATTGAATGTAATGAGATTAGATGATTTGGAAAGAAAATTAAAAACGTTAGATGAAGTTACAATGAAATTACAAGTTATGCAACAAGAAAACACAAATGAAAACTTTAATGTTACAAAAGTGCATAATTTGCAAGATATACAGACAAAAGAAAATACCAATGCAATAAAATTTAAAGAATGTAATTTAAAACTAAAAATAATTGAAAATCATAATCACGAAAATGAAATACAAGAACATCATGAAAGTAATAAAAATTTGGAAGATGTATGTATAACATTAAGATCTAGAACTGATATACCACCAAGAATTCAAAGAGAAAGTAATATGAAGGTGGAAAAGAACAAAATTCAAAATAATAATGAAAACGTAATATCTGAAAACATAGAAATCAATGAAGAAAAATCTGAATCTGAAAATGAGATTAAAAATGATCAACTGAATCAAATGAAAGAAAAAGAATCTTGTAAATCACAATCATTAACACCCTATCCTAAAATGTAGGATCGTATGGCTACACAAGAGGGGGGTGAACTGTGTTTTTCAACTTTTTCCGATTATAATTGAAACTTCAATACTTAAAAACAAGTTGAGACACTGTTTTCATAAAATCATTTTTATTCAAGGTTTCAATTACAATATACAATTCAATTCTCCTCAGAAATTGTAGATGCAATTATATATCGATACCATGTTTCATCTATACAATTTTATAACTACAAATAGAGAACTAATTTGCGAAATTTAAAACATTTCTCCCTGTTTGAGATCTTTCTTCTTCTTCTTTCTTCTTTAGCAATTCTTTAGTGATGAATATCTTGTCTTTTTATGCTTCATTAAATTTGCTTTCTTCTGGTACTTGAAATCTTCAATGGCGTAAATCTTACCTTTTTATGCTTCACTGAACTTTCTTCCACCTGAGAGCTTTTCCCCAAAGAGGTGTTTCTGATCCCTGAAAAGATTTTTCATTTTGTGTGTAGGGATAGTTTGATCAACGAGAACTCTATGCATTTTATACTATATCTTCATTTCATGCATATCCTCCACGTTTAATCACTACCACTTTTCCACTTCTTCACTTCTTTTCTTTTTCCTTCATCGAAACACACATGTTCTGACCCACGTTTACATTTCGAATTTTCTTTAATCATCCGTCTTGGATCTCTGAAAAATTTTCTACAAAATAAACTTTCTCTTCCAAAATTTTTCATCAAGTGTAATAAGAAGTCGTTACTTTATTATTCACTAAACAAGTAACACAAGTAGATATTAACTTAACATTTCTAACTTAACAAGTTCCTTATGTGACATTTCACGTGATAAGTACTGTAGTTAACTCAACGAACTAAGTCTGTGGTGTTACGCTAACTCAACAAACCATCTCCATTGTGTTACGATAACTCAACGAACCAGTAATAAACAAATATTTTTATAATAAGAATTTTACCACGTGCAAAAATAACAACTTAAGTTTTATAACGCTAACCTAACATGCTGCCTTAGTGTTCAATATAGCAACTCAATGCATTTAATTATGTTAACTTAACGAGTTAAACATGAGCACCTCACGTGATACAATATAACATTCGTAACTTATAATTTCACCACGTGTATAACATTAACTTAACAAGTTTGTCTCTTCTTTTACTCACTAACTTAACGAGTTCTCACGTGACATATTTTAACCTTTAAGCCTCTAACTTAATGAGTTGTCACATGACCTCTATACAAATAACACTCTAACTTAACGAGTTGTCTAAACGTGCACTGTTCATGATACAGAAGATATAACTTTAAAACATATCATGCTTTTCAATAAAAACACATGTTAACTTAACGTTTAGTTAAATGAGAAATTAATGTAATGAAATGACTAGTTATTAACTTGGTATAATTTTAGATCCAATACAGATAAGTATTTATGTTAGTAAGCTTTTTCTATATTAATTGATGATTTTCATTTATTTTCACAAGCAATAGTAATTGAGCAAATATGATTATTTTCATTCAACACACATCATCAAAACAAAATACTCAGCAATCTCCCCCTTTTTGATGATGACAAAACCATATTAAATCAATTATGAAATATGTTTAACTCAACAAAGCACCTTCACTGGGTTAACTTTTAATTCAATAAACAAGTTTGTTGACTTAAGTTCACTTAAGCTTATGTCTATTGTTTGTGTAAAAATCACTCTCAAAAATAAAACTTTCAGATGTCAATAATTATATAAGTATCATTTCTCCACCTTTCATTATATAATCATTTGTCAGATTACAATAACCATTTAAATATCATCTCCCTTTATAATATATGCAATTAAAATCATAATCATCTTTTTATAATATTTCTCCCCCTTTTTGTCATTAATCAAAAAGATAATTACAGATAATATATATATATAGTAAGAGATATATTTACAACAATTCTTTCTGTAAACAATAATAAGAATAGAATGCATTTACAGAAAAAAATGTATTGTTCAATGAATCAAACAATGAATACAAACATTACATTTTGTATTCAGAAACAAGCAAACAGACAGTTAACGATCCCTTTTAAGTATATCACTTATAGCATTACATATTTTATCTCCTAGATGCCTAATATCATTTCTGATGTCGTTTAGCACTGCATCTAAGTTAGGAGGTAGTTGGAGTTGCTATTCTACTCGAACTGAATAACTTGGTTGTTGTTGTTGTATATGGTCTGTACAATCAAGTAGTTGTTGTTGTCGTTGAGGTTTATGCATGACCTAGAATCATTGCAAATCTTTTATACTAAATGCTCTCATGCCTTTAGTTTCAGAGGGCTAGTCGGATAAATTCAATTGGCTTGCAATGAGTCTACATATAACATCACCATAAAATAACTTTGAACTCATATACTATAGTTGAGAAGTGAAAACATCAAACCAATTGATTTGAATTCTATTCAGTAGACTATAAGTTGCATATAAACAACTTCTACTGACTTCCATATTGTGTCCAACTCTCTGAAATAAATTTGCATGCAATATATTTGCAATAAACCTTGCCTTTGCATTCAGATTTTTCATTAATCTCATTTCAGAATATACATCTAGAATTTTTGATAAAGACTGAATGTTCCATTCCAATTGTCTAATCATGTCAAATCTGTTAGTTACAACAACACCTTCATTCTTTAATCCCAACACTTCAAAAATTAACTTAAGAGACAATGTGAACTCCTGTTGATTTATTTGAGTTTTCAGTATGTTGTCATTCTTGACCAGATTGCTATAAAAAGCTGCAATAAGCTTTTTGTATTGCTTCCATTTCATTCCAACTGGCAAGAGTTGAATGAAGCCTTGAAACTCAAATAGATCTCTCATTTCCATCAAATTTCTAAATTATATTGGACGAGCATGTACAATCTGACATGTAATCAGATTATTGTATTTCTACAATGCTTCTTTAGATCTAAAATGAATTGAATTACCTTGAATTTGTAATATTGTACACAAAGAAGGTGATACCTGAAGCCTTGATTCAGAGTTTAATTCATCTTCAGGAACCTCTCTTCAAAATGAATGTCATGTTGTTCTTCTGTGAATATATTTTCTTGAAGCTGCTCAGGTAAGCTTGATTCTTCAACTTCAATAGTGTAAGGATCATTTTCAATATGCTCAACATTCATCTGTTCAGTCTCTATAGAATCTTCAGAGTTCAATTTTTCCACAAATTCTACAACCGGTGTATCTATTTGTAATTATTCATTTTGTTCAATAGATATTTCCATTAATACATGTTGTGAATTCTCAGACTCTGCTTCTATAGATTCTGAAGAAGGCTGGTTGATGTTTAGCTCTTCTAGAGTCTTAACTTGTTCAATATCTGCTACTCTAGATAATTCAGCTTGTGAACTAGTTACTGCCTCAACATTTTCAATTATATCTGCAATAACTTGTTCAATGTTAGGTGCCTGATGCTCTAATTTTTCAATTTCTACATCATCAGGACTTGTACTAATAGAAAAACTTGAGCTCATATTTGACTTGGATTTCTTCTCAAGCTTTCTAGCAAGGGAAAATAAAGTCTCATTATCTTCATCAGTTTCAGTATGTTCGGAACTGATGAGTTTATTAGATGCACAATAAGGTACAATATCTATGTCTAGACATACATTGTCCTTTGGAAATAAATTTTCATATGATTTTCCTTTTTCAATAGACTTTGTCTTTGAAGACATCATTTTTCAGATTTTCCTTCTACTATAAAATTTCTGTTTCTCCTCTTCAAGTATTGCTACTTTCTTTTCAAATTGCTCCATAAAAGTTTTCTACTTTAGTTCTTCAAAGGCACTTTCTATTGCTATAGCCTTTCGAAGACTTTCAACTTTTCTTTTATCAACAGTAATATTTGATTCTAATTGTTTTGAATATAAAGGGGTAGGTATAGCAGATTCATGTTCTTCCTCAAATGATTGTAGTCGTGTACCACTAATAGGAGTTTGAGAAATTCTATTTGATGAACCTACACATTTTTCCATATATTTTGCATATTGTTCCAAAAATGCAATTTCAGCACATTTCATTTTGTATTCTCTATCATATTTACTACGAATACCCATGTATGTAATATTTGCATCAGTATGTTGAAGTTCTTGTCTAACTTCATCTAATATACCCTGAGTAAAGAAGTGATCTCTATAAATTTCTGCTAACCTTTTGTCCACTCGAAATATTTTCTTGAACCAAGTGCGTGGAACTTCATCATTTTCTATTTCTTTTTCTTTTGCATCTCCTCTACTTTTGCCATTTCCTCTGCCACGACCTTTATAGAACTTGGAGACCATCGTCTAAGGTTGTAACAGCAACAAGCGAGAAATATTTTCTTGACAAAGTTTACAAATAACCTAAGTGCCCATGTAATAAGTGTTTAAATAGGGTTTTAGGCGAATAACTCAACGTGAAGAGAAGTCAGGTTTAGATATTAAATAAATATTGAATAAAGTTTATTCAATCAAGGTACCCGAAATATTCAAGTATAACTCATTGAGTTAACTAACCTAACGAGTAAAATGATGTCTAGAGGTAGTTTTACACGTTACCTTATCTAACACAATGTTTAGTTAGTATAATTAAAACAATTTTCGGATGCTTCCAACTGAAACGTTCCGAACACATCACAATAGCTATACCTTATCATTTTCTTGAGAACATTATAAACTATTCTAACATTCCTGTCCTTTGAATCTAAAATAGTTTGTTTGTCTTTTTAAATTATTTCATCAAGATTTTAAGAGGACATTAATTCAGATTAACCAAGATTTGTATTCTGAATTATATTAATCTATTTTTGGACATTGTTAATCCTCCTCCTACAAATATACTTCTTATATATTTAATAACATAAAAAATATACTTGTATAACAATAGATGTTAAGTATAACTATACTTTTAAATTTTCTTTTCAGAAACTTCCATTATTCTGACTTCATCAAAAATGATTTCCAGAATCAATTCCTACTGTATATGAATCAAAACACAACTTTGAACTCTATATGATTAATTCAAGGAGAATAAAAGAATGTATCTCAAATAAACATTTTCAAAAGTACTAATGTTGATTCAATAAATCAGTAGTCATATTGGTAGAAACTATATTCGATTCAAAGATATCTGTAATTAATGAAACAACTTTTTCTTTTCAAAATAGTAAATATTGATAATTTTCTTTAAAAGTTAGTTTGAAAAGCTTGAATCATACAAGAGCTTTCTAATGTACCCGTGTAATGAGCTTTCAGTCAACAATCCCAGATCTGATCAGGACCTTAGGTTGCTAGATTTAAAGAATCCTTTTTCAGGACAATAATCCTTACATACCTATCTGCTCAAGTACAAAAGGCTCGTGATCAAACTGATCAATAAACTCTCAAAGATTTTCACTTTGTAAGCATTTTTCATTTTAAGCACAGTATATATGTATTCCATTAATATAGATGCAATAAAACACAAATCTCATATAGTTTTTACTTCTATGATTTTAATGAGAATATGAATCAGTTTTAATAAGCTTATACTTTTGATTAACAGTTTAAGATGAGTTACATATAACTTATTCTACAAGTTTAATCAATTAAGTCAAATTTATGCATGATCATATGCCCTTTCCTTGATTCAAAGAAAACACTTAATCAAAATTTTAGAATGTCAGAAGTATTTAATGTTTTTCATTTACACTTCCACTTAAAATCGTAAAAACCATTAAAATTGATAAACTACTTAAAATCAATAAGATACTACTATGATTTTACAATAAATACATAGTATCTTAAGCAGCAGTTTAGATATTACTTTAGATATTTCAAGGACTTTGGAGAGTCATTGCTTGAAGAAACATGGAGGATTAAAAGGTATGATGGAAAGGAGAGATCCTCATACTAGTTTTCATGTTTTACAATTTTATATGTATGAGTATAGTTTGAGTATGTGGAAGAACGAAATTCTATGCATAAATCTTTGTTTCAAATGTTCTAAATTAAAGATTATATATTTTTTTGATGTTAATTGATATAAGAATTGAGTTCATATCATATGTTTCGTGTGAATGTTTGTGATGGTGTACATTGTGAAGGCAGTTTTCCGTTTCTTAGATGGCTAGAATGTTAGTAGCTTTTCTTCGAATTGTTTGCAGTTGTTCATCATCTCTAAATTCTGTTTTTTGTTTCGTTTTGTAAGTATAATGAGTGTAGAACAAGTTTACAAAGTTTTAGAATTTTTTTCGAAGCTTTTCGATTTTATTTTGTGAAGGTATCAGCGATTTTGAGTCTCTATTGAGTGCTAGTTTTTAGCTCGACGCCTGTGCTGTGCTTGCGTCGTGTATTTTGTGGAATTCAGTTCTGTAAATTTTCCTTGTTAGTGTAATGGATCTACTTTCAAGGTGCCTTATTTCGTAGCATTTCATGAAGAGTTGACGGAGATTTGATTTTTGAACCGAAGGTGCGTTTTTGGAAAGTTTCCATAACCGTCTGCGCCCCTTTCTTAAATAAGATATTGCCAGTGTCTTAAGTTGATTTAATCCACGAAATCACAGCCATTTGAAAGATATTCCGAGGATCTTTCCAACTGTTATTTATTCTGGATTTTTAAACGTTCAAGTTGGAGGTTATTGGAGTTAAAAGTCGAGCATAAATTCTGTGATTTCCGGATTAATATTCATTGATTTCTTAAATATCTTATCATAACTAATTGGATTTTGGGGTAATCTTATAAACCTTAATTGTGCTACGAATTTTGTATATTAATATTAAATAATCAGAGTTTAATTATGAATTAGTTTAATGTGGATATTTAATCGGGTAATCATTTTAATAAAATTATTTAAGACAAACTCTTTGTGGATTCGACCCGTACTTGCACATGCTTATTACAATGGGCACCATGCGCTTGCGGTTATAAATGTAAAATTTACGCTTTTGCCATTAATTTAACAACACATAAAAGCGTTACAAGTTTTTGGCACCGTTGCCAGGGAGTTTTGGTGCTTTAAAATGATTTATTAGATGATTTGCAAGATTTAATATCCTTTAAATTGTTTTAGTTTTATTTGTTTTCTTGTTGAGATTGTTATTTTTCTTTGTTTGTTTGCAAAGAAATGGATACATGGATTGGCCGTTCTATGTATTCAATTCTTTGTTATCTGAATTGCTTGTTACATGTTTAATTCAAGTTTATGATTTGGTAACAAGTAGCTTAATGGAGTAATGATAATCTTTGTGTACAAATTATTAAGACAGAATCTGTCTGTCTGGAAATTTAAATTTTTTGATGTGTATGAGATTAGAACTCATTTTTATGATATTTTTCCTGAAATACTCGGTTTCTGATATTTCTTTTGAGTACTTATGCATAAAATTCTGAATTGTATGTTAAAAGATAAAAATCTTAGAAGATAGGGATATTCTGCAGATTTCTAAACAGTTTTCTTCTGATGATTTTTTGAAAAAAATCTAAATATTTGAGTATTAAAAATTTAATTTAGTAATTTTTTTCAGAAACTAGAGGAAATTATCTTTCCTACAAATATTTACATGTATCATTTCGATTTATGTAAATTTCTATGTGATTTTTCTAAATTAAGGAGGTAAGTTGTTAATTTTGGGTTAAACAACTAATTGAGTTAGCTAACTCAACGAGTTGTCTCTATCCAAAACTCGTTAACTTAACGAGTTGGTCCTTCATAGAACTCGTTTAGTTAGCTAACTCAAAGAGTTACTGTATCTAATTTTTTGGTGTAGAATAGTTTTATCATGTACTCTTATATTTGAAACTGCAGATACATATTTGAATAAAACTTATTTTTGAAATTTTTTCATGAAACTACACGAGTTTACCTTTCCAACAAGGTATTATACGTTGTATTTTGATTTGTATACATTTCTGGGGAATTTTTCTAAAATGACATGTTCTGCAGATTACGAATTCTAAGTTATCTGAGTTTCACATGATTTTGACAACACTTCATTTTTGGGAATTTTTGTCTCTGATTTTTCTTAGAAAATAGAAGTAATTAACTTTCAAAAGAGTATTTATTTGTGAATTTACATGCTATATGAATTTATGTAGAAAACTTTTAAGCCAAGGTAGTACAATTTAGTTTCAGAAATTCCATGACTACCTGTTTTAGATGAAACTCAGATTATATACAATGTTTGTGAGATATATGCTTTGCTGTTTGTATCTAGAATTTAGTGGCATGATAATAGAATAGTCACTAAATGAATCTACGAAAAATTAAGTTTCAAGTAAAAGAAAAAATAATTGTTTATCAATTTCTCTATTATGTTGCAGATTTGCTTAAATCACTTGAAGATTGTGCTTGATTGAATACATTCGGTTTGTTCATTTAGTTGAAAATTTGCATGCCATTCTAGATAAATATTTAATTTATAATATGGATGAATTTAGTTTTGATTTGACACCTACATGTTCCAAATGCAAATTGAATAATCACGTTGATGCTGATTACCCATTTTATATGCTAAATAGCAATGTAGGTGCATGTTCTAGTACTAATGTTAGCCTATCTATGCCAAATTTAAATTATAATGCTGATGTTTATGGCACTAGTAGCTATAGTTGTGAAATTAAAATGGAAAAGTCTATAGGAAATATTCCCTATGTTGAATCTTCAGTCAACTTAGCCAAGGCAATTGCTGAACTTAACACCTCTATGGATTTATTAAACTTAACAAAAGCCTCTAGTGCCCCCATTGACATAGATGGTTATGTAAACATAAATTTAAGATCAATATCCTTGGTTGAGGATGAATCAATTGAAACTTATGTTGCTTTAAGGTCTGGGAGAGAGGTGAGCATTCTTGAAAAGGAAACTCCTTCTCTTGTACCGATGAGTGTTCCTATAGATGATTTAGGTTCATCCAATCAACTAAATAAAGAATCTGAAAATGAAATTTTATTGGGTGATAAAAAGGGTAAAGATAAGTTATCCGAGGTAAGTATCCCTTTAGAAAGTCAACCTGCCCCTTTTCCCCATAGATTAAGAACACATAAGGATATTGATCAGAATATTAAGATGAGAGAAATCTTTGAACATGTTAGTATTAACATTCCACTACTAGATGCAATAGAGCAAATACCTGCCTATGCCAAGTTTTTAAAGGAATTATGTACAAAGAAACGAGCTAGGAAGACACCTATGAAAGTGTGCTTAGCTAAATCCGTTAGTGCTTATTTTTGTCAAGACTTGCCTAAGAAGTTTAGTGATCTAGGTACTCCAACCATCTCTTGTACAATTGGAGATACCCATTTTGATAGAGCATTGATAGATTTAGGAGCAAGAGTAAATGTTGTCATCTGGTGTTTATGTGAACCTAGGACTTAATGGTATTCAACCCACTAAGGTTCTCATTCAACTAGCTGACCATTCTTTTAGAACTCCCTTAGGAGTTGTTGAGAACATATTGATTAAGATTAAAGATTTTTTCTATCCCATAGACTTTATTGTCTTAGAAAATCAACCTTCACCTGGTAGAAAGCAGGATGTGCCCCTTATTTTAGGAAAACGCTTCCTAGCCACAGTAGATGTATATATAGGATGTAGAGATGGGTCTATGCAAATAACATATGGTGATGCTAAGGTTGATTTAAATATTTTTAAATCTCACCCAAACGTTAAAAATTTAGATAATGAAAATTTTAATGTGAGCTTATTAAGCATTATGGATGAAGGTGAGGGGGTAGAAAATTATAGTTTATCTGTAGATGAAGATTATCCACCTATAGAATATGAGGTTGATCTCGCACATATCTATGACTTAGATGATGACATTGGTGAGAATGATAGTATTTTTGAATTAAATTACATAGAGCCTTTAGAAAGAGATTTAGGAGAGATTAAGAAACTATCTATTATAGAACCACCTTCTCTTGAACTAAAACCCCTGCCCCAAGACCTTAAGTATGCCTATTTGGGAAAAGAGAACACCTTGCCAGTTATTTTGTCTTCCCATCTTTCTAGAGAGCAAGAAGAGAAGTTGTTGGTAATTTTAAAAGAACATAAGGAGGCCATTGGTTGGATCATGGCCGACATCAAAGGAATTGACCCTAGTTTATGTCAACATAGAATTCATTTGAATAATGACAGTACACCTTCTAGGGACCCACAGAGAAGATTAAACCCAAACATAAAAGATGTCGTTAGAAAAGAAATTATTAAGTGGCTAGATCATGACATCATTTATCCTATTTCTAATAGTCCTTGGGTTAGCCCTGTTCAGGTTGTCCCGAAGAAATCTAGTATTACAGTTGTAGAAAATAGCAATCATGAACTAGTCCCTACTAGAGTGCAAACAGGATGGCGAGTGTGTATTGATTATAGAAAACTAAATACCGCCACTAGGAAAGACCATTTTCCCTTGCCTTTTATGGATCAAATGTTAAAGAAGTTAGCTGGGCAAGAATATTATTGTTTCCTAGATGGTTATTCTGGATATAACCAAATTCCTGTAGCACCTTGTGACCAAGAGAAAACCACATTCACATGTCCTTTTGGTACTTTTGCATTCTGGCGCATGCCCTTTGGTTTGTGTAATCCTCCTACAACTTTTCAAAGGTGTATGATTGGATTCTTTTCGAACATGATTGATAACTTCTTAGAGATTTTTATGGATGATTTCTCTGTGTCAGGTTCTTCCTTTGATGTGTGTCTTAAGAATTTAGAATTGATTTTAAAAAGATGTATAGAGAAAAATTTGGTTTTAAATTGGGAGAAATGCCACTTCATGGTGCAACATGGAATTGTGTTGGGCCATGTTGTTTCTAAGAATGGGTTGGAAGTAGATAAGGCCAAAGTAGACTTGATAGCCAACCTACCACCCCCCTAAATCTGTTAAGGATATAAGAGCATTTTTGGGTCATGTTGGGTTTTATAGACGATTTATTAAGGATTTTAGTAAGATTGCCCGTCCTTTAACTAGTTTATTATCAAAGGATCATAAGTTTGAATTCTCTAGAGAATGTCAAGATGCCTTTGATAAGCTTAAGGGAGTCCTCACCTCAGCCCCTATTGTGTATCCTCCCGATTGGTCTCAACCATTCGAGTTGATGTGCGATGCATCAGATTATGCAATTGGTGCTGTGTTGGGGCAAAGAATTGATAAATTACCTAGGGTAATCTATTATGCTACTAAAACTCTTAATGCGGCCCAATTGAACTATACAGTTACAGAGAAAGAATTTTTAGCTATAGTTTTTGCTCTTGAGAAGTTTAGATCTTATTTGCTAGGCTCTAAGGTTATCATTTTCACTGATCATTCTGCCATTAAATATTTATTAGCTAAAAAAGATGCTAAGGCTAGATTAGTTAGATGGATTCTTCTCTTGCAAGAATTTGATATTGAGATAAAAGATAAGAAAGGATGTGAGAACGTAGTTGTCGACCACTTGTCTCGTATTGTCACGCCTCAAGGGGAGTTACCCATTAATGAATCATTTCCTGATGAGTAGTTGATGGCTATAACTCCAATCCCTTGGTTTGCAGATATTGTGAATTATCTTGTGACAAAATGACTACCTGGCAATTGGTCAAGGCAAGATATTAAGAGATTTTTAGCTAGGGCCAAAGAATTTTATTGGGATGACCCTTATCTTTATAAGTTAGGCCCTGATTTGATTTTGAGGAGATGCATCCCAGATATAGAAATTCATAGTGTGCTATCTTTTTGTCATGACCAACCTACTGGTGGTCATCTTAACCCTATTAAGACTGCAACTAAAATTCTTCAATGTGGTTTTTTCTGGCCCACATTGCTTAAAGATGCATACTTCTATGTTAAGAATTGTAGAGATTGTCAAAAAGCGGGAAGATTGACTAGAAGAAATATGATGCCGCTTACACCAATTATTGAAGTTGAAGTATTTGACGTGTAGGGTATTGATTTCATGGGACCCTTCCCTAATTCTGGAGGTTATTTGTATATTCTGTTAGCTATTGATTATGTGTCCAAATGGGTTGAAGCTATTCCCACACGGACTTGTGATTCTAAGGTAGTAATAAATTTTATTAAGAGCAACATTTTTGCTAGATTTGGCATTCCTAGAGCAATCATTAGTGATAGGGGAACACACTTGTTTGGGTTTTCCCAACACTACACTAGAAAAACTTGGATTTGTTACTTCTATTTTTACTTAGTTAATTTATCTTTACGCCTATTCTTTCTTTTAGAAGTAAACAAACAACCTTTAATACAATTTAGATATTAATTCCAATTTGTACTTTAACTGCAACTGCACAGTGTCTATTGTATCAGTGTGCAAGTACAGGTCGATCCCATAGGGAATTGCTGACGAATTTAAGAAATGTTTGATTGTGAACAATTCAAATTTATATTCCATAAGCACTCCATTGAGTTACAGTTAACTCAACGAACTAAGTTCGTTGAATTATGGCTAACTTAACGGACTATCCTCGTGGACTTAAGTTAACTTTACGAGCCTGTCTCTTCTTTATAATACTGCTATTTATAGAGGAATTCGGCCAACCATTGGGCGATTCCACAGATTGTAAATAACATCAATTAAGCTTTTTAATGCTAGTTAACATTGGATTTATTATTAAGCAATACTAACATTCAAATGATTCAAACAGTCACCATTAAAATCTTTAAGTTTTTTTGTACGAACCAATTTAAGTAAACTGTAAAATTAAAACTAACATAAAACAATCATAAAACTGATACAGATAACATTAATCACGATACAACATAAACAATACAACACTCAAATACAACATACAAACAAAGATAAATTGTTTTTGGTATTTTTGTTTTGATGTGAACATGGAAATAGGCGAAAGGTGAAATGTAAAGTAATCTCACTTGACAGTAAATACTTCTGACACTACTTGCAACGCGATTACACCACTAAAAATTAAACCACTTACAATTTTGTCTCCTCTCCCTATAGAATCACGAGTCCAGAATTGCAAGATGATCTCCTCTTCAGCATATAGGCATCAACCCAAAGCCAAGGCTAAAAGCTTTACGATCTCCTGAAATATGAGTCGGCGCTTGGTGAAAATGTCTTCCCTTCCCGCGACGCGATCACTCCTCACAGTGGTTGTCAGGCACTGTGTTTAGCTCGGAATCGACCCGACATCAGGCAAGTATCCTCACAGACCTCCGATGATTGGTGATTATGGTGGTGATAATGATGGTTGGTGTGATACTTCGGAGAATCACCGAACTATCTGCAGAAAGCTCGGTGCTCCTCCTCTGTATACACTGTCGTCCATCGATTACACTTTCTTCTTTTTTTCTTCTTTTCTTTTATATTTCTTCAGTAGTAACTACTTCTACTTGAATGATCAGTTTGATTTCCTTCCTTTAGATCAACGACGATGCTTCCTTCTCCATGCGCGATTGAATTCCTGCGTGATACATGCAAACGTGGTTTTTCCTTCCAACTGTCTATTCCTACAACCACTACAGTGGCATTTTAGAAAATAACTATAAAATACATGCAATAAAGAAATAAGCCGCTAACCTAACGCGTTACCTTAGTGTATATTCATGTAACACAACGCGTACAGTTATGCTAACTTAACGAGTTATAACTTAAGTAAATTTACCAGATCTCGACACGTGTCAACAGCAGTTTAAACATAAAATAACATTTCAGAGAGTAACAAGTATAACTATCCGATGCTTAGATGCATTTTCGGATACTTAAGAATTTCACAGCCTACAACTTACCGACAGTTCATAAATGTACTAAATTAACATTAATTCCCCAAAATTAAGTAGATTCTTCAATTAAAGCATATAATAGTGCAATTATAACATAATTGCTTAATTCTCATATGATAAGCTAAATATTATACAATTAACCATCATTTAACCGTTAATAATATGCACTTTTTCATTCTAAACACTTCCCCTATACCTAAATTTTGCTAGTCCCTTAGCAAACTAAGATCTAATTAATTGGTCTTTCAAAAAGTGCTAGAATTAATTCTTCCCCTTTTGTTTTTTTTCTTCTGTTTAGCATAAACATATATTTTGTATGTTTTAATAATCAACCTGCAAAGATATTTAGAATATATGTAAATTACATACAAAGTATATCATCTTCATATAGGTGTTAATTATATTATCGTTTGTTCTTCTTTTCATCATCTGTAATCCTGAATTTTCCAATAAGTTTTCTAGAAGAAATTTCAACAACATACGAATCAAAGTACAATCCAATTCAATTTGATTAAGACAAGTAGAATAAAGAATTGTATTTCCATTAAACAACTTCAAAAGTCAATTCCAGATTCATATTTCAGCAATTCTAGATAACAGAAAATATACTTGATTAATAAGATATCTGTATTTCACAAAACACTTGTATCTTTTCAGAACATTATATGTTTTTTTTTTTTTGTGTACTTTAAAAGTTAATTTGACAAGCTTGAATCATACAAGAGCTTTCTAATGTACCCACGTAATGAGCTTTCAGTCAACAATCCCATATCTGATCAGGATCTTAGGTTGCCAGATTTTCAGAGTCCTTTTTTAGGTCAACAATCCTTACATACCTATCTGCTCAAGTACAAAAGGCTCGTGATCAAACAAGTCAATAAACTCTCAAAGTTTTTTTTCTTTTTCTTTTTTTCTTTTTTTAAAAAAAAAATAAAATAAAATAAATAAATACTCACACAAAACAAAGCATTAATCACATACTGTATATGCATGTATTTCATTAATACGGATGCAATAAAACACCAATCTCATATAATCCTGCTTCTATCATTTACTAAAAATATGAATCCATAACAATAAGCTCATACTTTATCTATAGTTTAATAAGATCTACACATAAATCATTCTACAAGTTCAATTAGTCAAAGTAAATGTATCTTTCATCATATGTGTTTCATTTAATCTAGAATTCACATCTTAGCTCCTTCAGGACTTAAGATAATTTTCTGATTAAGCATTAAATATTCTGATTTCATTTTAAAATCGTGAAACTATTAAACTCATGAAATTCAGAAAAATCATAAGATACTATATCTAGATTTACATAAATAATAAATTCTATAGCATCTTCTATAGCCTTCTAAATATAACATTCAAGTAGTTTATAAACATTTTACAGTCTCAATTATCAGATAGTTACAGCAAGTTCATAAAAATTTTCAATTTCCTCAAAACTTTGCAGTACCATTTTAATTCCTTTAATTAACAAACTTACATGGTTGTTACTTTAATTACCTCCCCCCCATACCTACATTTTGCATTGTCCTCAATGTAAAAGATTTGACAATAAGTACAGTAATTGTAGCAGGCATGAATAAAGTTTTGTTTGATTTAAAATTCAGGATAAGTAATTGGTTACATACCTTGTTCCATTTGTATCTCTTTCTGCATATTCCGATTTTTGATTCTGAAAAACTTTTCATTCCCAGATAAATATAGAATATAAAACAAAATAACATTTAACAGATATTAATAAATCAGTGTCTTGTGTGGAATCCAGGCTCCTATGCCTTTGGTGGCTCACAAGCAAGCTAGTTGGTTTCCCAAAACAGATACCAACAAACTGGATTGATATTTTGTTTTGTTTGTTTTTTTTTATAAAATGAACATGAAAAACTTCAAAATTCTTTTTTTTTAAAAAAAAAAAAATAAATGTAGAATACACACGTTAAACACACAAAATCACAGCTTAAGAACATGATTGAAAAGTAGAAACAAATGGAATAAATGTATCAGTCCAAGCAAACTTTTTAGGCATAGTTCTTCTTGCTATTAATTCTGTTTTAATGCAGTTCTTGTTCCTTTTAATTTGTAAACATGCAATATATTATAAATTCCAAATACGAGTGTATTACCATTAATGATATGTAATGCAGAAAGGGATCCTTTTTGGTTCCAAGGTAATGTAACAGTTTCTATTTCTACATCTATTTCAATATACTCCTCTTCCCACTTCCATTCATTCATGTCTTCCATAATCCATATTTGAAATTTCATCAGTTCATCCCACCATCTTATTAGACATAAAGTAGGATCATCTTCTTCATTATACCACATTCCTATTTGAATTTCATTAAATTTTTCAGATGGTGGTTTAGCTATTTCACTTGGTACAGGTAAAATTTCTATATAATCATCATAACTGTCTATGCTCACTATGTATAAATCAGATCTATATGCTATTGATATCTCCGTGACTAAATAGATATTACCATCAAGTATGACATGTGTTTGGTTAATTAATGATTTCTGTCCTAGATATATTATAATGTTTTCATTCCAAGATCTGTTCAGAAAATTATACACACTTAAGCATAAATCTTCACCCCAATTTCCTGTAGGTCTCCAATAATATAAATTTTCAGGAATTGTAGAATTTTTATCAGAAAATATTAAAGCTGACCCACAATTTTTAGTTGGTGCATCAAATATATTAGGTCTTCCTATATTCCATTCTTCTCCTATTATAGGATTTCTTATCAAAATATCAGGTAATGATAAACTTGCATACCTTGGTCTCGTCTTGTATAAGATTAATCCTTCATCTATCCCCATAATATGACTCATTCCTTCTAATGCATTGGGTGGAATTCCAATAGTTTCTTCCATAGCCAGATATTCATGGGTATTTGAACTACCATTAAATGACCTCCATATGAATCCATCTCTAATCTTAGTCATTTTTGCAGCTTGTAGTCCCTGAAAATATTTTTCTTCAATACAGTCTTTAATTTCCTTTGATACACAACACAGCCTGCACAGATCTTTAGCTGACAAGTTACTTAGTATTTCCCTTAGTGCATCCAACGGTAATTGCATTAATTCCATTTGTCGATTCTGTAAAATAAAAACAAAAAATTAGCAGAGACAAAAATTAACATAACTACTGCACACCCTCGTGGAGTTAAGGCATAACTCAACGGACTAAGTTCGTTGAGTTAAAAATTAACTCTACGATACTATTAACTAAAAAAAATAAAACATATATACATACAGATAGTTGCTTCAGATATGCTGCTTC
The DNA here is from genome assembly GCA_036874045.1 of Cymodocea nodosa. Classification (NCBI taxonomy): domain Eukaryota; kingdom Viridiplantae; phylum Streptophyta; class Magnoliopsida; order Alismatales; family Cymodoceaceae; genus Cymodocea; species Cymodocea nodosa. The sequence continues at coordinate 9,852,592 of CM072342.1, forward strand.
ATTCAGCTGCCCTCCCAGAAGAGGTATCAATTTCATTAACTGTTCTATTGATAGGATTAGGTAATAGCTTGTATTGGCAATCCTCTAGTAGGTCTAACTTCCATTGGTTCCTTCTGTCTAAGTGATATATTTCTATTCTGATTTTGATTTGCAGCATTTCCAAATATAAATTCTAGACGATTGTTTACTGATTGGATTATCTTTTCTAATTTCTCTATTCTAGCTCCTTGTTCAATTAATACTTGATAACTTATGTTCTTCTCATTTATATTTTCTCCTCCCTAGAAATTGTTGTTTCTCCAAGATAAATTCGGGTGATTTCTCCAATTAGGATTATAAGAATTTCCCAAGTTATCTCTTTGGTTTCTAGCATAAATAATATCTAAGTCATTTATGTTTGTATTCTTTTCTGCTAGCTTTTGATTTAATGATAACTCTTCTATTTTCTTTGTTAATTCATTTAATTTCACCTCAAGCATAGTATTGGAATCTATTTCATGCATTCCTCTTGGCAATAATCTTTTATCTGCAATAGCTTCAGCCGAATTTTCCCACTATGCAGTTCTTTTTGCAAAATTTTCTAAATATGCCCATGCTTCTTCACTACATAATTTTAAAAATCCATTCTGACAAGTAGATTCTAATAAAGATTTCGTTGAAACGTCTATGCCTTCATAAATTATGCCTATTAATTGTGCTTTACTCATTGCATGATGTGGACATTGAGTTAGTAAATCTTTAAATCTTTCAAAATATTTCAAGAATGATTCACCCTGTTTTTGGCTACACATTAATATTTCCTTCTTCTTTTTAATTGTTTGATGTGTTGGATAGTATTTTTCCAGAAAAATAGAGTAAAATTCAGTCCATGTAGAAATTGAATCAGGCGACAGAGTATATAACCATCTCTTAGCTGTATCTTTTAAAGCAAAAGGGATATATCTAAGTTTAATAGCATCTATACTCATGTTCGGCATTCTCATCATTTGACAAACTTCGTTAAATTCTCTAAGGAAATAATAAGCATCCTCTCTTTCTAATCCATGAAAATGTGGCAATTAACTAATATAATTAGATTTCAGTTCAAACCTATCTCCCTCAAAGTTTGGCAATCGAATATATGAAGGTTCATCAATTAATTCAGGATACAGAATCTCTCCTAATGGTTTTTCTACTGGAGCAGCCATCTCTACGTTCTCTTTTAAAGAAAGGTTAGCTACACCCCAAAGAATTTTGTTAAAGTTCAGTTCAGAAAATTTTTCAGTACTCCTCTGCAATGAAAATTCCTAGGTAGGTGTTCTTACTAATCGTTTAGTGCTTAGAGAACGAGTCCATGTGCTCATAAACAAATAGCAGAAGATTAATTACATACCAGTTTGAAGCTTTCCATTTTATAAATATTTGTTGTCGGATGAAGGTTGAATCAACTGCTTCTTCCAATTCCTCCAATGCTATCTCCTTTCTTTTAAAAGTGCTGGTAACTCGTAAATAATATTTTGTTTCATATATATACTACGCATACATAAAGTGAATAAATATCGTTGCAAGAACGTGGCTTGCAACATGCATCGTGGTTCCTGTTTTTATGGGTACGTGTACCACTACTAATTTCAAATTTTGGTAACTACTAGACCGACGAAGTTTTGTTTGTGGTTAAAAGAATAATCGTTCTGCTTAATCCACGAACTAACCTCGTTGAGTTACAGATTACTCAACAGAACACAGTCGGTTACTATTGCTAACTCCACGGACTAACTTCGTTGAGTTACAGATAACTCAACGGAGTGACCTTATATTATATTACTGACCTTGTGGAGTTACGGTTAACTCAACGGACTTACTTCGTTGAGTTAACACTTGGCAACATCTAAGTTTCACTCTCGTAAGTTTTTTATTCTGTTTTTTTACCAGTTTAACCGATACTATGCTTTGGTCAGACCTAAATATTTTTTATTTTTTTACTTTTCTTTCGGTTAGATAGATACTATGTTTCGGTAAAACCAATAATTTTTTAATGTTCCGATCATACCGATGCTACGCTTCGATCAGACCTAAATATTTTTTATTTTTTTACTTTTCTTTCGGTTGGACCGATACTATGTTTTGGTGAAACCAATATTTTTTCTGAAAATTAATATACAATTTCTTTTTTCGATTTAACCGATACTACGCTTCAGTCAGACCTAAATATTTTTTAATTTCCCGGTCATACCGATGGATCCAGTCGGTTGAACCACAACTATTTTTATGTTTTATATATATTTTTAATGTTGTTTTTTTTTATATATAAATAAACATAAAAACTGATTTCTTACTAAATAAAGCTCGAGTAGTCCTCTACTCTAACTTCTTCTATAATTCCAAAGGAGCTTTTTGGTGTTTTCAGAATAGGTTTAAGTCTTTGTCCATTTACTTTAAATATATTCTAATTTTTAGGATTTTCAATTTCAATAGCTCCATAAGGATAAACATTTCGAACTATGTAAGGTCCTGCTCATCTAGATCTTAATTTTCTTGGATGGTTATGAAGTCTAGCCAGATAAAGATATACTTCTTGTCCTATTTCAAAGCTTTTAGGAATAATTTTTCTATCATGCCAGAATTTAATTTTCTCTTTTTCTCTTACAGTCTTTGAATAAGCTTCATTTCTAAATTCTTCTAATTCAATTAGTTGCATTTTCCTATTTTTAGTAGCTTGATTTAAGTTAGTGTTTAGAGTTTTTAATGCCCAATAAGCTTTATGTTCTATTTCAGCTGGTAAATGACAACCTTTTTCATATACTAGCCTAAAGGGTGCCATACCTAAGCTTGTCTTATAAGCAGTTCTATAAGCTCAAAGTGCATCTATCAATCTAATAGCCCAATCTATTCTAGTAGGATTTACTACTTTTTCTAAGATTAACTTAATTTGTTTGTTTGCACTTTCAACTTGTCCACTTGTTTGTAGATGATATGATATTGCAATTTTGTGATTTACTCCATATTTCTTCATTAAGGCTTCAAAACTTCTATTACAGAAATGAGTTCCTCTATCACTGATAATAGCTTTAGGTATTCCAAATCTGGCAATTATATTAGTTCTTATAAAATGTATTACCACTTTGTTGTCATTAGTTGTTGTAGGAATAGCTTCTATCCATTTAGATACATAATCCACCCCCAACAATATGTAATTAAATTGATTAGACATAGGAAATGGACCCATAAAATCTATTCCCCACACATCAAAGATTTCAACCTCAACAATAGGATTAAGAGGCATCATATTCCTCTTTGATATTCTTCCTATTTGTTGACATCTTAAACAACTTAAGCAATATTTATGAGCATCTTTGAATAGTGTTGGCCAATAAAACCCACATTGCAAAATTTTTGCAGCAGTTTTCCCTGAACCAAAATGTCCTCCACAAGCTTGGTCATGATAGAGAGATAATATGCTCGAATATTCAGTTTCTGGAACACACCTCCTTAAAACCAAATCAGGACATTTCTTAAATAAGTAAGGGTCTTCCCAATAGTAATATTTTACTCTTGAGAAAAATAATTTCTTATCCTGTCTATTCCAATCCTTAGGTATTAAACCAGTAACTAAGTAATTAACTATGTTTGTTGGTAAAAAAAGAAATTTTCAATTGACTGAATTAGAAGAAATACGGAGAGAGGCATATGAGAATTCATGGATAGCTAAAGAAAAGAGTAAAGTATTTCATGATAGCAAGCTCTTCCGTAAGAATTTTGAAGTAGGGCAGCAGGTATTGTTGTATAATTCTAAACTACATCTATTTCCTGGTAAGTTAAGATCACGGTGGATAAGACCTTTTGTGGTAAAAAGTACATTTCCTCATGGAGTAGTGGAGATTGAAAACCCTAAGAGTGGGGAAGTTTCTAATGTCAATGGCCACCATTTAAAACCTTTCTTGCAGCAAAGATTATTTAGCCATGGAGAGAATATTGTTTTAATCGATGCTGTCTATGCTGAATCTGATAATTAGTGCTCTTTTGTTTTTCTTTTTATTAGTTTTATATGTAATTACTCTTATTTCTTTTTGTTGATTTTGTAATTATGTACATCTTTTTTTCAATTATGTACTTACCCATCTAACATGCAGGTGTTGGGATCAAAGACTATTTCACTGCAAGTGTCATTTGTACCTTTTTCTATAAAAATATTTCTTTTGTGATATTGTTAGTGTATGCAATCTTCTAAGTGGGTGAGAGATAGTGCATCTAGGTTAATTAGACAACCCCCTTTAGAAGAAGAAGTTAGTGTGTTAGAAGAGCCTGTAAGGATGGGAGACCAAGGTATAAACCAACAATTACCTTCTCTTGAGGACATCTGCTATCCTCAAATACATGACCATCCCTCTTGTCTTGTATTACCTCAAGTAGATGGACATAAATTTCAATTGCATATGAATTATGTCAATCAGTTGCCTAGATTTCATGGACTAGATAAGGAAGATGCATATGCATTTCTAAATGACTTTAATGATGTTTGCAACATGATTAATCTACCTGAAGTACCTATGGATGCAATAAAGTTGAGATTTATTCCTTTCGCTCTTTGAGATGATGCAAAGCTATGGTTGAACACCCTTCCTGTTAATTCCATTTGTACTTGGACTGATTTTTGTGTTGTCTTTATTAAGAAATTTCATCCTTTGCATAAGACCATTCAAGCTAAGAATGCTATTCTAAACATCTGCTAGCAAACCAATGAACCTTTTTGGAAATATTTTGAACGTTTCAATAGATTAGTGGCAAGATGTCCTAATCATGGTCTACCTAAATCAAGACAGTGTCAAGTAATCTATGAAGGATTGGATTATCAGACCAAGTTGATGTTAGAATCTATATGTCCTAGACGATTCATGAGATTAGATGAAGTCAGTGCATGGGATAGACTTGTGGACCTTGCTAAGAGAACAATAGAAATGGAAAGTTCATCAAATAGAACATTTGATAGAACTTTGGCAAGAGGAATGCACACAATAGACCCCATGGTAGGCATGGAAGCTAGGATGTCGTCCATGGTTAAAAAAGTAGAAGATCTGATTATAAGTCAACAAAAGGGAAAAGATAAAGTGATTGAAGTCAAGTGTATAGCATGTGGAATTCCTGGGCACATAGTGGAAGAATGCCCTGCAATGCAAGGACAACAGTTTGAGGAAGTCAATGCCATTGGTATGGGACAAAGGTCATTCCAACCGTCATCACACTATACCCCGGGATGGAGAAACCATCCCAATTTTTCATGGCGACAACAGGAAGCACTTGGAAACTGTACTGAGCATCATGGTCCCACTCAACCAATTTTTAGTGATAGAATGTCTGCCTTGGAGAAAAGATTCACTGAAATGGAGAAAGGGATTCAATCCTTAATTCAAGTTAGCGGACAAGTAAATCCCATTTTAGCTAGCCATGACCAAGTCATTAAGGGATTAGAAGCAAAGTTTGATAGGTTGTCTACTTCATCTGGAAGTAGAGCACGGGGAGAATTACCAAGTAACACTGTACCAAATCCCCGCTTGGCAGGTGTGCATTTGGCACAAAGAGAGACTTCAGGAACTAACCCTTCACCATCTACATGAGTAAATATAAAAAAAAAACAAAAACAAAAACAAAAAAAAACAAAAACAAAAATTCTTTTTTGTTAATATTTTTATTCTTAATCGCATGCTATAGTTCTGTTTATATAAATTTCTTTTCTGTTTTGACATGTTTGTTAGTTTTGTAGTTATTATTTTTCTTCATCAAGCAAGGTACGCACTCTTCACCTTATTTCTGTATGATGCATTTAAAAGATACATATATCGAACATTATTTCTTCAGCATACTATTCAATCTCCATTGTATGTTTTAGGAATAATACAATTTAAATTTATACATGTGCATATGGATTACATGCTAGGTATGGGGGTGTAATCTTTCCTTGCTTGTTATAGTTTGTTTCTTTTGTTTTTGTCGTCTTCATGCTTTTTATCTTATTGCCTAAATACTTTCTTTTACATTGGGGACAATGCAAAATTTAGGTATGGGAGGGAGGCATTTGATGATAGTTTTTTTTCGATTTTGTACTTTTTCTTGTTTTTTTTTATTATAAATGCTCATAGGTCCTAATGGATAGAGTTCTTTTAGGTATAATTGAGATCTAAAAGTGAATCCTTTAGGAAAGAAACCTTGAACCTTAAGGGGAGGAGAAGAATAAAATTCAAAACCATCCATATTTTTGAGCTTATATGTAGTATTGCACTTACATGAGGCCTTGACTAGGAAGGAACCACTCCTCTTAAAGGGAAACTTAGGTAAAAACTTAGGAATATACCTTGGGGTTGTCCTATGAGAAGGGTAGAATAAAACGGCTAAGGTAAAATTGCCCATTCCTACATAATGATGTGGGAGGCACTCTTAAGGGTAGAGAGGGCTAGGGAGAGAGAAAAAAAAAAAAAACAAGAAAAATGAAAAGAAAAAGAAAAAGAAAAGAAAAAGTAGAAGAGAGATTGATTACTTGTTCTTACAAAAGCTACTGAGTAACCGGTCAACTTTCCCCTAAGTAAGGGATTGTGGTCGCCTAAAAAGGTGCTGGAGTAGGAGGTAATAAAAAAAGAGAGAAAAAAAAAATGAAAAAAAAAAGAGAGTCAAAATAAAAGGATAATGGACTCAAGGATAGACCTTTGGGATTACCTAGGTAACTTGGAGGGTGTTGAGTAGGTTATTTCTTAGTCTTGGCCAATTTCACATACACCTATTTATATAGTACTTTACTTTCTTAGGATGGAAATTGAATGATTATTTGAATCCAATCTAGAAAGGTGAGAGGTGATTGAATAAAGGTGAAGCTAATAGGTCAAGACTACTTAAGAGCAACTTTATCCATGTTTAGGAAACCAAGAGCATATTTTTGTTGTTTTCATCTTTTAATTGTATTGTTTTATGTTATGTTTTGGATTTTGTGGGTATATCCGCTGAAAACCCTCTGGAGATACAACTCCACCATTAGGGTGACCTAGGGGTTTGAAGGCTTGCTACACATGCTAAGTGTAGTCATGATCCCTACGAAAGTGGCCTAGGTTAGTTTTATTTTTGTTATTTATTTCTTAGTTCGTTTGTTTTTGGTTTTTAATGAATGTGCTTTTATATGGCCTTTTTGTTATCATTGTTTAGCTTTAGTCCTTTGCTAAGGGACTAACAAAGACTAGGTATGGGAGTGTGTAAAGTATCAATTTGTGCATTTTATATATGTTAATTCATGCATGTTAAGGATTATAAGACATCATTATATATGTTCTTATAAAGGATTACATGAAAATCATATTTTTAGACATATGCGTGAATTAAGGATTAAATAGTTGATAATGTACAAATTTATCTTTTATCAATTAAACACCTAGTCAATAGCCCTTGTATTAGACATAATTCTTATAATTCTTCAATGTATGACTTTATATTCATTGTATGATTGCCAAATCACTTAAATATGATGTTAAACTAAAGAACTTTGAGTAATTCATGTATGTACATGTGAAAAAAGTTGTAGACCAATACCTTCTTAATTTGGCAACTTTCCATATATGGCAACTCATGCATGCATGTATACTATATTTGCATCATATGATTTATATTCAATGTATATGTACATCCAACTTGGTTTTGAGTTTTATAGGTCAATAAATCATGAAATCAAGGTGGATTAAAGAGGAAAAAACGTGGGCCATTGGATGTAACTTATTGGAGCCCAAGCAATAAAAGCCTAGAGTATTTAAAGTGTTTGACCACTCAATTGTAGGCTATCTCCTTCTCTTCCAACACATTGGAGCCGGCAGTTCCAGCCATTCCAGCATCTTCATCTGGAAAGTCCCATCTTCCCCTTGATCTTGAACAAGCTCCCTTCAAGAATGGTGAGCTTTGGCGTCTTCCACTCCTCCTAGAAGACACCTTCTCTTCAATTCAGACAGTCATACATTAGGATCTCCTTGGGCGTTCATCTTGGTGGATTGGGAGGCTCGTGTGACTGATTTGGAGTGGAGCAAAAGGTTAGGATCTTCAAGGTTGAGTCATTGAAAGCACCATTCTTAGATGTGGAAGCCAAAGTTGTGGGTCTTGGAGGCAAGATCTTGAGGACGTGCACCACTCTTCTTCAAGGCAACCTTAGAAGCTTCACTTGGACGTGCTACAAGTGGTGACAGCCCTGTGGAGCATCGATTTCAAGGACTTTGGGGAGTCATTGCTTGAAGAAACGTGGAGGATTAAAAGGTATGATGGAAAGGAGAGATCCTCATACTAGTTTTCATGTTTTACAATTTTATATGTATGAGCATAGTTTGAGTATGTGGAAGAACGAAATTCTATGCATAAATCTTTGTTTCAAATGTTCTAAATTAAAGATTATATATTGTTTTGATGTTAATTGATATAAGAATTGAGTTCATATCATATGTTTTGTGTGAATGTTTGTGATGGTGTAAATTGTGAAGGCAGTTTTCCGTTTCTCAGATGGCCAGAATGTTAGTAGCTTTTCTTCAAATTGTTTGCACTTGTTCGTCATCTCTAAATTCTGTTTTTTGTTTTGTTTTGTAAGTATAATGAGTGTAGAACAAGTTTACAAAGTTTTAGAATTTGTTAGAATGTTTCTCGAAGCTTTTCGATTTTATTTTGTGAAGGTATCAGCGGTTTTGTGTCTCTGTTGAGTGCTAGTTTTTAGCTCGACGCTTGTGCTGTGTTTGCATCATGTATTTTGTGGAATTCAATTCTGTAAATTTTCCTTCTTAGTGCAACGGATCTACTTTCAAGGCGCGCTTATTTCGTAGCATTTCATGAAGATTTGACGGAGATTTGATTTTTGAAGTGAAGGTGCGTTTTTGGAAAGTTTCCATAACCGTCTACGCCCCTTTCTTAAATAAGATATTGCCAACATTTTAAGTTGATTTAATCCACGAAACCACAGCCATTTGAAAGATATTCCGAGGATCTTTCCAACCGTTATTTATTCTAGATTTTTAAACGTTCAAGTTGGAAGTTATTGGAGTTAAAAGTTGAGCATAAATTCTGTGATTTCCGGATTAATACTCATTGATTTCTTAAATATCTTATCATAACTAATTGGATTTTGGGGTAATCTTATAAACCTTAATTGTGCTACGAATTTTGTATATTAATATTAAGTAATCAGAGTTTAATTATGAATTAGTTTAATGTGGATATTTAATCGGGTAATCATTTTAATAAAATTATTTAAGACAAACTCCTTGTGGATTCGACCCGTACTTGCACATGCTTATTACAATGGGCACCGTGCGCTTGCGGTTATAAATGTAAAATTTGCGCTTTTGCCGTTAATTTAGCGACACATAAAAGCGTTACAATCATGCACCATAGGAAATACCATTCTTGAAAGAACCTTAATAGACCTAGGTGCAGGTATAAATGTTATGCCTAGTTATATATTTGCATCCTTAGAATTAGAAGGCTTAATCCCTACTAGGATTGTCATTCAATTAGTTGATAGAAGTATAAGATACCCTAGAGGAAAAATAGAAGATGTCCTAATTAAAATAAAAAATTTCATATATCCCATTGATATTGTGATTTTGGATTCCCAAAAAATTAAGCATCAGAATCATGATACATCTTCAATTTTGGGAAGACCATTCTTAGCAACATCAGAGGCTATTATAAATTGTAAAACTAGAGTGATGAGATTAGCATATGGTAACGAGGATACTCAATTAAATATTTTCAAACCAGAAAAGTTTGAGGAGTTAGAAATGTCCTTACATACTATAAACTTTTTAGAAGATGAAGGAGATGTGCTGGATGATGTGATTCAAGAAGAATTAAATAGGAAACTAGATTTTGAAACTACAGAAGTAAGTGAAAGCATAGATGTAAAAGGAGATCAAGAAGAGTTTACTATAGAAGATGAGAATGTTCAATTAGGAGCTCTAGTTTTTGATGGTCAACATTTAGAATTGAAACCTTTACTTCTTGAATTAACCTATATATTTCTGGAAGAAAAACGAACATGTCCACTCATTATTGCTTTAGATTTAAAAGAGGATCAAATTTCTAAATTGAAAGATGTAGTAAAAATGTATAAAGAAGCAATAGGATGGACTATGATTGTTATAAAAGGGTTAAGTGTAACTTTATGTTGTCACTATATATATTTAGAAGAAAATGCTAAACCTGTTAGAATTCTTGAGAGAAGATTAAATCCAAATCTTAAAGTAGTCAAGAAGGAAATAGTTAAATGGTTAGATAATGACATAATTTATTTGATTTCTGATAGTTCATTGGTTAGTCCAATCCATATAGTTCCAAAGAAATCAGGATTAACAGTTATTAGGAATGAAAGTCAGGACTTTATACCTACTAGAATTCAATTAGGCTGGAGAGTATGTATAGACTATAAAAAGCTGAATGCTGTTACTAAGAAAGATCATTTTCCCTTACCTTTCATAGACCAGATGCTGGAAAAATTAGCAGGGCAAGAATATTTTTGTTTCCTAGACGGTTATTCAGGATATAACTAAGTTCTAGTAGCATTAAAGGATCAGGAGAAGACAACTTTCACATATCCTAATGGAACTTATGCTTTTAAGAGAATGCCATTCGAATTATGAATGCACTAGCTACCTTTTAAATGTGTATTTAAGGTATATTCACTAGAATGATTGAAGACTTTTAGAAATATTTATGGATGATTTTACTGTATATGGAACTTCATATGAAGTGTGTTTAAATAATTTAAACCAAGCATTAAAATGTTGTGTGGAAAAAAAATTTGGTTTTAAATTGGGAAAAATGTCACTTCATGGTTAAATAAGGAATAGTCTTGAGACATGTTTCAAAGAAAGGGTTGGAAGTAGATAAAGCTAAAATAAAAGTAACTTTTAATCTACCAAAACCTAAATCATTAAAAGATATTAGATCATTTCTAGGACATGCAGGATTTTATAGAAGATTTATTAAAGATTTTAACAAAATAGCTAGACCTTTAACTAATCTATTAAAAGATGTCCCATTCAACTTTGATAAAAATTGCAAAGAAGCATTTTTCAAGCTTAAGACTAACTTAATTTCAACTCCTATAATACAAGCACTTGATTAGAGCCATCCATTTGAATTAATGTGCGATGCATCTGATTTTGCTGTAGGAGTAGTGTTGGGACAGAAGATAGAAAAGTATCCTAGAGTGATTTATTATGCAAGCAAAACTTTGAATGATGCTCAAATCAATTATACTACTACTGAAAAAGAACTGTTAGCTATTGTGTTTGCCTTAGAAAAGTTTAGATCATATCTGATTAGAGCTAAAGTGATAGTATACATGGATCATTCAACTTTAAAACACCTAATAGTAATGAAAGAGACTAAACCTAGATTGATTTGGTGGATATTATTATTACAAGAATTTGATCTAGAAATTAAAGATAAAAAAGGTTGTGAGAATGTAGTAGTAGATCATTTATCAAGATTACAAATAGAAAAATCAAACATTGAAATTAATGATAATTTTCTTGATGAACAATTAATGACTATTAACACAATGCCTTGGTACGTAGACATAGTTAATTACTTAATTACTAGTTTAACACCTAAAGATTGGAATAGACAAGATAAGAAATTGTTCTTTTCAAGAGTAAAATATTACTACTAGGAAGACCCATACTTATTTAAGAAATGTCCTCATCTAGTTTTAAGGATGTGTATTCCAGAAACTGAATATCAGAGCATATTATCTTTCTACTATGACCAAGCATGTGGAGGGCATTTTGGTTTGGGGAAAATTATTGCCAAAATTTTGCAATGTGGATTTTATTGGCCAACACTATATAAAGATGCTCATAAATATTGCTTAATTTGTTTAAGATATCAACAAATAGGAAGAATATCAAAGAGGAATATGATGCCTCTCAACCCTATTATTGAGGTTGAAATCTTTGATGTGTGGGGAATAGATTTTATGGGTCCATTTCCTATGTCTAATCAATTTAATTATATATTGTTGGGGGTGGATTATGTGTCTAAATGGATAGAAGCTATTCCTATAAAAACTAATGACAACAAAGTGGTAATACATTTTATAAGAACTAATATGACTACTAGATTCAGAATACCTAAAGCTATTATTAGTGATAGGGGAACTCATTTCTGTAATAGAAGTTTTGAAGCCTTAATGAAGAAATATGGAGTAAATCACAAAATTGCAACATCATATCATCTGCAAACGAGTAGACAAGTAGAAAGTGCAAACAAACAAATTAAGTTAATCTTAGAAAAAGTAGTAAATCCTACTAGAACAGATTGGGCTAATAGATTAATAGATGCACTTTGAGCTTATAGAACTGCTTATAAGACAAGTTTAGGTATGTCACCTTTTAGACTAGTATATGGAAAAAGTTGCCATTTACCAGCTGAAATTGAACATAAAGCCTATTGGGCATTAAAAACTCTAAACACTAATTTGAATCAAGCTACTAAAAATAGAAAAATGCAATTGATTGAATTAGAAGAATTTAGGAATGAAGCTTATTCGAAGACTGTAAAAGAAAAACAGAAAATGAAGTTCTAGCATGACAAGAAAATTATTCAAAAAACTTTTGAAATAGGACAATAAGTATATCTTTACATGACTAGACTTCATAACCATCTAGAAAAACTAAGATCTAGATGGGCAGGACCTTACATAATTTTAAATATTTATCCCTATGGAGCAATTGAAATTAAAAATCCTAAAATCAAAATATATTTAAAGTAAATGGACAAAAACTTAAACCTATTCTGAAAATTCCAAAAAGTTCCTTTGGAATTATAGAAGAAGTAAGAGTAGAGGACAACTCAAGCTTTATTTAGTATGATATATATATACCTAAAAAAAAAACTTATTTTGAAGTTAGTCATGTGTTGAGTATTTTTGTTTTGATGATGTGTGCTGAATGAAAATAATCATATTTGCTCAATTACTATTGCTTGTGAAAAGAAATTAAAATCATCAATTAATACAGAAAAAGCTTACTGATATAAATACTTGTCTGTATTGGATCTGAAGCTAATAACTAGTCGTTTCGTTGCACTAATTTCTCATTTAGCTAAACGTTAAGTTAACATGTGGTTTTATTGAAAAGCATGATATGTTTTAAAGTTATATCTTCTGTATCATGAACAGTGCACGTTTAAACAACTCGTTAAGTTAGAGTTTTGTTTGTATAGAGGTCACGTGAGAACTCGTTAAGTTAAAGGCTTAAAGGTTAAAATAGGTCACGTGATAACTCGTTAAGTTAGTGAGTAAAAGAAGAGATGAACTCATTAAGTTAGTGTTATACACGTGGTGAAATTATAAGTTACGAATGTTGTATTGTATCACGTGAGGTGCACATGTTTAACTCGTTAAGTTAACATAACTAAATGCGTTGAGTTGTTATATTGAACACTAAGGCAACGCGTTAGGTTAGCGTTATAAACTTAAGTTGTTATTTTTGCACAAGGTAAAATTCTTATTATAAAAACATTTGTTTATTACTGAATCAGTGAGTTAAAGTTTTTCAGAGACTTACAATCATAACTATCCGAAAGGTAACTTAAGTCATGTTTTCAGGTCTTGACACGTGTCTCACTAGTTTTATAATATAAAGAGTTTTTCAGTGACTTACATCTGTAACTATCCGAAATTTAAACTATTTTCGGTGAGTTATTGTTTAACCTTCCGAAAGAAAGGTTAAGCTGGTTCGTTGAGTTATCATAACATAATGGAGATGGTTCGTTGAGATAGCATAACACCACAGACTTAGTTCGTTGAGTTAGCTACAGTACTTGTCACGTGAAATGGCACATGGTGAACTCGTTAAGTTAGAAACGTTAAGTTATATATATATACTTGTGTTACTCGTTTAGTTAACATTAAAGTAACGACTTCTTATTACACTAATGAAAAACTTTTGGACAAGAAAGTTTATTTTGCAGGAAATTTTTCAGAGATCCAAGACTGATGATAAAAGGAAATTCGAAATATAAACGTGGGTTGGAACGTGTGTGTTTCGATGAACGAAAAAGAAAAGACGTGGAGAAGTGGAAAACTGGTAGTGATTAAACGTGGAGGATATACATGAAATGAAGATACAGTATAAAAGGCATAGAGTTCTCGTTGATCAAACCATCCTTGCACACAAAAAGAAAAATCTTTTCAAGGATCAAACCATCCATCCCTATACACCAAAAGAAAAATCTTTTTCAGGGATCAAAAACACCTCTTTGGGCAAAATCTCTCAAGTGGAAGAAAATTCAGTGAAGCATAAAAAGGTAAGACTTTTGTCACTGAAGATTTGAAGTATCAGAAGAAAGCAAATTCGGTGAAGTAGAGAAAGACAAGATATTCGTCACTGAAGAATTGCTGAAGAAGAAAAAGAAGAAGAAGAAAGATCTCAAATAGGGAGAAATGTTTTAAATTCCGCAAATTAGTTTTCTCTGTTTGTAGTTATGAAATTGTTTAGATGATACATGGTATCGAGATATAATTGCATTTACAATTTCTGAGGAGAATTGAATTGTATATTGTAATTGAAACCTTGAATAAAAATGATTTTATAAAAACAATGTCTCAGACTTGTTTTTGAGTTTTAAAGTTTCAATTATATTTCAAAAAATATTAAATATACACAATTCACACCCCTCTTGTGTAGCCATACGATCCTACATCATGGTTTAACCGAAAGAAATTATCGATTTGACTGAAACACATATTAAAAGAAAAATATTGTAATAATCATACTAAAAGGATCCATCGGTTTGATTGAAATATAAAAATATAAAAAATCTATATATTATATTAAGTAAAATGTTGATTTCACTAAAGTATGGTATTAGTTCAATTGATAGAGAAAAAAAAAAGTAAGTATTTAATTTCGGTTCAACCGAGGTGTTATTATGTGTCTTGAATTAGTTTGTTACACATAAGGGTAGTTTTGTCCTTAGCCACTTGGGGGTATAAAAATGTTATAAATAGACCCCCAACATGTGCTTTTAGAGGATGATGAATCTTGTATCCCTTTGTGATCACCTAGAGAGAATCATTCAGTTGAACTCCATCTGTGGACGTACCCAATTGGGGAACCACGTTAAACCTTGGTGTTTTTGCAGTTGTTTCACACGTTTTTCCCATTTGTCTTCTTCTTTCTTCTCCACGAGTCCAAGCTTCTCCCTTTCCGTACTTCTCTTTGCATAACAAGTGGTATCAAAGTGAAGCTTGAGGAGTTGGCTGTGGATTTGTCTTAAAAGAAGAAAAGAAAGATCTTAGCCAATGCACAAGCCGATGCCCACACCCGTGCCCAACGCCTGCGCCCAACGCTCGCTCCCGACGCCTACGCCTGATGCTCGACGCTAGTGCCCAACGCGTGCATTCACCCGCATTCTTGCCCGCAGGATCATTCGTGTCTCTACCTGCACCAGCGTTTGCGTGCATTCACCCGCGTTCTTGCCCGTGCGATCGTCTACGTCTCTACCCGTGCCAACATCCGTGTGCATTCACCCGCGTTCTTGCCCGCGCCAGCATTCACGTGCATTTGCCTGCATTCTTGCCTGCGCGATCATTTGCGTCTTTGCCCACGCCAGCACCCACGCGTATTCGCCCGCGTCTTCGTCTACGCCAACACCCACGCGTGACCGCTAGCGTCCTCGCCCGACGCTAGTGCTTGCATGCATTCGTCTGCGTCGTTGCCTGCACCAGCGCCCGTGCGTGATCGCTCGCATTCCGCTCGACACCAATGTTCACGTATCAACGCTTGCGTTCTTCATTCGACGCCAGTGCTCGCGGTTTGCTCACGCGATCTTTGCTAGTGACTTGTGTTCGTGACAAAGCATCCGTGGTTGGAATTCTTGTTCGACGCTTGTGATCTTGAATCTAACAACATGCACTTGGTCATCTATCGTTTCCACGTTGGTGAAACGAGTAGTAAGAATTCATATCATAACTTTTGAAGTTTGTTATTGTGATTTTGCAGAATTCTTTTTTCGACCTTTTTGGGTAGATCAAGTGTGGCCAGTTCTTTGGAATTCTTTTGCAGTTCTTTGGAATTCTTTGAAGTTCTTTGGGAATTTTGAGACAATACGTGTGATCTTGGCTCATCTTTGTTGGTTTGGGATTCTTTGCAAGTGATCTTTTGAATTTGGTAGCTGCATTTGTTAGTTGGGATATTTTGAATGAAAGATTCATCCGTAGCTTTGGGATAGCAAATTTTGTGCTTATTTGTAGTCCAAATTCTTTGGTATTTGCTTGCTGTGTTTGTGTTGTTCTACTGTCATGGCATCTTCAGCCTTGAAAGTTGAGAAGTTCAACGGCAAGAACAACTTTAGTTTATGGCAGATTAAGATGAAAGTACTTTTGAAACAGTAGGGTATTTGGACTCCCTTAAATGTGGAGACAACCCTAGATAAGAAGTCTGCCGAATTTGAACAGCAAGAAGAGAAGGCACATTCGACTATTCTGCTATGTTTATCAGATGAGATAATCATTGAAGTAGCAGATGAAAATACAACTTTAGGTCTTTGGAATAAGTTAGAATCTCTATATATGACTAAGTCTCTTATGAATAAGCTGTTGTTGAAGCAAAGACTGTTCTCTCTAAGAATGAAGGAAGGTACACCATTGAAGCAACATTTGGATCAGCTCAACACCATTCTCATGGAGTTGAGGAACATTGGTGTTACTATGAAAGATGAGGATGCTACTCTCATCTTATTGGTATCTCTCCCTCTCTCCTTTGAGAATTTTGTGCAATCTTTTGTGGTTGGCAAAGATTCTATTACCTTGGAGGAGGTAAGATCGAGTCTTCATTCTCGAGAATTGAGACATTTGGCTACACATGGTAGCAATGATGCTAGCGGATCAGGTTTGACAGTGCATCATTCAGAGTCTAGAGGACAACAGAGTAGAAGAGACAACAAGCGTAGAGGCAGAAGTAAATCCAAAGGTAGAATTTCCAAGGACACTTGCAATTATTGCAAGGAAAGGGGGCATTGGAAGGTAAACTGCCCCAAATTGATGATTAAGGGAAATACAATAGTTGTTGAAAATGGAGACTCAGGGTCTAACTGTGATTTCTCCCTTACTGTATGTTGTAGTGTCTACTCCGATCAAAGTTGGATTATGGATTCTGATGCACCACATCATATGACTCCCAATAGAGAATATTTCCATACATATGAGGAGGAAGATGGTGGACAGGTCACTTTAGCAGATAATGATGTTTGTGACAAAACAAGTTTTGGATCTATCAGATTCAGGATGCATGATGGGACGATCAAAGTCTTGGAGAATGTTTGGCATGTGCCAATGTTGGGCAAGAGCCTTATTTCACTAATGGCTCTTTATCAGAAAGGTTTCAGTTTTTCAGGTGGAGGAGGTAAACTTCACATTTTGAAAGGTTCCCTAGTAGTAATGAAAGGAATCAAGGATGGACCTTTATACATTCTTCAGGGCAAACCTATCATTAGATCGATAGCTGCGACAATAAGTGATCAACAGTCTATGTCAGCTATTTGGCATTCCAGGTTAGGACATTTGGGCCTAAAGGGAATGTAGAAGCTCAGTACACTTGGCAGGTTAAATGGTCATCTTTACAGATATTGATTTATGCAGGCATTGTATCTATGGGAAATAGAAATGTGTTTCCTTTGGAAGAGCAGAACATTCTACCAAGGGGAAGTTGGATTATGTCCATGCAGATTGTTGGGGACCATCTCAACAACTCTCTTTAGCAGGTTCTAAGTATTTTCTCTCCATTGTTGATGACTTTAGTCATATGACTTGGGTTTTCGTTATGAAACATAAGAGTGAGGCCTTCAAGAACATTAAACAATGGAAGGCTATTGTTGAAAACCAAGTAGGGAGGAAAGTAAAATACTTGTGAATAGATAATGGTTTAGAATTTTGCACAAATGAATTTGACATTTTTTGCAAAGATGTAGGCTGTTTAGAATGAAAAAGTGCATATTATTAACGGTAAATGATGGTTAATTGCATAATATTTAGCTTATTATATAAGAATTAAGCCATTATGTTATAATTGCACTGTTATATACTTTAATTGAAGAATTTACTTAATTTTGGGGAATTAATGTTAATTTAGTACATTTCTGAACTATCGATAAGTTGTAGGCTGTGAAATTCTTAAGTATCCGAATTTTCTGATAATTCGGACAATTATGTTTAACATACCGAACATATTCGGACAATTATGTTTAACAGACTGAACATGTATCGGATAGTTATGTTTAAATTGCCGAACAGTTATGTTTTGAGAGAATATTTTATTATTTCCTGAAGTACACGTGTCGAAACCATAATGCATGACTTAAGTGAACTTTCGGTAAGTTATCTATAACTATCCAAAATTGCAACTGGGCATCGGATAGTTATCCCTATAATTCTCCGAAATCTATTTTTATTTATAAAATAGCTGAGGACAAGTGTCATGTTCTGAAAAAGTGACTTAAGTGGATTTTCGGTGAGTTAGTTGTAACTATCCGAAATGCATCTAAGCATCGGATAGTTAGACCTGTAACTCTACGAAATGTTATTTTATGGTTAAACTGCTGTTGACACGTGTCGAGATCTGGTAGATTTACTTAAGTTATATATCGGTGAGTTAAGTTTATAAGTATCCAAAATGCACCTGAGCATCGGATAGTTAAATTTATGCACGTGTTAAATTTAAATGCTTTAGTATATCACGTGAGATGCACATGTTTAACTCGTTAAGTTAGCATAACTGTACGCGTTGAGTTACATGAATACACACTAAGGCAACACGTTATATTAGCAGCTTATTTCTTTATATTTTCTAATATGCCACTATAGCGGTTGCAGGAACAGACAGTTGGAAGAGAAAAAACCACATTTGCACGTATCGCATAGGGAGAAGAAAGCATTGCCGTTGATATGAATGAAGGAAATCCAACCGACCATTCAAGTAGAAGCAGTTACTACTGAAGAAATATAAAAGAAAAGAAGAAAAAAGAAGAAGTGTGTGATCGATGGACGACCAGTGTAAATAGAGGAGGAGCACCGAGCTTTCTGTAGACAGTATTGGCGATTCTCTGAAGTATCACACCAACCATCGTTACCACCACCACAATCACCAACCATCGGAGGTCTGTGAGAATACTTTCTTGATGTCGGGTTGATTCCGAGCTAAACACAGTATTTGACAACCACTATGAGGAGTGATCGCGTCGCGGGAAATGAAGCCATTTTCACCAAGTGCCGACTCATATTTCAGGAGATCGTAAAGCTTTTAGCCTTGGCTTCGGGTTGATGCCTGTATGCTGAAGAGAAGATTATCTTGCAATTCTATAGGGAGAGGAGACAGAATTGTAAGTGGTTTAATTTTCAGTGGTGTAATCGTATTGCAAGTAGTGTCGGAAGTATTTACTGTCAAGTGAGATTACTTTACATTTCACCTTTCGCCCATTTCCATGTTCATATTAAAACAAAAATACCAAAAACAATTTATCTATGTTGGTATGTTGTATTTGAGTGTTGTATTGTTTATGTTGTATCGTGATTAATGTTATCTTTATCAGTGTTGTGATTGTTTTATGTTGTTTTAGTTTTACAGTTTACTAAAATTGGTTCGTTCAAAAGACTTAAAGATTTTAATAGTTACTATTTGAATTATCTGAATGTTAGTATTACTTAATGATAAATCCAATGTTAACTAACATTAAAGAGCTTAATTGATGTTATTTACAATCTATGGAGTCGCCCAATGGTTGGCCAAATTCCTCTATAAATAGCAATATTAAAAAGAAAAGACAGGCTCATGGAGTTAACTTAAGTCCATGAGGTTAGTCCATTGAGTTAGCCATAACTCAACGAACTTTGTCCGTTGAGTTAACTGTAATTCAACGGAGAGCTTATTGAATATATAAATTTGATTGTTAACAAATGAACAGTTCTCAAATTCTTCTGCAATTCCCTGTGGGATCGACCTGTACTTGCACATTGATACAATAGACACTGTGCACTTGCAGTTAAAGTACAAATTGGACTTAATATCTAAATTGTATTAAAGGTTGTTTACTTCTAAAAGAAAGAATAGGCATAAAGATAAATTAACTAAGTAAAAACAGAAGTAACAAATTCAAGTTTTTCTAGTGTAATGCTGGGAAAACACAAACAAGTTTTATAGCGCCGCTGTTGGGGAATTGAATTGAATTAAATTAAATTAAATAGATATAAGCAACTGTTAGAGCTGTTTCATTTTAATAGCTAGAGTTGTGTGTTTTCTTCTGTAATTGAGAATATGGCGTATGCTTATGCTCAAAGATTTCTGAAACCTGTAATTAGCATATGTGAATTCTGCAATTCTGAAGGACACGACATTTTTGATTGTTTAAAATTGAGATGTTTACAGATGGTTAGATCCCATGAATAACAAATGAATTATCCTCAATATAATAGAGCCGAGTATGAGAATCCTATAGTTTACCCAATTGATGGTCAGTATAGAATGTGTAATATGTTGAGAGACACAGAAGTTTGGGATAGGTATGACAGACTAGAGCATAGTATAGAGCAAAATCTTGACAAGCTAGAATACTTTATGTGTCAACAACAAGAAGTCAACCAATTAAATTATAAGGAAGCATATTCAGAACCTAAAAAGGATATAATTTACGAAACTAAAAAAACCATAATGAAAATTGATCAAAAATTGAATGTAATGAAATTGGATGATCTAGAAAGAAAATTAAAAGCATTAGACGAATATACAATGAAAATACAAGTTATGCAATAGGACAATGAAAATTATAATATTATAAACCTGCATAATTTGCAAAATATACAACAAACAAAAAATACTAATGTAAGAGAATTTAAAGAATGCACTTTAAAACTAAAAACAAATGAAGATCATAATTACGAAAATGACATACAAAAACATCATAAGAGTAATGAAAATTTAGAAGATGTTTGTGTAACATTAAGATCTGGAACTGATATACCACCAAGAACTCAAAATGAAAATAATATGAAGGTGGATAAGAGTAAAAATCAAAATGATAATGAAAATGTAATAGCTGAAAATCTAGAAATCACTGAAGAATAATCTAAATCTGCTAATGAAGCTAAAAATGATCAAAGAAATCAACTGAAAGAAAAAGAATTATTAGTTGTTGTGTTTTCCTTAGAAAAGTTTAGATCATATCTGATTGGAGCTAAAGTAATAGTATACACGGATCATTCAGCTCTAAAACATCTAATAAAGAAAAAAGAAACTAAACCTAGATTGATCTGATGGATATTATTATTACAAGAATTTGATCTAGAAATTAAAGATAAGAAAGGTTGTGAGAATGTAGTAGCAGATCATTTATCAAGATTACAAATAGAAAAATCAAATATTAAAATTAAAGATAATTTTCCTGATGAACAATTAATGACCATCAACACAATGCCTTGGTATGCAGACATAGTTAATTACTTAGTTACTAGTCTAACACCTAAGGATTGGAATAGATAGGATAAGAAATTGTTTTTCTCAAGAGTAAAATATTACTATTGGGAAGACCCATACTTATTTAAGAAATGTCCTGATCTAGTTTTAAGGAGGTGTGTTCTAGAAACTGAATATCCGAGCATATTGTCTTTCTATCATGACCAAGCTTGTGGAGGGCATTTTGGTTCAGGGAAAACTGCTGTAAAAATTCTACAATATGGGTTTTATTGGCCAACACTATTCAAAGATGCTCATAAATACTACTTAAGTTGTTTAAAATGTCAACAAATAGGAAGAATATCAAAGAGGAATATGCTGCCTCTTAATCCTATTGTTGAGGTTGAAATCTTTGATGTGTGGGGAATAGATTTCATGGGTCCATTTCCTATGTCTAATCAATTTAATTACATATTGTTGGGGGTGGGTTATGTATCTAAATGGATAGAAGCTATTCCTACAAAAACTAATGATAACAAAGTGGTAATACAATTTATAAGAACAAATATATTTGCTAGATTTGGAATACCTAAAGCTATTATCAGTGATAGAGGAACTCATTTCTGTAATAGAAGTTTTGAAGCCTTAATGAAGAAATATGGAGTAAACCACAAAATTGCAACATCATATCATCCGCAAACAAGTGGCCAAGTAGAAAGTGCAAACAAACAAATTAAGTTAATCTTAGAAAAAGTAGTAAATCCTACTAGAACAGATTGGGCTAATAGATTGATAGATGCACTTTGGGCTTATAGAACTGCTTATAAAACGAGCTTAGGTATGTCACCTTTTACGCTAGTATATGGAAAAAGTTGTCATTTACCTGCTGAAATAGAACATAAAGCTTATTAGGCATTAAAAACTCTAAACACTAATTTAAATCAAGCTGCTGAAAATAGAAAAATGTAATTAATTGAATTAGAAGAATTTAGAAATGAAGTTTATTCGAAGACTGTAAGAGATAAAGAGAAAATTAAATTTTGGCATGATAGAAAAATTATTCCAAAAAGCTTTGAAATAAGACAAGAAGTATATCTTTATATGGCTAGACTCCATAACCATCTAGGAAAATTAAGATCTAGATGGGCAGGACATTACATAGTTCGAAATATTTATCCTTATGGAGCTATTGAAATTTAAAATCCTAAAAATCAGAATATATTTAAAGTAAATGGATAAAGACTGAAACTTATTTTGAAAATACCAAAAAGCTCCTTTGGAATTATGGAAGAAGTCAGAGTAGAGGACTACTCGAGCTTTACTTAGTTGAAAATCAGTTTTTTTTTATATTGATAATAAAAAAAAACATTTAAAAAAAATATATATATATATATATATATAATATAAAAATCGTTGTGGTTCAACCGACCGGATCCATCGGTATGACCGGAACATAAAAAAATATGTATATTAATTTTCAGAAAAAATGTTGGTTTTACCGAAACATAGTATTGATTCAACCAGAAAAAATATTTAGGTCTGATCGAAACATAGTATCGATTAAACCGGTAAAAAAACAAAAAAACTATTATCTGTAATATTTTTATTATTATATATGTTTGTATGGGGAGTCCGTTGAGTTACGCTTAACTCAACGAGCTTACTATGTTGAGTCTTGAGTTAGTCAACAAGCTTATTCCATTGAGTTAACTGTAACTCAACGGAGTACTATAACTAAGACCGCAGATAAAATAGTAATAGTTGGTTCAAGAAATGACCCGATTATCTGCCTAAACTTAGGGCTTATTTAAACTAAAACCTAGGATTTTGGGGGCATTATCCGGCAAATCAATTAGAATTTAGAACAGTAGAAATCAGAGCGATTCCGTGTTGTTGTGTAACTCTATGATGAGGAAGATGATGCCTGAATTCTGGGAAGAGGCAGTGGACACCGCACAGTTTCTAAAAGAATCTGAAGAATGGCACACGTGGCAAAAGATCCAGAGTACAACAAGAGAGAAAGAGCTACAAAAGGTAGAATCAGAACTCTTTAACTTGAGGAAAGTTTTGGTTGAGTTAGAAATACAGATACCACAGATAATGGAGACATATATTAGAGTGGCAACTGAAATTGTAGTTAGCAAAAAAAGAAAAATCTAGCCAAACAATGAAGTAGCCCTAGAGTTAATCCAACGTAAGTCCTAGCTCTGGCTCAAAAGACGAATCTGTAGACGAGCTAGCTGGGCAATATGGGAGCAGCAATGAGAAAGGGAACATGAGGAGCCAACTATTGAAAGACTTGTTCTTGAGGAACAGTAGCCAGGACCTTCAGTTCCACCATTTAAGCCGTTGGCACGAGCAGAAATGATGGGGCCTTCGATTAAGGAAGAGTTAAAAGAATTTCAAACACTGGTTCAAGTTGGAAAAAACCAAGGAGAATCAGAAGATTTGGTAGTGGGTAAAGCACACCTAGTGTTTGATGCACTTTACGAAAAGAGGGCTGCAGAAAAGTTGAAAGCCCAATATAAAATCAAAATGGAACAGCATCAAGAAGCTACTGCCAAACCTACTGTAAAAGGAGAAGAGGCTGGTCCTTCGAGACCAGTAATTATAGAAAAAGTTAAATAGGAAGAGCCAATACCTGTGGCTCGAAGGCCTGTAGAGCTTACTTTTGTATATTTAATTTTAGAAGAAGAAGAGGAAGAACAGGCACAATTAATCAGAAAAAGGAAAGGAAAAGAAAAAGTGCCTGCATATGAAGAAATTAAATCTGAAGTACCAATTTTTACAGGGCCTGTGGAGCAAATTTTTATTAACCTGCTATCCGATTCTAAGGAGCAGGAGGAGCTGCAGCAGTAGGAGCAAAGAAAAGAAGAAAATCAAGCTGAAATTAGTCTACAGCTTGTACAAGAAGAAACAGAAATTAGGGCAGAAACTGAATTGCCCGTGACTCCATCCCAATCTGTTACAGAATCAAAAAGAAGAGTAATAGAACAGATTGGTAGTCAGGAGGAAAAAGAAAGAGTAGAAAATGAAGAGGCTGAAAGAAGTCATTTGGACAAAAATAATTTCACAGACTCCACTGAAGAGTAGAAACTCTTCAGCAATTTATGGAAAGAATTCAAGACAAAGTAGAGAGTTCTGTCGGTTTACCACCACAAACAGAAATAGAAATTCAGGAATCTGTTGAAAATGTTGAAATGCAACCTATGTTAGAGGAAGAGCAAGTACAAACCCCTCTAGAACAACAAAGTCACCTTCCTGACCCGACTGAAACAACAATTTTGAATGAAGTACATTTTTGTAGTTAGGAAGCTTATACCAAATACCAAGAAATAAAGGGTTATGACATTATTTACAGTAGACCAGTAAATTGGGATGAAATGCAAGAAATCAAAGATCTATTTAAATTCCAAGGTCTACTACAATTCATTTCTCAATAAAGAGGGCATATAGTATATGAGAATTTAGTGCCCTATTTTTATGTAAATTTAAGAGAAGGAGAAGGAGGATTAATTTTAAACGTGGAGGAAGCTGATGTACAAATAACACCAGAGCTTCTCCACAGCATTTTTGGTTTAAAGAATGAAGGAATAAAAATTTTGGAAGATACAACTACCGTCGAGTGGACTAAACAGTAAATTAAGGATTGTTTAGCTATCAATCCTAGTGTGCCTTTATTAAACAGATTGAAGCATTTAAATGGTAAAGCACACATGGTAGCTAACATTCTGATTAAAAATGTCTATCAACGACAGGGCCATGACATAGAATTAAGTCAATTTGTCAAATGGGCCACATATGCAGTTGTAAATAAGATCCAAATAAATTGGTTTGTAGTTTTTATCTCCAAGTTGAAAATAGTAAAGAAAAAATTATTTTATGGAGATTTGATTCCACTACTGATGGTGGACTATATTGATTTCACGAAATGGACATCAAAAAGGATCAGATCAAGAACTATTTTAGTGAAAGAATACAGAAATTTTGTAACTGCAGAACTAGCTGTACCTTCTAGAGGAATTACACGAGCAATAGAGAGAATTAATCAATTAGAACTTCAATTAGAAAAACCCTAGAAGGAAGTAGATGAACTTAGGCATAGAGATTAAATTGTATTGTTCGTCTACTTATGTAAAATTGTATGAAATTATATGATGTACTTGTAATGTAATTGATTCATATTAATGAATGTAATTTCTCAGATGCAATTTTCATACATGTTTTGGATGTGAAATGAATGGAATTTATTGAATATTATGTAATTTGTGGAACTTTAAGAATGAATATGTAATAGATTTACAATTTGCTGAATGACAGGATAAATGCTTAAAAATTTCTGCATGTTGCAAGGTAAAATGTAAATTCTGCATAACATAAAATGACCTGCAAGTTAAATCTTTATACAATGTTCAGATTTAAACGTATTTTAATTAGAATGATGCATTAATGACATAGATTTAACTTTATTTCAGTTAGCAGAATGAAAAAGAAAAAAGAAGAAGAGAGAGGTACTTACGAGAGTAAAACTTAGAAGTTGCCAAGTGTTAACTCAACGAAGTAAGTCCGTTGAGTTAAACGTAACTCCACGAGGTCAGTAATATAATATAAGGTCACTCCGTTGAGTTATCTGTAACTCAACGAAGTTAGTCTGTGAAGTTAGCAACAGTAACCGACTGTATTCCGTTGAGTAATCTGTAACTCAACGAGGTTAGTTCGTGGATTAAGTAGAACGGTTATTCTTTTAACCATGAACGAAACTTCATCGGTTTAGCAGTTACCAAAATTTGAAATTAGTAGTGGTACATGTACCCATAAAAGTAGGAACCACGATGCACGTTGCAAGCCATGTTCTTGCAATGAGATTTATTCACTTTATGTATGTGCAGTATATATATAAAACAGAATGTTATTTACGAGTTTCCAACACTTTTAAAAGAAAGGAGAATGCGTTGGAGGAACTGGAAGGAGAAGCAGCTGATTCAACTTCATCCGACAACAAATATTTATTGAATGGAAAGCTTCAAACTGGTATGTAATTAATCTTCTACTATTTATTTATGAGCACATGGACCCATTCTCTAAGCATTAAATGATTAGTAAGAACACCTATCTAGGAATTTTCATTGCAGAGGAGTACTGAAAAATTTTCTGAACTGAACTTTAACAAAATTCTTTGGGGTGTAGCTAACCTTTCTTTAAAAGAGAACGTAGAGATGGCTGCTCTAGTAGAAAAACCATTAGGAGAGATTCTGTATCCTGAATTAGTTGATGAACCTTCATATATTCGATTGCCAAACTTTGAGGGAGATAGGTTTGAACTGAAATCTAATTATATTAGTCAATTGCCACATTTTCATGGATTAGAAAGAGAGGATGCCTATTATTTACTTAGAGAATTTAACGAAGTTTGTCAAATGATGAAAATGCCGAACATGAGTATAGATGCTATTAAACTTATATATATCCCTTTTTCTTTAAAAGACACAGCTAAGAGATGGTTATATACTCTGTCGCCTGATTCAATTTCTACATAGACTGAATTTTGCTTTGTTTTTCTAGAAAAATATTATCCAACACATCAAACGATTAAAAAGAAGAAAGAAATATTAATGTGTAGCTAAAAACAGGGTGAATCATTCTAGAAATATTTTGAAAGATTTAAAGATTTACTGACTCAATGTCCACATCATGCAATGAGTAAAGCATAATTAATAGGTATAATTTATGAAAGCATAGATGTTTCAACGAAATCTTTATTAGAATCTACTTGTCAAAATGGATTTTTAAAATTATGTAGTGAAGAAGCATGGGCATATTTAGAAAACTTTGCAAAAAGAACTGCACAGTGGGAAAATTCGGCTGAAGCTATTGCAGATAAAAAAATATTGCCAAAAGGAATGCATGAAATAGATTCAAATACTATGCTTGAGGTGAAATTAAATGAATTAACAAAGAAAATAGAAGAGTTATCATTAAATCAAAAGCTAGCAGAAAAGAATGCAAACATAAATGACTTAGATATTATTTATGCTAGAAATCAGAGAGATAACTTGGGAAATTCTTATAATCCTAATTGGAGAAATCACCCGAATTTATCTTGGAGAAACAACAATTTCCAAGGAGGAGAAAATATAAATGAGAAGAATATAAGTTAAGAAGCATTACTGGAACAAGGATCTAGAATAGAGAAATTAGAAAAGATAATCCAACAATTAAACAATCGTCTAGATTTTGTATTTGGAAGTGCTGCAATTCAAAATCAGAATAGAAATATACCACTTAGACAGAAGGAACCAATGGAAGTTAGACCTACTAGAGAATTGCTAATACAAGCTATACCTAACCCTGTCAATAGAATGGTTAACGAAATTGATACCTCTTTTGGGAGGGTAGCTGAATGAAGTAGCATATCTGAAGCAACTATCTGTATGTATATATTTTTTTATTCTTTTTTCTTTAGTTAATAGTATCGTTGAGTTATTCCTTAACTCCACGAGGATGTGCAGTAGTTATATTAATTTTTGTCTCTGCTAAATTTTTGTTTGTGTTATACAGAATCGACAAATGGAATTGATGCAATTACCGTTGGATGCACTAAGGGAAGTACTGAGTAACTTGTCAGCTAAAGATTTGTGCAGGCTATGTTGTGTATCAAAGGAAATTAAAAACTGTATTGAAGAAAAATATTTTCAGGGACTACAAGCTGGAAAAATGACTAAGATTAGAGATTGATTCATATGGAGGTCATTTAATCGTAGTTCAATTAACCATAAATATCTGGCTATGGAAGAAACTACTGGAATTCCACCTAATGCATTAGAAGGAATAAATCATATTATGGGGATAGATGAAGGATTAATCATATACAAGACGAGATCAAGGTATGCAAGTTTATTATTACCTGATATTTTGATAAGAAATCTTATAATAGGAGAGGAATGGAATATAAGAAGGCCTAATAGATTTGAAGTACTGTTTGGGTCTTCCCAGCACTACAATAGAAAAACTTGGATTTGTTACTTCTGTTTTTACTTAGTTAATTTATCTTTATGCCTATTCTTTCTTTTAGAAGTAAACAAACAACCTTTAATATAATTTAGATATTAATTCCAATTTGTACTTTAGCTGCAAGTGCATAGTGTCTATTGTATTAATGTGCAAGTACAGGTCGATCCCACAGGGAATTGTTGACGAACTTGAGAACTGTTCGTTTGTTAAAAATCAAATTTATATATTCAACAAGCTCTCCATTGAATTACAGCTAACTCAACGGACTAAGTTCGTTGAGTAATAGATAACTCAACGGACTAACCTCGTGGACTTAAATTAACTCCACGAGCCTGCTGTTTCTTTTTAATACTACTATTTACAAAGGAATTCGGCCAACCATTGGGCGATTCCACAGATTGTAAATAACATCAATTAAGCTCTTTAATGTTAGTTAACATTGGATTTATCATTGAGTAATACTAACATTTAGATAATTCAAACAGTAACCATTAAAATCTTTAAGTCTTTTGTACGAACCAATTTCAGTAAACTATAAAACTAAAGTAAACATAAAACAATCACAAAACTGATATAGATAACATTAATCACGATACAACGCAAACAATACAACACTCAAATACAACATACAAACATAGATAAATTGTTTTTGGTATTTTTGTTTTAATATGAACATGGAAATGGGCGATAGGTGAAATGTAAAGTAATCTCACTTGACAGTAAATACTTCTAACACTACTTGCAACGCGATTACACCACTAAAAATTAAACCATTTACAATCCTATCTCCTCTCCCTATAGAATCGCGAGTCTAGAATTGCAAGATGATCTCCTCTTCAACATACAAGCATCAACCCGAAGCCAAGGCTAAAAGCTTTACGATCTCCTGAAATATGAGTCGGCGCTTGGTGAAAATGGCTTCCCTTCCCGCGACGCGATCACTCCTCATAGTGGTTGTCAGGCATTGTGTTTGGCTCGGAATCAATCTGACATCAAGAAAGTATTCTCACAGACCTCTGATGGTTGGTGATTGTGGTGGTGGTAACGATGGTTGGTGTGATACTTCGGAGAATCGCCGATACTGTCTGCAGAAAGCTCGGTGCTCCTCCTCTGTATACACTGGCCATCCATCGATCACACACTTCTTCTTTTTTTCTTCTTTTCTTTTATATTTCTTCAGTAGTAATTGCTTCTGCTTGAATGATCAGTTGGATTTCCTTCATTCATATCAACGATGATGATTTCTTTTCCCTGCACGATTGAATTCCTGTGTGATACGTGCAAACGTGGTTTTTCCTTCCAACTGTCCTATTTCTGCAACCACTACAATGGCTTATTAGAAAATATATAGTCCATGGAGTTACAGAAAACTCAACAGACTTTCTTCGTTGATTTAACTATAAAACACGTGCATAAATTTAACTATCCGATGCTCAGGTGCATTTCGGATACTTATAAACTTAACTATCAGATGCTTAGATGCATTTTGGATAGTTATAGCTAACTCACCGATTAAGTAATAAACAAATGTTTTTATAATAAGAATTTTACCACGTGCAAAAATAACAACTTAAGTTTATAACGCTAACCTAACGTGTTGCCTTAGTGTTCAATATAGCAACTCAACGCGTTTAGTTATGTTAACTTAACGAGTTAAACATGTGCACCTCACGTGATACAATACAACATTCGTAACTTATAATTTCACCACGTGTATAACACTAACTTAACGAGTTCGTCTCTTCTTTTACTCACTAACTTAACGAGTTATCACGTGACCTATTTTGACCTTTAAGCCTCTAACTTAACGAGTTCTCACGTGACCTCTATACAAACAAAACTCTAACTTAACAAGTTGTCTAAACGTGCACTGTTCATGATACAGAAGATATAACTTTAAAACATATCATGATTTTCAATAAAACCACATGTTAACTTAACGTTTAGCTAAATGAGAAATTAATGCAACGAAACGACTAGTTGTTAACTTCAGGAAACTTTCAAAACATAACTGCTCAGCAATTTAAACATAACTATCTGATACATATTCGGTCTGTTAAACATAACTGTCTGAATTTGTTCGGTATGTTAAACATAAATGTCCAAAATATCAGAAAATTCGGATACTTAAGAATTTCACAGCCTACAACTTACCGACAGTTCATAAATGTACTAAATTAACATTAATTGCCCCAAATTAAGTAGATTCTTCAATTAAAGCATATAACAGTGCAATTATAACATAATGGCTTAATTCATCTATGATAAGCTAAATATTGTGCAATTAACCATCATTTAACCGTTAATAATATGCACTTTTTCATTCTAAACACTTCCCCCATACCTAATTTTTGCTAGTCCCTTAGGAAATTAAGATCTAATTAATTGGTCTTTAAAAGTGCTTGTATGGAAATTTTTTGTATTTAGAATTAAAACACGAAAATCCCAAATTTTACATTTATAAACCGCAAGTGCACGGTACCTATTGTATTAAGCATATGCAAGAGCGGGTCGATCCACAAGAAGCTTGTCTTAAACGAATTCAAGGAAATAAATGCTTAGCAAAATATTCACATCACTAAAACCATGATAAAAACCTTAATTACATATTAATAGGTAATAATTACATAAATACGATAAAGAGTTCAAGTATCATCATAAATCTAAGAAGCTCCTAAGGTTAAACCTTAGGAAACTCAAGAAAATTAATGAGTTTCGTCTCCGAAATTACAGAAATTAAGCTCTACTTCTAACTCTCCTTACATCCAACTTGGACATTGAAAAATCCAGAGAAAATATTGTCTGGAAAGATCCTCGAGTTATCTTCGAAATGACAGTAATTTCATAGACTAAATCATTATAAAAGTCTAGAAGTGTTGTATTTACTGACAGGGCGCACAACCGTTATGTAAACTTTCCAGAAACGCACATTTGGTGCAAAAATCATAACTCGGTCAAAACTCCATGAAATCCGGCGAAATCAAAGGGCTTTGAACAAAGACTCGTACTAATAATATGAAAAATTGACATAATAGCTTTCCATAAAGTTTGCAGTGCAGGAAACACTAAGGCGTTGAGCACTGAAACTGGTAGCCGAATAGGAATTCAAAACTGCTGCGACCTCTGATAAAAAAATCAAAAACCAACGAAATACATTCTAAAAAAATACAAACTTTACATGACTGTAATCTACACGAAATTTATTACAAAATAGAATCAAGAAACACTAAAAAACTCTAACAAAAGTGTCTTTTATGAAAGGAGTAATGTAGGGCAGGATTCTGTTTGGCTAGAATCCAGAACTACAAAAATCTGCTCCCTTCCTAACTTGTTCTCTGAAATCACAGAAAATATATCTACTTATAATAACGATTTCTCCCAACATAGGAATTGAAAAATCAAGTAAAAATATGAACTGGAAAGGGTTTCAAGATATCTAAAAGTACACGGTGAATTTACAGTCTAAATCATCTTCAATTGAAAATAATATTAAGCCCTAGTAAGGTGCGCAAAACGATCTTGAAATAATGCAAAACACGCACTCACAGTAAAAACTTGATAACTTTACCAATTCTTCATAAAAATCTATGAAATCACCGCTGAACGAAAGTAGACTTATCAATATAATAAAACCATTTTACAGATATTAAAAACATACTGCACAGAGGGAGAAATCGCATCAGACATTTCCGCAAAACTACTGATCGAAAATGTGATTTCGAACTGAGAATACACTCTTCGTATAAAATAGAAAAATCAAACCAAACATGCTCGAACAATTAAACAAAGTATATAGAAGGAATCGTCTTTTATTTTTCTACAAAAAAGGATTAAGAATTGATGAAAAACATTGAGAAAAACTCGATTTACAAAGAAAAAAACACAAGGAAAGTTTTGTCTTTACAGTAAACGAACACCTTGACTACATGTATTCACATATCTACACGAAAATCATTCATTTTCAGAGGCAAGTTTCATTAAACGAACTAAGATTTTTACAACATAAAAATGAAGATTATACTAGTAAAAATAAACCTAAACATGCAAAGACATATGCAATACACAAACAACATCAAACACAATGATAAGACACAATATATGCAAACATAATGTTAGTTTTTGGTCAACCCACTCCAAGTTATACCTTTAAATCTCAAACACCTTGAAGTAATCTCTTGAAGTTGGCCTCCCTCACGTCCTCAAGACTCCAACATGGCCTGTCACACCACGTTTTCCTCTTGAAATACTAAGGGGCTTCAAGATTTCACCAAAGGATGAAGGCAACAAGCTTCCTTCTCATGGACGTCCACCAACCATGCCCTAGTTAGCTCCTTCCTTGCTTTCTCTACGCATATCACCTTCAAATCGGATGAAGAGGCCTCTCCACAAGAGGTTCCTACTGTCCTCCACGCAAGAAAGTTGTACACTGAAGAAGAAGGGGAGTTGCACCCAACAAAATCACCTTCTATGCATCCACGTCCTTCCTTGGAGCTTCCACGAACACGCCTCCCTTGGGTCCAACTTGCTCTCTACACGCACCACTGAAATCAGCAACACCGGAGAGGAAGTGACTTGCTTCCAAGGAGCTTTGGCCGCCAGTAATCCAAGGAGAAGAAGGAGCCACGTTTTTGCTTGGAGAGGAGAAGACAAAACCTAGTTTTGGGTTGTCCTTCCCTTTAAATAGACTTGGTAGTTGATCTCTTCCTTGGTAGATCCAACGGTTGAGATTCATCCATCTTATTTCCTTTAGATAACCTTTAAAACTTAAGCAACCAAATTAAAATATAACAAGAAGAAAACATCTAAGACATCTAAGTAAATAATCACTATTCATTCCCATGATCATTAAGTTAATAATTAACAAAAGGGTTAAGTTGTGCAAATTTAAGTCATTAAATCTCATAATCATGCATACTCATGTAAATGCCTATGTGATGATATTTCAATTATAATCGTGCATTATTTAACATTTAAGTCATAAGAAGCACAAATAATATCACATAAAAATGCACAATTTTACTCCTTATAGTGCTAGAATTAATTCTTCCCCTTTTGTTTTTCTTCTGTTTAGCATAAAAATATATTCTATATGTTTCAGTAATCAACCTGCAAATATATTTAGAATATATGTAAATTACATACCAAGTATATCATCATCATATAGGTGTTAATTATATTATCATTTGTTCTTCTTTTCATCATCTATCATCTTGAATTTTTCAAAAAGATTTCTAGAAGAAATTTCAACAACATACGAATCAAAATACAATCTAATTCAATATGATTAAGACAAGTAGAATAAAGAATTGTATCTCCATTAAACAACTTCAAAAGTCAATTACAGATTCATATTTTAGCAATTCTAGATAACAGAAAATATACTCGATTCATAAGATATCTGTATTTCACAAAACACTTGTATCTTTTCAGAACAGTATATGTATTTTTTCTTTTCTTTCTTTTTTTTTTCTTTTTTTTTTCGTACTTTAAAAGTTAATTTGACAAGCTTGAATCATGCAAGAGCTTTCTAATGTACCCATGTAACGAGCTTTCAGTCAACAATCCCATATCTGATCAGGATCTTAGGTTGTCAGATTTTAAGAGTCCTTTTTCAGGTCAACAATCCTTACATACCTATTTGCTCAAGTACAAAAGACTCGTGATCAAACAAGTCAATAAACTCTTTTTTTTTTTTTTTTTCTCAATCAAAACTACAAACACAAAACAAAACATTAATCACATACTATATATGTATGTATTTCATTAATACAGATGTAGTAAAACACCAATCTCATATAGTTCTACTTCTATCATTTACTGAAAATATGAATCCATCTCAATAAGCTCATACTTTTTTTGTAGTTTAATAAGATCTACACATAAATCATTCTACAAGTTCAATCAGTCAAATTAGATGTATCTTTAATCATATGTGTTTCATTTAATCTAGAATTCACATCTCAGCTCTTTCAGGACTTCAGATAATTTACTGATTTTTCATTAAGCATTCTGATTTCATTTTAAAATCGTGAAACTGTTAAACTCATGAAATTCAAAAAAAACATAACATACTATATCTAGATTTGCATAACTAGTAAATTCAATAGCATCTTATATAGCCTTCTAAATATAACATTCAAGCAGTTTATAAAAAATTTTACAGTCTCAATTATCGGATAATCACAGCAAGTTCATAAAAATTTTCAATTTCCTCAAAACTTTGCAGTACTATTTTAATTTCTTTAATTAACAAACTTACATAGCTGTTACTTTAATTACCTCCCCCCTATACCTACATTTTGCATTGTCCTCAATGTAAAGAGTTTGACAATAAGTACAGTAATTGTAGCAGACATGAATAAAGTTTTGTTTGATTTAAAATTCAGGATAAGTAATTGGTTACATACCTTGTTCCATTTGTATCTCCTTCTGCATATTCTGATTTTTTTGATTCAGTCTGAAGCTTTCCATTCTATAAATATTTATTGTCGGATGAAGTTGAATCAGCTGCTTCTCCTTCCAGTTCCTCCAACGCTTTCTCCTTTCTTTTAAAAGTGCCAGTAACTCGTAAATAACATTCTATTTTATATATATACTACGCATCCATAAAGTGAATAAATCTCGTTGCAAGAACGTGTCTTGCAACATGCATCGTAGTTCCTATTTTTATGAGTACGTGTACCACTACTAATTTCAAATTTAGGTAACCACTAAATCGACGAAGTTTCATTCGTGGTTAGAAGAATAACCGTTCTGCTTAATCCACGAACTAACCTCGTTGAGTTACAGATTACTCAATGGAACACAGTCAGTTACTATTGCTAACTCCACGGACTAAGTTCGTTGAGTTACAGATAACTCAACGAAGTGACCTTATATTATATTACTAACCTCGTGGAGTTACGGTTAACTCAACGGACTTACTTCGCTGAGTTAACACTTAGCAATAACTAAGTTTTACTCTCGTAAGTTCCTCTTTGTTCTTATTTTCTTTGTTTATTCTGCTAACTAACATAAAGTTAAATCTATGTCATTAATGCTTCATTTTGATTAAAATACATTTAAATCTGAACATTATATAAATATTTAACTTGCAGGTCATTTTATGTTATGCAGAATTTATATTTTACCTTACAACATGCATAAATTTTTAAGCAGTTATCCTATCATTCAGCAAATTGTAAATCTGTTACATATTCATTCATAAAGTTCCACAAATTACTTAATTTTCAATAAATTCCATTCATTCTCACATCCAACACACGTATGAAAATTGCATCTGAAAAATTATCTTCATTAATATGAATCAATTACAATACAAGTACATCATACAATTTCATACAATTTTACATAAGTAGACGAACAATACAATTTAATCTCTATGCCTAAGTTCATCTACTTCCTTATGGAGTTTTTCTAATTGAAGTTCTAATTGATTAATCCTCTCTACAGCTCCTGTAATTTCTCTAAAAGGTACTGCTAGTTCTACAGCTACAAAATTTCTGTATTCTTTCACTGAAATGGTTCTTGATCTGATCCTTTTTGATGTTCATTTAGTGAAATCGATACAGTCCACCATCAATAGTGGAATCAAATCTCCATAAAATAATTTCTTCTTCACTGTTTTCAGCCTGGAGATAAAAACTGCAAACCAATTTATTTGGATCTTATTTAAAACTGCATACGTGGCCCATTTGACAAATTGACTTAATTCTATGTCATGGCCCTGTCATTGATAGACATTCTTAATCAGAATGTTCGCTACCATGTGTGCTTTACCATTTAAATGCTTCAATCTGTTTAATAATGGCACACCAGGATTGATAGCTAAACAATCCTTAATTTGTTGCTTAGTCCATTCAATTGTAGTTGTATCTTCCAAAATTTTTGTTCCTTCATTCTTTAAACCAAATATGTTGTGGAGAAGCTCTGGTGTTATCTGTACGTCAGCTTCCTCCATGTTCGTGTTTTCCCAGCACTACACTAGAAAAACTTGGATTTGTTACTTCTATTTTTACTTAGTTAATTTATCTTTATGCCTATTCTTTCTTTTAGAAGTAAACAAACAACCTTTAATATAATTTAGATATTAATTCCAATTTGTACTTTAACTACAAGTACATAGTGTCTATTGTATTAGTGTGCAAGTACAGGTCGATCCCATAGGGAATTGCTGACGAATTTAAGAAATGTTTGATTGTGAACAATTCAAATTTATATTCAATAAGCACTCCGTTGAGTTACAGTTAACTCAATGGACTAAGTTCGTTGAGTTATGAATAACTCAACGGACTATCCTCGTAGACTTAAGTTAACTCCACGAGCCTGTCTCTTCTTTATAATACTGCTAATTACAGAGGAATTCGACCAACCATTGGGCGATTCCACAGATTGTAAATAACATCAATTAAGCTTTTTAATGCTAGTTAACATTGGATTTATCATTATGCAATACTAACATTCAGATGATTCAAACAGTAACCATTAAAATCTTTAAGTTGTTTTGTACGAACCAATTTCAGTAAACTGTAAAATTAAAACTAACATAAAACAATCATAAAATTGATACAGATAACATTAATCATGATACAACACAAACAATACAACACTCAAATACAACATACAAACAAAGATAAATTGTTTTTGGTATTTTTGCTTTTATGTGATGGGCGAAAGGTGAAATGTAAAGTAATTTCACTTGACAGTAAATACTTTCGACACTACTTGCAACGCGATTACACCATTGAAAATTGAACCACTTACAATTCTGTCTCCTCTCCCTATAGAATCGCGAGTCCAGAATTGCAAGATGATCTCCTCTTCAACATACAGGCATCAACCCGAAGCCAAGGCTAAAAGCTTTACGATCTCCTGAAATATGAGTCGACGCTTGGTGAAAATGTCTTCCCTTCCCGCGACGCGATCACTCCTCACAGTGGTTGTTAGGCATTGTGTTTGGCTCGGAATCGACCCAACATCAGGCAAGTATCCTTACAGAGCTCCGATGATTGGTGATTATGGTGGTGATACGATGGTTGATGTGATACTTCGGAGAATCGCCAATACTATCTGCAGAAAGCTCGGTGCTCCTCCTCTATATACATTGGCCGTCCATCGATCACACCCTTTCTTTTTTTTCTTCTTTTCTTTTATATTTTTTCAGTGGTTACTGCTTCTACTTGAATGGTCGGTTGGATTTCCTTCCTTCAGATCAACGGCGATGATTTCTTTCTCCCTACGCGATTGAATTCCTGCGTGATACGTGCAAACGTGGTTTTTCCTTCCAACTATCTGTTCCTATAACCGCTACAGTGGCATATTAGAAAATATATAGTCCGTGGAGTTACAGATAACTCAACGGACTTCCTTCGTTGATTTAACTATAAAACACATGCAAAAATAACAACTTAAGTTTATAATGCTAACCTAACGTGTTGCCTTAGTGTATTTTCATGTAACTCAATGCGTGCAGTTATACTAACTTAACGAGTTATAACGTAAGTAAATCTACCTGCTCTCAACACGTGTCAGCAGCAGTTTACACATAAAATAACATTTTGGAGAGTTACAGGTATAACTATCCGATGCTCAGATGCATTTTCGGGTACTTAAGAATTTCACAGCCTGCAATTTACCGATAGTTCATAAATGTACTAAATTAATATTAATTCCCCAAAATTAAGCAGATTCTTCAATTAAAGCATATAATAGTGCAATTATAACATAATGGCTTAATTCTCATATGATAAGCTAAATATTATGCAATTAACCATCATTTAACCATTAATAATATGCACTTTTTCATTCTAAACACTTCCCCCATACCGAAATTTTGCTAGTCCCTTAGCAAACTAAGATCTAATTAATTGGTCTTTCAAAAAGTGCTAGAATTAATTCTTCCCCTTTTGTTTTTTTTCTTCTGTTTAGCATAAACATATATTATGTATGTTTCAGTAATCAACCTGCAAAGATATTTAGAATATATGTAAATTACATACAAAGTATATCATGTTCATATAGGTGTTAATTATATTATCGTTTGTTCTTCTTTTCATCATCTGTAATCTTGAATTTTCCAACAAGTTTTCAAGAAGAAATTTCAACAACATACGAATCAAAGTACAATCCAATTCAATCTGATTAAGACAAGTAGAATAAAAAATTGTATTTCCATTAAACAACTTCAAAAGTCAATTCCAGATTCATATTTCAGCAATTCTAGATAACAGAAAATATACTTGATTCATAAGATATCTGTATTTCACAAAACACTTGTATCTTTTCAGAGTAGTATATATATTTTTTTTTTTTGTACTTTAAAAGTTAATTTGACAAGCTTGAATCATGCAAGAGCTTTCTAATGTACCCATGTAACGAGCTTTCAGTCAACAATCCCAGATCTGATCAAGATCTTAGGTCACCAGATTTTCAGAGTCCTTTTTCAGGTCAACAATCCTTACATACCTATCTGCTCAAGTACAAAAGGCTCGTGATCAAACAAGTTAATAAACTCTCAAGGTTTTTTTTTTTTTTTTTTCTAAAAATAAATGCACACACAAAACAAAGCATTAATCACATACTGTATATGCACATATTTCATTAACACATATGCAGTAAAACACCAATCTCATATAATCCTGCTTCTATCATTTACTAAAGATATGAATCTATAACAATAAGTTCATACTTTATCTGTAGTCTAATAAGATCTACACATAAATCATTCTACAAGTTCAATCAGTCAAAGTAAATGTATCTTTCATCATATGTGTTTCATTTAATCTAGAATTCACATCTCAACTCCTTCAGGACTTCAGATAATTTTCTGATTAAGCATTAAATATTCTGATTTCATTTTAAAATCGTGAAACTGTTAAACTCATGAAATTCAGAAAAATCATAAGATACTATATCTAGATTTACATAAATAATAAATTCTATAGCATCTTCTATAGCCTTCTAAATATAACATTCAAGTAGTTTATAAAAATTTTACAGTCTCAATTATCAGAAAGTTACAGAAAGTTCATAAAAATTTTCAATTTCCTCAAAACTTTGCAGTACCATTTTAATTCCTTTAATTAACAAACTTACATGGCTGTTACTTTAATTACCTCTCCCCCATACCTACATTTTGCTTTGTCCTCAATGTAAAAGATTTGACAATAAGTACAGTAATTGTAGCAAGCATGAATAAAGTTTTGTTTGATTTAAAATTCAAGATAAGTAATTGGTTACATACCTTGTTTCATTTGTATCTCCTTCTGCATATTCCGATTTTTGATTCTAAAAAACTTTTCATTCCCAGATAAACACAGAATATAAAACAAAATAACATTTAACAGATATTAGTAAATCAGTGTCTTGTGTGGAACCCACGCTTCTATGCCTTCAGTGGCTCACAAGCAAGCTAGTTGGTTTCCCAAAATAGATACCAACAAATTGGATTGATATTTTGTTTTGTTTGTTTTTTTGTTTTTTATAAAATGAACATGAAAAACTTCAAAATTCCTTTTTTTAAAAAAAAAAAAATAAATGCAGAATACACAACATTAAACACACAAAATCATAGCTTAAGAACATGATTGAAAAGTAGAAACAAATGGAATAAATGTATCAGTCCAAGCAAACTTTTTAGGCAGAGTTCTTCCTACTATTAATTCTGTTTTAATGCAGTTCTTGGTCCTTTCTAATTTGTAAACATGCAATATATTATAAATTCCAAATACGAGTGTATTACCATTAATGATATGTAATGCAGAAAGGGATCCTTTTTGGTTCCAAGGTAATGTAGTAGTTTCTATTTTTACATCTATTTCAATATACTCCTCTTCCCACTTCCATTCATTCATATCTTCCATAATCCATATTTGAAATTTCATCAGTTCATCCCACCATCTTATTAGACATAAAGTAGGATCATCTTTTTCATTATACCACATTCCTATTTGAATTTTATTAAATTTTTCAGATGGTGGTTTAGCTATTTCACTCGGTACAAGTAAAATTTCTGTATAATCATCATAACTGTCTATGCTCACTATGTATAAATCAGATCTATATGCTATAGATATCTCCGTGACTAAATATATATAACCATCAAGTATGACATGTGTTTGGTTAATTAATGATTTCTGTCCTAGATATATTATAATGTTTTCATTCCAAGATCTGTTCAGAAAATTAAACACACTTAAGCGTAAATCTTCACCCCAATTTCCTGTAGGTCTCCAATAATATAATTTTTCAGGAATTGCAGAATTTTTATCAGAAAATATTAAAGCTGACCCAATATTTTTAGTTGGTGCTTCAAATATATTAGGTCTTCCTATATTACATTCTTCTCCTGTTATAGGATTTCTTATCAAAATCTCAGGTAATGAT
Source organism: Cymodocea nodosa (assembly GCA_036874045.1). Classification (NCBI taxonomy): domain Eukaryota; kingdom Viridiplantae; phylum Streptophyta; class Magnoliopsida; order Alismatales; family Cymodoceaceae; genus Cymodocea; species Cymodocea nodosa. The sequence continues at coordinate 9,893,421 of CM072342.1, forward strand.
AAACTTGCATACCTTGGTCTCGTCTTGTATATGATTAATTTTCATCTATCCCCATAATATGACTCATTCCTTCTAATGCATTAGTTGGAATTCCAATAGTTTCTTCCATAGCCAGATATTCATGGGTATTTGAACTACGATTAAATGACCTCCATATAAATCCATCTCTAATCTTAGTCATTTTTGCAGCTTGTAGTCCCTGAAAATATTTTTCTTCAATACAGTCTTTAGTTTCCTTCGATACACAACACATCTTGCACAGATCTTTAGCTGACTAGTTACTTAGTATTTCCCTTTGTGCATCCAACAGTAATTGCATTAATTCCATTTGTCGATTTTGTAAAATAAAAACAAAAATTTAGTAGAGACAAAAATTAACATAACTACTGCACACCCTCGTGGAGTTAAGGCATAACTCAACGGACTAAGTTCGTTGAGTTAAAAATTAACTCTACGATACTATTAACTTAAAATAAAAATAAAAACATATATACATACAGATAGTTGCTCCAAATATGCTGCTTCATTCAACTGCCCTCCCAGAAGTAGTATCAATTTCATTAACCGTTCTATTGACAGGATTAGGTATAGCTTGTATTGGCAATCCTCTAGTAGGTCTAACTTCCATTGGTTCCTTCTATCTAAGTGGTATATTTCTATTCTGATTTTGATTTACAGCATTTCCAAATATAAATTCTAGACGATTGTTTACTTGTTGGATTATCTTTTCTAATTTCTCTATTCTAGCTCCTTGTTCAATTAATACTTCATAACTTATGTTCTTCTCATTTATATTTTCTCCTCCCTGGAAATTGTTGTTTCTCCAAGATAAATTCAGGTGATTTCTCCAATTAGGATTATAAGAATTTCTCAAGTTATCTCTCTGGTTTCTAGCATAAATAATATCTAAGTCATTTATGTTTGTATTCTTTTCTGCTAGCTTTTAATTTAATGATAACTCTTCTATTTTCTTTGTTAATTCATTTAATTTCACCTCAAGCATAGTATTGGAATCTATTTCATGCATTCCTCTTGGCAATAATCTTTTATCTGCAATAGCTTCAGCCAAATTTTCTCACTATGTAGTTCTTTTTGCAAAATTTTCTAAATATGCCCATGCTTCTTCACTACATAATTTTAAAAATCCATTTTGACAAGTAGATTCTAATAAAGATTTTGTTGAAACATCTATGGCTTCATAAATTATACCTTTTAATTGTACTTTACTCATTGCATGATGTGGACATTGAGTCAGTAAATCTTTAAATCTTTCAAAATATTTCCAAAATGATTCACCCTATTTTTGGCTACACATTAATATTTCTTTCTTCTTTTTAATCATTTGATGTGTTGGATAGTATTTTTCCAGAAAAACAGAGCAAAATTCAGTCCATGTAGAAATTGAATCAGGCGATAGAGTATATAACCATCTCTTAGCTGTATCTTTTAAAGCAAAAGGGATATATCTAAGTTTAATAGCATCTATACTCATGTTCGGCATTCTCATCATTTGACAAACTTCGTTAAATTTTCTAAGGAAATAATAGGCATCCTCTCTTTCTAATTCATGAAAATGTGGCAATTAACTAATATAATTAGATTTCAGTTCAAACCTATCTCCCTCAAAGTTTGGCAATCGAACACATGAAGGTTCATCAATTAATTCAGGATACAGAATCTCTCCTAATGGTTTTTCTACTAGAGCAGCCATCTCTACATTCTCTTTTAAAGAAAGGTTAGCTACACCCCAAAGAATTTCGTTAAAGTTCAGTTTAGAAAATTTTTCAGTACTCCTCTGCAATGAAAATTCCTAGATAGGTGTTCTTACTAATTGCTTAGTGCTTAGAGAATGAGTCCATGTGCTCATAAATAAATAACAGAAGATTAATTACATACCAGTCTGAAGCTTTCCATTCTATAAATATTTGTTATCGGATGAAGGTTGAATTAGCTACTTCTCCTTCCAGTTCCTCCAATGCTTTCTCCCTTCTCTTAAAAGTGCTGGTAACTCGTAAATAACATTCTATTTCATATATATACTGCGTATCCATAAAGTGAATAAATCTCGTTGCAAGAACGTGTCTTGCAACGTGCATCGTGGTTCCTATTTTAATGGGTACGTGTACCACTACTAATTTCAAATTTTTGGTAACCGCTAAACCGATGAAGTTTCGTTTGTGGTTAAAAGAATAACCGTTCTGCTTAATCCATGAACTAACCTCGTTGAGTTACAGATTACTCAACAGAACACAATCGGTTATTATTGCTAACTCCACGGACAAACTTCGTTTAGTTACAAATAACTCAACGGAGTGACCTTATATTATATTACTGACCTCGTGGAGTTACGGTTAACTCAACAGAATTACTTCGTTGAGTTAACACTTGGCAACTTCTAAGTTTCACTCTCATAAGTTTTCTATTCTGTTTTTTTTTTCTTTTTTTTTTCTTTATCATTCTGCTAACTGTAATAAATTTAAATCTATGTCATTAATGCCTCATTTTGATTAAAATACATTTAAATCTGAACATTATATAAAGATTTAAATTGCAGGTCATTTTATGTTATGCAGAATTTACATTTTACCATATAACATGTAGAAATTTTTAAGCAGTTATCTTGTCATTCAGCAAATTGTAAATCTGTTACATATTCATAAAGTTCCACAAATTACATAATATTCAATAAATTCTATTCATTTCACATTCAAATAAGTATGAAAATTGCATCTGAAAAATTATATTCATTAATATGAATCAATACATTACAAGTACATCATACAATTTCTTACAATTTTACACAAGTAGACGAACAATAAAATTTAATCTCTATGCCTAAGTTCATCTACTTCTTTCTGGAGTTTTTCTAATTGCTGCTCTAATTGATTTATCCTCTCTACTGCTCCTGCAATTTCTCTAGAAGGTACAGCTAATTCTGCAGCTACAAAATTTCTGTATTCTTTCACTAAAATGGTTCTAGATCTCATCCTTTTTGATGTCCATTTAGTGAAATCAATACTATCCACCATCAGCAATGGAATCAAATCTCCATAAAATAATTTCTTCTTTACTGTTTTCAGCTTGGAGATAAAAACTGCAGACCAATTTATTTGGATCTTATTTACAACTGCATACATGGCCCATTTGACAAATTGACTTAATTCTATGTCATGGCCCTGTCATTGATAGACATTCTTAATCAGAATGTTAGCTACCATGTGTGCTTTACCATTTAAATGCTTCAATCTGTTTAATAATGGCACACCAGGATTGATAGCTAAACAATCCTTAATTTGCTGCTCAGTCTATTCAACTACAATTGTATCCTCCAAAATTTTTGTTCCTTCATTCTTTAAACCAAATATGTTGTGGAGAAGCTCTGGTGTTATCTGTACATCAGCTTCCTCCATGTGTGAAATTAATTCTCCTTCTCCTTCTCTTAAATTTGCATAGAAACAGGGCACTAAATTCTCATATACTACATGCCCTCTATCTTGAGATATAAATTGCAGTAGACCTTGGAATTCAAATAGATATTTGATTTCTTGCATTCCATCCCAATTTACTGGTCTACTGTAAATAATATCGTAACCCCTTATATCTTGGTATTTGATATAAGCTTCCTGACTACAAAAATGTACTTCATTCAAAATTATTGTTTTAGTCGGGTCAGGAAGGTGACTTTGTTGCTTCAGAGGGGTTTGCTCTTGCTCTTCCTCTAGCATAGGCTGCATTTGGACATTCTCTTCAGATTCCTGAATTTTTGCTTTTGCTTCTGTCTGTGGTGGTGAGCCGACAGAACTCTCCACTCTGTCTTGAATTCTTTCCATAATTTGCTGAAGAGTTTCTTGCTCTTCAGTGGAATCTGTGAAATTATTTTTGTCCAAATGGCTTCTTTCAGCCTCTTCATTTTCTATTCTTTCTTCTTCCTCCTGACTACCAATCTGTTCTGTTACTGTTCTTTCTGATTTTGTAACAGATTGGGATGGAGTCACGGGCAATTCAGTTTCTGCCCTAATTTCTGTTTCTTCTTGTACAGGCTGCAAACTAATTTTAGCTTGATTTTTTTCTTTTCTTTGCTCCTCCTGCTCCTCAGATTCAGATAGCAGATTAATAAAAATTTGCTCCACAGTCCCTGTAAAAATTGGTACTTCAGATTTAATTTCTTTATAATCAAGCACTTTTTCTTTTTCTTTCTTTTTTCTGATTAGTTGTGTCTATTCTTCCTCTTCATCTTATGAAATTAAATCTACAAAAATAGGCTCTCTAGGCTTTCGAACCACAGGTACTAGCTCTTCCTGTTTAATTCTTCCAATAATTACTAGTCTCGAAGGACCAACTTTAGCTTCTTTTGCAGCATCTCTAACAGCAATTTTGGCAATAGCTTCTTGATGTTGTTCCACTTTAATTTTATATTGGGCTTTCAACTTTTCTGCAACCCTCTTTTTGTATAGTGCATCAAACACCAGATGTGCTTTAGCCACTGCCAAATCTTCTGATTCTCCTTGGTTTTTTCCAACTTGAACCAGTTCTGCAAATTCTCTTATTTCTTCTTCAGTCGAAGGCCCCATCATTTCTGCTTGTGTCAATGGCTTAAATGGTGGAACTGAAGGTCCAGACTGCTGCTCCTCAGGAACAGGTCTTTCAGCAGTTGGTTCCTCCCGTTCTTCAGTTACCTCTTCATTTGCTTTCCTTTCTTGCTCCCAAATCACCCGTTTAGCTTGTCTACAGATTCATCTTTTGAACCAGAGTTGGGACTTACACTGGATTAATTCTAGGGCAACTTCATTACTTGGCCTTATTTGTCTTTCCTTACTTACAACTATTTCTGTTGCTATTTTGATTCGTGTTTCCATTATTTAAGGTATTCGTATATCCATATCTACTAAATCTCTTCTCAACTTGAAAATTTTTGATTCTACCTTCTAAGGTATTCTGTTGCTCTTTCTCTTTTGTCGTATTTCTGATCTTTTGCCGCGTGTGCCACTCTTCTGATTCCTTCAGAAATTCTGATGTATCAACAACATCTTCCCAGAATTCTAGCGTCGTCTTCAACATCATGGAGTTACACAATAGCATGTAATCACTCTGATTTCTATTGTTCTAGATTCTAAATGATTTGTCGGATAATGCCCCCAAAACCCTAGGTTTTAGTTTAAATAAGTACTAAGTTTAGGCGGGTAATCGGGTCATTTCCCGAACTAACTATTACTATTTTATCTGCGGTCTTAGCTACATTACTTCGTTGTGTTACAGGTAGCTCAACGGAATAAGCTCGTTGACTAACTCAAGACTTAACGGAGTAAGCTCGTTGAGTTAAGCGTAACTCAACGGACTCCTCGTACAAGCAAATATAATAATAAAAATATTACAAAGAATAGTTTTTATGTTATTATTATTATTATTATTATTATTATTTTTACAGGTTTAACCGATACTATGCTTCGATAAAACAAATTTTTTTTTTGAAAATTAATATACAATTTTTTTTCCTATTTAACCGATACTATACTTCGGTAAAACCAATATTTTTTTAATGTTCCAGTCATACCGATGCTACGCTTCGGTCAGACCTAAATATTTTTTATTTTTCCGGTCATACCGATGGATCTAATCAGTTGAACCGCAACTATTTTTATGTTTTATATATATTTTTAATGTTTTTTATATATATATATAAACATAAAAACTGATTTCTTACTAAGTAAAACTCGAGTAGTCCTCTACTCTGATTTCTTCTATAATTCCAAAGGAGCTTTTTGGTGTTTTCAAAATAGGTTTAAGTCTTTGTCCATTTACTTTAAATATATTCTGATTTTTAGGATTTTCAATTTCAATAGCTCCATAAGGATAAACATTTCGAACTATGTAAGGTCCTGCCCATCTAGATCTTAATTTTCTTGGATGGTTATGGAGTCTAGCTATATAAAGATATACTTCTTGTCCTATTTCAAAGCTTTTAGGAATAATTTTTCTATCATGCCAGAATTTCATTTTCTCTTTTTCTCTTACATTCTTTGAATAAGCTTCATTTCTAAATTCTTAGATTGATTGATGCACTTTGGGCTTATAGAACTGCTTATAAAACGAGCTTAGGTATGTCACTTTTTAGGCTAGTATATGGAAAAAGTTGTCATTTACCTGCTGAAATAGAACATAAAGCTTATTGGGCATTAAAAACTCTAAACACTAATTTAAATCAAGCTGCTGAAAATAGGAAAATGCAACTAATTGAATTAGAAGAATTTAGAAATGAAGCTTATTCAAAGATTGTAAGAGAAAAAGAGAAAATGAAATTCTGGCATGATAGAAAAATTATTCCTAAAAACTTTGAAATAGGACAAGAAGTATATCTTTATATGGCTAGACTCCATAACCATCCAAGAAAATTAAGATCTAGATGGGTAGGACCTTACATAGTTCGAAATGTTTATCCTTATGGAGCTATTGAAATTGAAAATCCTAAAAATCAGAATATATTTAAAGTAAATGGACAAAGACTTAAACCTATTTTGAAAACACCAAAAAGCTCCTTTGGAATTATAGAAGAAATCAGAGTAGAGGACTACTCGAGTTTTACTTAGTAAGAAATCAGTTTTTATGTTTATATATATATATATATAAAACATTAAAAATATATGTAAAACATAAAAATAGTTGCGGTTCAACCGACTGGATCCATCGGTATGGCCGAAAAATTAAAAAATATTTAGGTCTGATCGAAGCGTAGCATCGGTATGATCGGAAAAAAAAATAAAAAATTATATATTAATTTTTAGAAAAAAAAAATTTTGGTTTTACCGAAACATAGTATCGATTCAACCGAAAGAAAAGTAAAAAAAAAAAATGTTTTGGTCTGACCGAAGCATAGTATCGGTTAAACCGGAAACAAAAATTGTATATTAATTTTCAGAAAAAAAAAATATTGGTTTTACCGAAACATAGTGTCGGTTCAACCGAAAGAAAAATAAAAAAATAAAAAATATTTAGGTCTGACCGAAACATAGTATTGGTTAAATCGGCAAAAAAACAGAAAAACTATTCTGTGTAATATTTTTATTATTATATTTGCTTGTACGGGGAGTCCATTGAGTTACGCTTAACTCAACGAGCTTACTCCGTTAAGTCTTGAATTAGTCAACGGAGTACTGTAGCTAAGACCGTAGATAAAATAGTAATAGTTGGTTCGGGAAATGACCCGATTACCTACCTAAACTTAGTGCTTATTTAAACTAAAACCTAGGGTTTTGGGGGCATTATCTAGCAAATCATTTAGAATCTAGAGCAGTAGAAATCAGAGCGATTCTGTGTTGTTGTGTAACTCCACGATGAGGAAGATGACGCCTGAATTCTGGGAAGATGTTGTTGATACATCAGAATTTCTGAAGGAATCAGAAGAGTGGCACATGCGGTAGAAGATCAGAAATACGACAAGAGAGAAAGAGCTACAGAAGGTAGAATCAGAACTTTTCAAGTTTAGAAGAGATTTAGTAGATATGGGTATACAAATACCTCAAATAATGGAAACATGAATCAGAATAGCAACAGAATTAGCTGTAAGCAAGGAAAGACAAATAAGGCCAAGTAATGAAGTTGCCCTAGAATTAATCCAGCGTAAGTCCCGGCTCTGGTTCAAAAGACGAATCTGTAGACAAGCTAATTGGGCGATCTGGGAGCAAGAAAGGAAAGAAAATGAAGAGGCAACTGAAGAACGGGAGGAACCAACTACTGAAAGACCTGTTCTTGAGGAGCAACAGTCTGGACCTTCAGTTCCACCATTTAAGCCATTGGCACGAGCAGAAATGATGGGGCCTTCGACTGAAGAAGAAATAAGAGAATTTGCAGAACTTGTTCAAGTTGGAAAAAACCAAGGAGAATTAGAAGATTTGGTAGTGGCTAAAGTACACCTGGTGTTTGATGCACTGTACAAAAAGAGGGCTGCAGAAAAGTTGAAAGCCCAATATAAAATTAAAGTGGAACAACATCAAGAAACTACTGCCAAAACTGCTGTTAGATATGTTGCAAAAGAAGCTGAAGCTGGTCTTTCGAGACCAGCAATTATTGGAAGAATTAAATAGGAAGAGCTAGTACCTATGGTTCGAGGGCCTGGAGAGACTATTTTTGTAGATTTAATTTCAGAAGATGAAGAGGAAGAACAGACACAACTAATTAGAAAAAAGAAAGAAAAAGAAAAAGTGCCTGAATATGAAGAAATTAAATCTGAAGTACCAATTTTTACAGGGCCTATGGAGCATATTTTTATTAACCTGCTATCCGAATCTGAGGAGGAGCAGGAGGAGCAAAGAAAAGAAAAAAATCAGGCTGAAATTAGTTTGCAGCTTGTACAAGAAGAAATAGAAATAAGGGCAGAAACTGAATTGCCCGTGACTCCATCCCAATCTGTTACAGAATCAGAAATAACAGTAACAGAACAGATTGGTAGTCAGGAGGGAGAAGAAAGAGTAGAAAATGAAGAGGCTGAAAGAAGCCATTTTGACAAAAATAATTTCACAGATTCCACTAAAGAGCAAGAAACTCTTCAGCAAATTATGGAAAGAATTCAAGATAGAGTGGAGAGTTTTGCCAGCTCACCACCACAAACAGAAGTAAAAGCAAAAATTCAGGAATCTGAAGAGAATGTCCAAATGCAGCCTATGCTAGAGGAAGAGCAAGAGCAAACCCCTCTAGAGCAACAAAGTCACCTTCCTGACCCGACTGAAACAACAATTTTGAATGAAGTACATTTTTGTAGTCAGGAAGCTTATACCAAATACCAAGAAATAAGGGGTTACGATATTATTTACAGTAGACCAGTAAATTGGGATGGAATGCAAGAAATCAAAGATCTATTTGAATTCCAAGGTCTACTGTAATTTATATCTCAAGATAGAGGGCATGCAGTATATGAGAATTTAGTGCCCTGTTTCTATGCAAATTTAAGAGAAGGAGAAGGAGGATTAATTTCAAATGTGGAGGAAGCTAATGTACAGATAACACCAGAGCTTCTCCACAACATATTTGGTTTAAAGAATGAAGGAACAAAAATTTTGGAAGATACAACTACAGTTGAATGGACTAAGCAACAAATTAAGGATTGTTTAGCTATCAATCCTGGTGTGCCATTATTAAACAGATTGAAGCATTTAAATGGTAAGGCACACATGGTAGTTAACATTCTAATTAAGAATGTCTATCAACGATAGGGCCATGACATAGAATTAAGTCAATTTGTCAAATGGGCCACGTATGCAATTGTAAATAAGATCCAAATAAATTGGTCTGCAGTTTTTATCTCCAAGCTGAAAATAGTGAAGAAGAAATTATTTTATGGAGATTTGATTCTACTACTGATGGTGGATTGTATTGATTTCATTAAATGGACATCAAAAATGATCAAATCTAGAACCATTTCAGTGAAAGAATACAGAAATTTTGTAGCTGCAGAATTAGCTGTACCTTCTGGAGAAATTGCAGGAGCAGTAGAGAGGGTAAATCAATTAGAGCAGCAATTAAAAAAACTCTAGAAGGAAGTAGATGAACTTAGGCATAAAGATTAAATTGTATTGTTCGTCTACTTGTGTAAAATTGTATGAAATTGTATGATGTACTTGTAATGTAATTGATTCATATTAATGAATATAATTTTTCAGATGCAATTTTCATACGTATTTGGATGTGAAATGAATGGAATTTATTGAATATTATGTAATTTGTGGAACTTTATGAATATGTAACAGATTTACAATTTGCTAAATGATAGGATAACTGCTTAAAAATTTCTACATGTTATAAGGTAAAATGTAAATTCTGCAAAACATAAAATGACCTGCAAGTTAAATCTTTATATAATGTTCAGATTTAAATATATTTTAATCAAAATGAGGCATCAATGACAGAGATTTAACTTTATTACAGTTAGCAGAATAAAAAATAAAAAATAAAAAACAGAATAGAAAACTTACGAGATTGAAACTTAGAAGTTGTCAAGTGTTAACTCAACGAAGTAAGTCCGTTGAGTTAACCGTAACTCCACAAGGTCAAAATATAATATAAGGTCACTCCGTTGAGTTATCTGTAACTCGATGAAGTTAGTCCGTGGAGTTAGCAATAGTAACCGACTGTGTTCTGTTGAGTAATTTGTAACTCAACGAGGTTAGTTCGTGGATTAAGCAGAATGGTTATTCTTTTAACCACAAACGAAACTTCGTCGGTTTAGCGGTTACCAAAATTTGAAATTAGTAGTGGTACATGTACCCATTAAAACAGGAACCACGATGCACGTTGCAAGACACGTTCTTGCAACGAGATTTATTCACTTTATGGATGCGCAGTATATATATGAAACAGAATGTTATTTACGAGTACCAGCACTTTTAAGAGAAAGGAGAAAGTGTTAGAGGAACTGGAAGGAGAAGTAGTTGATTCAACCTTCATCCGACAACAAATATTTATAGATTAGAAAGCTTCAGACTGGTATGTAATTAATCTTCTGCTATTTATTTATGAGCACATGGACTTGTTCTCTAAGCACTAAACGATTAGTAAGAACACCTACCTAGGAATTTTCATTGTAGAGGAGTATTGAACAATTTTCTGAACTGAACTTTAACGAAATTCTTTGGGGTGTAGCTAACCTTTCTTTAAAAGAGAATGTAGAGATGGCTGCTCTAGTAGAAAAACCATTAGGAGAGATTCTGTATCCTGAATTAATTGATGAACCTTCATGTATTCGATTGCCAAACTTTGAGGGAGATAGGTTTGAACTGAAATCTAATTATATTAGTCAATTGCCATATTTTCATGGATTAGAAAGAGAGGATGCCTATTATTTCCTTAGAGAATTTAACGAAGTTTGTCAAATGATGAGAATGCCGAACATGAGTATAGATGCTATTAAACTTAGATATATCCCTTTTGCTTTAAAAGATACAGCTAAGAGATGGTTATATACTTTGTCGCCTAATTCAATTTCTACATGGACTGAATTTTGCTCTGTTTTTCTGGAAAAATACTATCCAACACATCAAACGATTAAAAAGAAGAAAGAAATATTAATGTGTAGCCAAAAACAGGGTTAATCATTCTGGAAATATTTTGAAAGATTTAAAGATTTACTGACTCAATGTCCACATCATGCAATGAGTAAAGCACAATTAATAGGCATAATTTATGAAGGCATAGATGTTTCAATGAAATCTTTATTAGAATCTACTTGTCAAAATGGATTTTTAAAATTATGTAGTGAAGAAGCATGGGCATATTTAGAAAATTTTGCAAAAAGAACTACATAGTGGGAAAATTCGGTTGAAGATATTGCAGATAAAAGATTATTGCCAAGAGGAATGTATGAAATAGATTCCAATACTATGCTTGAGGTGAAATTAAATGAATTAACAAAGAAAATAGAAGAGTTATCATTAAATCAAAAGCTAGCAGAAAAGAATACAAACATAAATAACTTAGATATTATTTATGCTAGAAACTAGGGAGATAACTTGGGAAATTTTTATATTCCTAATTAGAGAAATCACCCGAATTTATCTTGGAGAAACAATAATTTCTAGGGAGGAGAAAATATAAATGAGAAGAACATAAGTTATCAAGTATTAATTGAACAAGGAGCTAGAATAGAGAAATTAGAAAAGATAATCCAACAAGTAAACAATTGTCTCGAATTTATATTTGGAAATGCTGCAAATCAAAATCAGAATAGAAATATATCACTTAGACAGAAGGAACCAATGGAAGTTAGACCTACTAGAGGATTGCCAATACAAGCTATACCTAATCCTGTCAATAGAACGGTTAATAAAATTGATACCTCTTCTAGGAGGGCAGTTGAATGAAGCAGCATATCTGAAGCAACTATCTGTATGTATATATGTTTTTATTTTTATTTTAAGTTAATAGTATCGTAGAGTTAATTTTTAACTCAACGAACTTAGTCCGTTGAGTAATGCCTTAAGTCCACGAGGGTGTGCAATAGTTATGTTAATTTTTGTCTCTACTAAATTTTTGTTTTTATTTTACAGAATCGACAAATGGAATTAATGCAATTACCGTTGGATGCACAAAGGGAAATACTAAGTAACTTGTCAGCTAAAGATCTATGCAGGCTGTGTTGTGTATCAAAGGAAATTAAAGACTGCATTGAAGAAAAATATTTTCAGGGACTACAAGCTGCAAAAATGACTAAGATTAGAGATGGATTCATATGGAGGTTATTTAATCGTAGTTCAAATACCCATAAATATCTTGCTATGGAAGAAACTACTGGAATTCCACCCAATGCATTAGAAGGAATGAGTCATATTATGGGGATAGATGAAGGTCTAATCATATACAAGACGAGACCAAGGTATGCAAGTTTATCATTACCTGAGATTTTGATAAGAAATCCTATAACAGGAGAAGAATGTAATATAGGAAGACCTAATATATTTGAAGCACCAATTGAAAATTGTGGGTCAACTTTAATATTTTCTGATAAAAATTCTGCAATTCCTGAAAAATTATATTATTGGAGACCTACAGGAAATTGGGGTGAAGATTTACGCTTAAGTGTGTATAATTTTCTGAACAGATCTTGGAATGAAAACATTATAATATATAAAGGACAGAAATCATTAATTAACCAAACACATGTCATACTTGATGGTTATATATATTTAGTCACGGAGATATCTATAGCATATAGATCTGATTTATACATAGTGAGCATAGATAGTTATGATGATTATACAGAAATTTTACCTGTACCGAGTGAAATAGCTAAACCACCATCTGAAAAATTTAATAAAATTCAAATAGGAATGTGGTATAATGAAAAAGATGATCCTACTTTATGTCTGATAAGATGGTGGGATGAATTGATGAAATTTCAAATATGGATTATGGAAGACATGAATGAATGGAAGTGGGAGGAGGAGTATATTGAAATAGATGTAGAAATAGAAACTGCTACATTACCCTGGAACCAAAAAGGACCCCTTTCTGCAGTACATATCATTAATGGTAATACACTCGTATTTGGAATTTATAATATATTGCATGTTTACAAATTAAAAAGGACCAAGAACTGCATTAAAATAGAATTAATAGCAAGAAGAACTGTGCCTAAAAAGTTTGCTTGGACTGATACATTTATTCCATTTGTTTCTACTTTTCAATCATGTTCTTAAGCTATGATTTTGTGTGTTTAATGTTGTGTATTCTGCATTTATTTTTTTAAAAAAAAAAAGGAATTTTGAAGTTTTTCATGTTCATTTTATTAAAAAAAAACAAAAAAACAAGAAACAAACAAAACAAAATATCAATCCAGTTTGTTGGTATTTGTTTTGGGAAACCAACTGGCTTGCTTGTGAGTCACCAAAGGTATAGGAGCCTGGGTTCCACACAAGACACTGATTTATTAATATCTGTTAAATGTTATTTTGTTTTATATTATGTGTTTATCTGGGAATGAAAAGTTTTTCGGAATCAAAAATCAGAATATGCAAAAAGAGATACAAATGGAACAAGGTATGTAACCAATTACTTATCCTGAATTTTAAATCAAACAAAACTTTATTCATGTCTGCTACAATTATTGTACTTATTGTCAAATCTTTTACATTGAGGACAATGCAAAATGTAGGTATGGGGGGAGGTAATTAAAGTAACAGCCATGTAAGTTTGTTAATTAAAGGAATTAAAATGGTACTACAAAGTTTTGAGGAAATTGAAAATTTTTATGAACTTGCTGTAACTATCCGATAATTGAGACTGTAAATTTTTTCTAAACTGCTTGAATGTTATATTTAGAAGGCTATAGAAGATGCTATAGAATTTATTATTTATGTAAATCTAGATATAGTATCTTAGGATTTTTCTGAATTTCATGAGTTTAACAGTTTCACGATTTTAAAATGAAATCAGAATATTTAATGCTTAATCAGAAAATTATCTGAAGTCCTGAAAGAGCTGAGATGTGAATTCTAGATTAAATGAAACATATATGATGAAAGATACATTTACTTTGACTGATTGAACTTGTAGAATGATTTATGTGTAGATTTTATTAAACTACAGATAAAGTATGAGCTTATTGTTACGGATTCATATCTTTAGTAAATGATTGAAGCAGGATTATATGAGATTGGTGTTTTACTTCATCTGTATTAATGAAATACGTGCATATACAGTATGTGATTAATGCTTTATTTTGTGTGTGCATTTATTTAAAAAAAAAAAAAAAAACTTTGAGAGTTTATTGACTTGTTTGATCACAAGCCTTTTGTACTTGAGCAGATAGGTATGTAAGGATTGTTGACCTGAAAAAGGACTCTGAAAATCTGGCAACCTAAGATCCTGATTAGATTTGGGATTGTTGACTAAAAGCTCGTTACATGGGTACATTAGAAAGCTCTTGTATGATTCAAGCTTGTCAAATTAACTTTTAAAGTACAAAAAAATATATATATATATATACTGTTCTGAAAAGATATAAGTGTTTTGTGAAATACAGATAGATATCTTATGAATCGAGTATATTTTCTATTATCTAGAATTGCTGAAATATGAATCTGGAATTGAATTTTGAAGTTGTTTAATGGAAATACAATTCTTTATTCTACTTGTCTTAATCAGATTGAATTGGATTGTACTTTAATTTATATGTTGTTGAAATTTCTTCTAGAAAAACTTATTGGAAAATTTAGGATTACAGATGATGAAAAGAAGAATAAACGATAGTATAATTAACACCTATATGAAGATGATATACTTTGTATGTAATTTACATATATTCTAAATATCTTTACAGGTTGATTACTGAAACATACAGAATATATGTTTATGCTGAACAGAAGAAAAAAAAAACAAAAGGGGAAGAATTAATTCTAGCACTTTTTGAAAGACCAATTAATTAGATCTTAGTTTGCTAAGGGACTAGCAAAATTTAGGTATGGGGGAAGTGTTTAGAATGAAAAAGTGCATATTATTAACGGTTAAATGATGGTTAATTACATAATATTTAGCCTTATCATATGAGAATTAAGCCATTATGTTATAATTGCATTGTTATATGCTTTAATTGAAGAATCTGCTTAATTTTGGGGAATTAATGTTAATTTAGTACATTTATGAACTGTCGGTAAATTGCAGGCTGTGAAATTCTTAAGTATCCGAAAATGCATCTGAGCATCGGATAGTTAAACCTGTAACTCTCTGAAATGTTATTTTATGTTTAAACTGCTGCTGACACGTGTTGAGAGCTGGAAGATTTACTTACGTTATAACTCGTTAAGTTAGTATAACTGCACGCATTGAGTTACATGAAAATACACTAAGGCAACGCGTTAGGTTAGCGTTATAAACTTAAGTTGTTATTTTTGCACGTGTTTTATAGTTAAATCAACGAAGGAAGTCCGTTGAGTTATCTATAACTCCACGGACTATATATTTTCTAATATGCCACTGTAGCGGTTGTAGGAACAGACAGTTGGAAGGAAAAACCACGTTTGCACGTATCACGCAGGAATTCAATCGCGCAAGGAGAAAGAAATCATCACCGTTGATCTGAAGGAAGGAAATCCAACCGACCATTCAAGCAGAAGTAGTTACTACTGAAGAAATATAAAAGAAAAGAAGAAAAAAAGAAGAAGTGTGTGTGATCGATGGACGGCTAGTGTATACAGAGGAGGAGCACCGAGCTTTCTGTAGACAGTATCGGCGATTCTCTGAAGTATCACACCAACCATCGTTATCACCACCATAATCACCAATTATCGGAGGTCTGTGAGGATACTTGCCTGATGTCGGGTCGATTCCGAGCCAAACACAGTGCCTAACAACCATTGTGAGGAGTGATCACGTCACGGGAAGGGAAGACATTTTCACCAAGTGCCGACTCATATTTCAGGAGATCGTAAAGCTTTTGGCCTTGGCTTCGGGTTGATGCCTGTATGCTGAAGAGGAGATCATCTTGCAATTTTGGACTCGCGATTCTATAGGGAGAGGAGACAGAATTGTATGTGGTTAAATTTTCAGTGGTGTAATCGCATTGCAAGTAGTGTCGGAAGTATTTACTGTCAAGTGAGATTACTTTACATTGCACCTTTCACCTATTTCATCAAAAACAAAAATACCAAAAATAATTTATCTTTGTTTGTATGTTGTATTTGAGTGTTGTATTGTTTGTGTTGTATCGTGATTAATGTTATCTGTATCAATTTTATGATTGTTTTATGTTAGTTTTAATTTTACAGTTTACTGAAATTGATTCGTACAAAACAACTTAAGGATTTTAATGGTTAATGTTTGAATCTTCTGAATGTTAGTATTGCTTAATGATAAATCCAATGTTAACTAGCATTAAAAAGCTTAATTGATGTTATTTACAATCTGTGGAATCGCCCAATGGTTGGCCGAATTCCTCTTTAAATAGCAATATTATAAAGAAGAGACAGGCTCGTGGAGTTAACTTAAGTCCACGAGGATAGTTCATTGAGTTAGCCATAACTCAACAAACTTAGTCCGTTGAGTTAACTATAACTCAACGGAGTGCTTATTGAATATAAATTTGAATTGTTCAGAATCGAACATTTCTTAAATTCGTTAGCAATTCCCTGTGGGATCGACCTGTACTTGCACACTGATACAATAGACATTGTGCACTTGCAATTAAAGTACAAATTGGAATTAATATCTAAATTGTATTAAAGGTTGTTTGTTTTCTTCTAAAAGAAAGAATAGGCATAAAGATAAATTAACTAAGTAAAAATAGAAGTAACAAATCCAAGTTTTTCTAGTGTAGTGCTGGGAAAACCCAACAGCAGCCAAAGATGTCAATGAAATACAAGTTTTGAAAGACACATTGAAATCTGAATTTGCAATGAAGGATTTAGGACTGGTAGGTAAAATCCTTGGGATGGAGATTTATCGTGACAATAACATTGGAAGATTATTTCTCCATTAGCATAGTTATGTTCTGAAGATTTTGAGTAGGTTTGGCATGGCTTCAAGCAAGGCCATCGGAACACCCTATGATAGGAACCTGCGATTATCAGTTGCTATGGCACCTTAGACGCAATCTGAAAAAGAGTACATGAAGAAAGTTCCTTATTCATAGGCAGTTGGTAGTCTTATGTATGCCATGATTTGTACTCGTCCGGATCTTGCTTACCCTCTTAGTGTTGTAAGCAGGTTTATGTCAAATCCAGGGAAGAGTCATTGGCAGGCCATGAAAAGGATCTTTAGGTACATGAAGGGCACGTCTGATGTAGGACTGATTTATGGTGTTAAACATAACTGTAGTGTAGCTGGATATTTTGATTCAGATTTTGCAAGTGATGTTGATCAGCGTAGATCCTTAACAAGATATGTCTTCACATTGGCAGATTCCATTATTAGTTGGAAATCTACTTTACAGCCTACTGTATCTTTATCCACCACAGAGGTTGAGTATATGGCAATGACAAAAGCTGCAAAAGAAGGTATTTGGCTAAAGGGGTTACTTGGAGACTCTGGTCTGTAATATGATAAAGCAGAAATTTTCTGTGACAGTCTCAGTGTCATTAGCTTAACGAAGGACAATGTGTTTCATGACAGGACAAAACACATTGATGTTCGTTATCACTTTCTTAGAATAGAAGATCGCATGAAGATTTTGAAGATCAACACACATGACAATCCAATCGATATGTTTATGAAAGGCATTCTTGAACGCAAGTTTAAGCATTGCTTAGACTTAATGTGTTTGCTTATAGTTGACCCTTCGGGACTTTTGAAGATGGAAATTTGTTTGGTTCTAGGTGGAGTTTGTAAATTCAAGGCAAGGTGGAGATTGTTATTATGTGTCTTGAATTAGTTTGTTACACATAGGGGTAGTTTTGTCCTTAGCCACTTGGGGGTACACAAATGTTATAAATAGACCCCCAATGTGTGCTTTTAGAGGATGATGAATCTTGTATCCCTTTGTGATCACCTAGAGAGAATCATTCAATTGAGCTCCATCTGTGGACGTACTCAATTGGGGAACCACGTTAAACCTTGGTGTTTTTGCAATTGTTTCACACATTTTTCCCATTTGTCTTCTTCTTTCTTCTCCACTAGTCCAAGCTTCTCCCTTTCCACACTTCTCTTCGCATAACACGAGGAATATAATGGTTTGACCAAAATTTTAAAAGGTTAAAAAATTAAGAGTTGGTTAGACTGGAAATTCTTCGGTCTAGACTAAATTAAAAATTATCATTTTAAGTAGTTTTATTAGTTATAACTTTACGGGAAGTCTGTTGAGTTACACTTAACTCAACAAACTTACTCCGTTGTGTCTAGGATAAGTTAACGAGCTTACTCCGTTGAGTTAACTGTAACTCAACGGTAACTCAACGGAGTACTGTAGTTAAGTCCACAAACTTAGTTCGTAGAGTTAATCGGAACTCCATGGAGAAGTGAGTGAGATAGCGAGAGTTTGTGTAGGAAAATGATCCAATTACCTGCCTAAAACTTAGGGTTTATTTATACTAAAACTTAGGGTTTGGAGGCATTGTCCGTAAAATCATTTAGAACTTAGAATAGTGAAGATCAAAGCAATTCTATTCTGTTCCATCACACCATGAGGTCAAGATGATGCTAGAGTTCTGGGAGGAAGTTGACACCATGAGATTTCTTAGAGAATCAGAAGAATGACATACAAGACAAAAGATCAGGAACACAACTCAGGAAAAAGATCTACAAAAAGTAGAATCTGACATCTTCTACTAGAGGAAAGTTTTAGTAGATTTAGATATTAAGATACCTCAGATTGTAGAAATAAGGATTAAGGTAGCAACAAAAGTTGTAGTAAATAGAGAAAGGAAAATCAAACCTAGCAATGAAGTTGCCTTAGAATTGATCCAATGCAAGTCTAGATTATGGTTCATGTGACATATTGGTGGACATGCCAGGTGGGCAATCTGGGAGCAATAGAGTAAAGCAACTTAAGAACTTGTAGCTACAGAGTCGGTTGCTGAAAAACCAGTAACTGAGGAACAGTAGCCAGGACCTTCAATTCTACCAATAGAACCATTACAATGAGTAGCATTTGCTTGGCCGAGAACTAAAGAAGAAGATAAAGAGTTTGCTAGCTTGGTGAAAACAACAAAAGACCAAGGAGATGATGATGAAATGGCTATGGCCAAGGCACATATTCTGTATGATGCTATAAAGAGGAAATAGGTTGAAGAAAAGTTGAGGGCCCAATATGAAATTAAAGTACAGCAGCATCAGGAAGTAGCTAGATCAATGGTTGCAAAAGAAACTGAAGCTAGTCCTTTAAGACTAGTGATTATAGAAAGAGTAAAACAGGAAGAACCAGTACCTATGGCTTGAGGGCCTATAGAGCCTATCTTTGTAGATTTAATCTCAAAGGAGGAAGAGGAAGACCAAGCACAACTATTTAGAAGAAGGAAAGGAAAAGAGATAGTGCTTGAAGCTCCTATAGAGATTAAACCTGAGCTTTTAATATCAGAAGGGCCTGCAGAGCTCATTTTTGTAGACCTGCTATCCGAATTTAAGGAGGAACAGCAGCAAAAGCAAAGAGAAGAAGGAAAACAGGCTGAAATTAGTCTGCAGCCTGTACAAATAGAAGAAACTAAAGTAAGGGTAGAAGCTGATTTGCCCACGACTCCATCCCAATCTACCACAAAATCAGAAAGAACAATGACAATGCAGATTGGTAGTCAAGAGGAAGAAGAAATAGAAGAAGCTGAACAAGTACATATTGAATAAAAAAGAAATGACTCGACAGATTCCACTGAAAAGGGAGAAACTCTTTAACAATTAATTAAAAGAATTCAAGATAGAGTGGAGAGTTCTACTGGCTCTCCACCATATATTGAAAGAGGAGCTGAAATGCAGGAATCTCCGGATCATCTCTAACAAATTCAAGTTCAGCAAATTCAAGTTAATTACACAACTACATAAAAAGAATTATTAGCTGTTGTGTTTACTTTAGAAAAGTTTAGAACATATCTGATTAGAGCTAAATTAATAGTACACATGGATCATTCAGCTCTAAAACATCTAATAAAGAAAAAAGAAACTAAGCCTAGATTGATCTGATGGATATTATTATTACAAGAATTTGATCTAGAAATTAAAGATAAAAAAGGTTGTGAAAATGTAGTAGCAGATCATTTATCAAGATTACAAATAGAAAAATCAAATATTGAAATTAAGGATAATTTTCCTAATGAACAATTAATGACCATCAAAATAATACTTTGGTATGCAGACATAGTTAATTACTTAGTTACTAGTCTAACACCTAAGGATTGGAATAGACAGGATAAGAAATTGTTTTTCTCAAGAGTAAAATATTACTATTGGGAAGACTCATACTTATTTAAGAAATGTCCTGATCTGGTTTTAAGGAGGTGTGTTCCAGAAACTGAATATCCGAGCATATTGTCTTTCTGTCATGACCAAGCTTGTGGAGGGCATTTTGGTTCAAGGAAAACTGCTGCAAAAATTCTGCAATGTGGATTTTATTGGCCGACACTATTCAAAGATGCTTATAAATATTGCTTAAGTTGTTTAAGATGTCAACAAATAGGAAGAATATCAAAGAGGAATATGATGCCTCTTAATCCTATTGTTGAGGTTGAAATCTTTGATGTGTGGGGAATAGATTTTATGGGTCCATTTCCTATGTCTAATCAATTTAATTACATATTGTTGGGGGTGGATTATGTATCTAAATGGATAGAAGCTATTCCTACAAAAACTAATGACAACAAAGTGGTAATACATTTTATAAGAACCAATATATTTGCCAGATTTGGAATACCTAAAGCTATTATCAGTGATAGAGGAACTCATTTCTGTGATAGAAGTTTTGAAGCCTTAATGAAGAAATATGGAGTAAGCCACAAAATTGTAACATCATATCATCCGCAAACAAGTGGACAAGTAGAAAGTACAAACAAACAAATTAAATTAATCTTAGAAAAAGTAGTAAATCCTACTAGAACAGATTGGGCTAATAGATTGATAGATGCACTTTGGGCTTATAGAACTGCTTATAAAACGAGCTTAGGTATGTCACCTTTTAGGCTAGTATATGGAAAAAGTTGTCATTTACCAGTTGAAATAGAACATAAAGCTTATTAGGCATTAAAAACTCTAAACACCAATTTAAATCAAGCTGCTGAAAATAGGAAAATGCAATTAATTGAATTAGAAGAATTTAGAAATGAAGCTTATTCGAAGACTGTAAGAGAAAAAGAGAAAATAAAATTCTGGCATGACAGAAAAATTATTCCAAAAGGCTTTGAAATAGGACAAGAAGTATATCTTTATATGGCTAGACTCCATAACCATCTAGGAAAATTAAGATCTAGATGGGCAGGGCGTTACATAATTCGAAATATTTATCCTTTTGGAGCTATTGAAATTGAAAATCCTAAAAATCAGAATCTATTTAAAGTAAATGGACAAAGACTTAGACCTATTCTAAAAACACCAAAAAGCTCCTTTGGAATTACAAAAGAAGTCAGAGTAGAGGACTATTCGAGCTTTACTTAGTAAGAAATCAGTTTTTATGTAGATATAAAAAAATATATATATAAAATATAAAAATCATTGCGGTTCAACTGATCGGATCCATCGGTATGACCAAAACATAAAAAATATGTATATTAATTTTCAGAAAAAATGTTGGTTTTACCGAAACATAGTATCGGTTCAATTGGAAAAAAAATTAGGTCTAACTGAAACATAGTATCAGTTAAACTGGTAAAAAAATAGAAAAACAATTATCTTAAGTATTTTTATTATTATATCTATTTATACGGGAAGTCCATTGAGTTATGCTTAACTCAACGAGCCTACTCCGTTGAGTCTTGAGTTAGTCAACGAGCTTATTCCGTTGAGTTAACTGTAACTCAACGGAGTACTATAGCTAAGACCGCGGATGAGAGAGCAATAGTTGGTTCGGGAAATGACTCGATTACCCGCCTAAACTTAGGGCTTATTTAAACTAAAACTTAGGATTTTGGGGGCATTATCCGGCAAACCATTTGGAATTTAGAACAGTAGAAATCAGAGCGATTCGTGCTGTTGTGTAACTCCATGATGAGGAAGATGACACCTGAGTTTTGGGAAGATGCAGTTGGCACAACATAGTTTTTGAAGGAATCAGAGGAATGGCACACACGACAAAAGATTCGGAATACGACAAGAGAAAAAGAGTTACAGAAGGTAGAATCTGAACTTTTTAAATTAAGAAGAAAGTTAGTAGATTGTGGTATACAAATACCCTAGATAATGGAGACACGAATTAGAGTAGCAATAGAAATTGCAGTTAGTAAAGAAAGAAAAATCAGGCCGAACAATGAAGTAGCCCTAGAGCTAATCTAGCGCAAGGCCAGATTATGGTTCAATAGGCGCATTGCTGGTCGTGGAAGTTGGGAAATATGGCAGCAGCAACAAGTAGGAGAACGGGAGGAACCAACTATTGAAAGACCTATTCCAGAAGAACAGTAGTCAGGACCTCCAGTCCAACCAACAGAGCCATTAGCACGAGCAGCAATGTTGGGGCCTTCTATTGAAGAAGAGTTAAAGGAATTTCAAGCACTGGTTCAAGTTGGAAGAAACCAAGGAGAACCAGAAGATTTAGTAGTAGTCAAAGCACATCTGGTGTTTGATGCACTACACAAAAGAAGGGCCGAAGAAAAGTTGAGGGCCTAATACAAAATTAAGGTTGAACAACATTAGGTAGTAGCTAAATCAAGTGCTGCAAGAGAAGTTGAAGCTGGTCCTTCGAGACCAGTAATTATAGAGAAAATTAAACAGGAAGAACCAGTACCTGTGCCTCAAAGGCGTGTAGAGCCTTTATTTTTAGATTTAATCTCAGAAGAAGAAGAGGAAGAACAGGCACAATTAATCACACGAAGGAAAGGAAAAGAGATAGTGCCTGACTATCAAAAAGAGATTAAATCTGAGGTACTAATGTTAACAAGGCCTGTGGAGCCAATTTTTATAAACCTGCTATCCGATTTTAAGGAGGAGCAGAAGTAGTAGCAGCAGCAGCAAAGAGAAAAAGAAAAATAGGCTGAAATTAGTCTACAGCCTGTACAAGAAGAAGAAACAGAAATTAGGGCAGAAACTGAATTGCCCGTGACTCTATCCCAATCTACCACAGAATCAAAAAGAACAGTGATAGAGCAGATTGGTAGTCAAGAGGAAGAAGAAAAATAGAAAATGAAGAAGAAGCTGAACGAAGCCATTTGGACAAAAATGACTTTGCAAATTCCACTAAAGAGCAAGAAACTCTTTAGCAATTTATGGAAAGAATTCAAGATAGAGTGGAGAGTTCTACCGGCTCACCACCACAGACAGAAGCAGAAGAAAAAATTTAGGAATCTGCAGAATATGTTCAAGTTCAGCCTATGTTAGAGGAAGACCAAGAACAAACCCCTCTAGAACAACAAAGTCATATTCCTAACCCAACTGAAACAACAATTCTGAATGAAATACATTTTTGGAGTCAAGAAGCTTATAATAAATAGCAAGAGATTAGGGGTTATGATATTATTTACAATAGACCAGTAAATTAGGATGGAATGTAAGAAATCAAAGAATTATTTAAATTCCAAGGTCTACTGAATTTTATTTCTCAAGAAAGAGGGCATGCAGTATATGAGAATCTAGTGCCCTGTTTTTATGCCAATTTGAGAGAAAAAGAAGGAAAATTAATTTCCAACATGGAGGAAGCTGATGTACAGATAACACCAGAGCTTCTCCACAACATTTTTGGATTAAAGAATGAAGGGTAGGAAATTTTGGAAAGTACAACTACCATTGAATGGACAGAACAAGAAATCAAGGACAGTTTGGCTATCAATCCTGGTGTGCCTTTATTAAACAGACTGAAGCATTTAAATGGTAAAGCACACATGGTAGCCAATATTTTGATTAAGAATGTCTATCAACGACAAGGCCATGACATAGAATTGAGTCAATTTGTCAAATGGGCCACGTTTGCAGTTGTAAATAGAATTCAAATAAATTAGACTGCAATTTTTATCTCCAAGCTTAGAACATTAAAGAAGAAATTGTTTTATGGAGATTTGATCCACTACTGATGGTGGATTGTATTGATTTCACGAAATGGGCATAAAAAAGAATTAGATCAAGAACCATTTCAGTGAAAGAGTATAGGAATTTGTAGTTGCAGAAATAGTTGTACCTTCTAGAGGAATTACAGGAGCTGTAGAAAGAATTAATCAATTAGAACTTCAATTAGAAAAACTCTAGAAGGAAGTAGATGAACTTAGGAATATAGACTAAATTGTATTGTTCGTCTACTTGTATAGAATTGTATGAAAATTGTATGATGTACTTGTAATGTAAATTGATTCATATTAATGAATATAAATTTTTCAGATGTACTTTTCATACGTGTTTTGAATGTGAAATGAATGGAATTTATTGAATATTATATAATTTGTGGAACATTATGAATGAATGTTTAACAGATTTACAATTTGCTGAATGATAGGATAGATGCTTGAAAATTTCTGCATGTTGCAAGGTAAAATGTAAATTCTGCATAACATAAAATAACCTACAAGTTAAATATTTATATAATGTTTAGATTTAAATGAATTTTGATTAGAATGATGCATTAATGACATAGATTTAACTTTATTTCAATTAGCAGAATGAAAAAAAAGAAGAAGCAAAGAGGTATTTACAAGGAGTAAACTTAGAAGTTGTCAAGTGTTAACTCAACGAAGTAAGTCCATTGAGTTAAACCTAACTCCATGAGGTCAGTAATATAATATAAGGTCACTCCGTTGAGTTATCTGTAACTCAACGAAGTTAGTTCGTGGAGTTAGCAACAGCAACCGACTGTGTTCCGTTGAGTTATCTATAACTCAACGAGGTTAGTTCATGGATTAAGCAGAACTGTTATTCTTTTAACTACAAGCGAAACTTCATCGATTTAGCGGTTACCAAAATTTGAAATTAATGGTGGTACACGTACCCATGAAAATAGGAACCACGATGCACATTGCAAGACACGTTCTTACAACGAGATTTATTCACTTTATGGATGTGCATTATATATATAAAACAGAATGTTATTTACGAGTTACCAACACTTTTAAAAGAAAGGAGAAGCGTTGGGGAACTGGAAGGTAAAGCAGCTGATTCGACTTCATCCGTCAACAAATATTTACTGAATGGAAAGCTTTAAACTAGTATGTAATTAACCATCTACTATTTATTTATGAGCACATGGACTCATTCTCCAAGCACTAAACGATTAGTAAGAACACCTACCCAGGAATTTTCATCGCAGAGGAGTACTAAAACATTTTTTGAACTAGACTTTAACAAAATTCTTTGGGGTGTAGCTAACCTTTCCTTAAAAGAGAACATAGAAATGGCTTCTCCAGTAGAAAAACCATTAGGAGAAATTCTATATCCTGAATTAGTTGATGAACCTTCATGTATTCGATTGCCAAACGTTGAGGGAGATAGGTTTGAACTGAAATCTAATTATATTAGTTAATTGCTACATTTTCATGGATTAGAAAGAGAGGATGCCTATTATTTCCTTAGAGAATTTAATGAAGTTTGTCAAATGATGAAAATGCCAAACATGAGTATAGATGCTATTAAACTTAGATATATCCCTTTTTCTTTAAAAGACACAGCTAAGAGATGGTTATATACTCTATCGCCTAATTCAATTTCTACATGGACTGAATTTTGCTCTGTTTTTTTGGAAAAATATTATCCAACACATCAAACGATTAAAAAGAAAAAAGAAATATTAATGTGTAGCCAAAAATAGGGTGAATCATTCTGGAAATATTTTGAAAGATTTAAAGATTTACTGACTCAATGTCCACATCATGCAATGAGTAAAGCACAATTAATAGGTATAATTTATGAAGGCATAGATGTTTCAACAAAATCTTTATTAGAATCTACTTGTCAAAATGGATTTCTGAAACTTTGTAGTGAAGAAGCATGGGCATATTTAGAAAACTTTGCAAAAAGAACTGCACAGTGGGAAAACTCAACTAAAGCTATTGTAGGTAAAAAAATATTGCCAAGAGGAATGCACGAAATAGATTCAAGTACTATGCTTGAAGTGAAATTAACTGAATTAACAAAGAAAATAGAAGAGTTATCATTAAATCAAAAGCTAGCATAAAAGAATACAAACATAAATGATTTAGATATTATTTATGCTAGAAACCAGAAAGATAACTTTGGAAATTCTTATAATCCTAATTGGAGAAATCACCCGAATTTATCTTGGAGAAACAACAATTTCCAAGGAGGAGAAAATGTAAATGAGAAGAATATAAGTTATGAAGCATTACTGGAACAAGGATCTAGAATAGAGAAATTAGAAAAGATAATCCAACAATTAAACAATCGTCTAGATTTTGTATTTGGAAATGCTGCAATTCAAAATTAGAATAGAAATATACCACTTAGACAGAAGGAATCAATGGAAGTTAGACCTACTGGAGGATTGCCAATACAAGCAATACCTAACCCTGTCAATAGAACTGTTAATGAAATTGATACCTCTTCTAGGAGGGTAGCTGAATGAAGCAGCATATCTGAAGCAACTATCTGTATATATATGTTTTTATTTATAGTTAATAGTATCGTAGAGTTAGTCTTTAACTTAATGAACTTAGTCCATTGAGTTATGCCTTAACTCCACGAGGGTGTGTAGTAGTTATGTTAATTTTTGTCTCTGCTAAATTTTTGTTTGTGTTATACAGAATTGACTAATGGAATTGATGCAATTACCATTGGATGCACTAAGGGAAGTATTGAGTAACTTATTAGCTAAAGATCTGTGAAAGCTGTGTTGTGTATCAAAAGAAATTAAAAACTGTATTGAAGAAAAATATTTTTAGGGACTACAAGCTGCAAAAATGACTAAGATTAGAGATGGATTCATATGGAGGTCATTTAATCATAGTTCAATTAACCATGAATATCTGCTTATGGAAGAAACTACTAGAATTCCACCCAATACATTAGAAGGAATAGATCATATTATGGGGATAGATGAAGGATTAATCATATACAGGACGAGACCAAGGTATGCAAGTTTATTACCTAATATTTTGATAAGAAATCCTATAACAAGAGAAGAATGGAATATAGGAACACCTAATAGATATGAAGTACCAATTGTAAATTGTGGGTCAGCTTTAATATTTTCTGATAAAAATTCTACAATTCCTGAAAAATTATATTATTGGAGACCTATAGGAAATTGGGGTGAAGATTTACGCTTAAGTGTGTATAATTTTCTAAATAGATCTTAGAATGAAAATATTATGATATATCTAGGACAGAAATCATTAATTAACAACATGCATGTCATACTTGATGGATATGTATATCTAGTCACAGATATATCAATAGCATTTGGATCTGATTTATACATAGTGAGCATAGACAGTTATTATGAATATATAGAAATTTTACCTATACCGAGAGAAATAGCTAAACCACCATCTGCAGAATTTAATAAAATTCAAATAGGAATGTAGTATAATGAATATGATGATCCTACTTTATGTCTAATAAGATGGTGGGATGAACTGATGAAATTTCAAATATGGATTATGAAAGACATAAATGAATGGAAGTGGGAAGAGTAGTATATTGAAATAGATGTAGAAATAGAAACTGCTACATTACCTTGGAACCGAAAAGGATCCCTTTCTGCATTTCATATCATTAATGGTAATACACTTGTATTTGGAATTTATAATATATTACATGTTTACAAATTAAGAAGGAACAAGAACTACATTAAAACAGAATTAATAGCAAGAAGAACTATGCCTAAAAAGTTTGCTTGGACTGACACATTTATTCCATTTGTTTCTACTTTTCAATCATGTTCTTAAGCTGTTATTATGTGTGTTTAATGTTGTGTATTCTGCATTTATCTTTAGAAAAAAAAAATGTAGTTTTTTATTTTATTTTATAAAAGAAAAAAAAAAAATATTAATCCAGTTTGTTGGTATTTGTGTTGGGAAACTAATTGGCTTGCTTGTGAGCCACTAGAAGCATAGGAGCCTGGGTTCCACACAAGACACTGATTTATCAATATTTGTTAAGTGTTATTTTATTTTATATTCTGCTTTTATCTATGAATGAAAAGTTTTTCAGAATCAAAAATCGGAATATGCAAAAGGAGATACAAATGAAACAAGGTATGTAACCAATTACTTATCTTAAATTTTAAATCAACGAAACTGTATTCATGTCTGCTACAATTACCATATTTATTGTCAAATCTTTTACATTGAGGACAATGCAAAATGTAAGTATGGGGGAGAGGTAATTAAAGTAACAGCCATGTAAGTTGTTAATTAAAGGAATTAAAATGGTACTGCAAAGTTTTGTGGAAATTGAAAATTTTTATGAACTTGTTGTAACTATCCAGTAATTGAGACTGTAAAATTTTTATAAACTATAATTGCTTGAATGTTATATTTAGAAGGGTATATAAGATGCTATAGAATTTACTATTTATGCAAATTTAGATATAGTATCTTATGTTTTTTTTCTGAATTTCATGAGTTTAATAGTTTCACAATTTTAAAATGAAATCAGAATACTTAATGAAAAAATTATCTAAAGTCCTGAAGGAGCTGAAATATGAATTCTAGATTAAATGAAACACATATGATTAAAGATACATTTAATTTAACTAATTACACTTGTAGATGATTTATGTGTAGATCTTATTAAACTATAGAAAAAGTATGAGCTTATTGTTATGGATTCATATTTACAGTAAATGATAGAAGCAGGACTATATGAGATTGGTGTTTTATTGCATCTGTATTAATGAAATACGTACATATATAGTATGTGATTAATGTTTTGTTTTGTTGTTGTGATTGAAAAAAAAAAAACTTTGAGAGTTTATTGACTTGTTTGATCATGAGCCTTTTGTATTTGAGCAGATAGGTAAGTAAGGATTGTTGACCTGAAAAAGGACTCTTGAAATCTGGTAACCTAAGATCTTGATGAGATTTGGGATTGTTGACTGAAAACTCGTTACATGGGTACATTAGAAAGCTCTTGTATGATTCAAGCTTGTCAAATTAACTTTTAAAGTACAAAAAAAAAAAAAATTACATATACTGTTTTGAAAAGATACAAGTGTTTGGTGAAATACAAATATCTTATGAATCAAGTATATTTTTTGTTATCTAGAATTGCTGAAATATGAATCTAGAATTGACTTTTGAAGTTGTTTAATGGAGATACAATTCTTTATTCTACTTGTCTTAATCATATTGAATGGGATTGTACTTTGATTCGTATGTTGCTGAAATTTCTTCTAGAAATCTTATTGGAAAATTCAGGATGGCAAATGATGAAAAGAAGAAAACATGATAAGATAATTAACACCTATGTGATGATGATATACTTTGTATGTAATTTGCATATATTCTAAGTATATTTGCAAGTTGATTACTGAAACATACAGAAAATCTATATGATAATACTAGTTCTTATGCTGAATAGAAAAGAAAAAGAAGAAGAATTAATTCTAGCACTTTTAGAAAGACCAATTAATTAGATCTTAGTTTGCTAAGGGACTAGCAAAATTTAGGTATGGGGGAAGTGTTTAGAATGAAAAAGTGCATATTATTAATAGTTAAATGATGGTTAATTGCATAATATTTAGCTTATCTTATGAGAATTAAGCCATTATGTTATAATTGCACTCTTATAAGCTTTAATTAAAGAATTTGCTTAAATTGGGGGAATTAATGTTAATTTAGTACATTTCTGAACTATCGATAAGTTGCAGGTTGTGAAATTCTTAAGTATCCAAATTTTCTGATATTTCGGATAGTTATGTTTTAAATTGCCGAATAGTTATGTTTTAAAAGAATAGTTTATTATTTCCAGAAGTACACGTGTCGAAACCATAATGCATGACTTAAGTGAACTTTCGGTGAGTTATCTATAACTATCCGAAATTGTAGTTGAGCATCAGATAGTTATACCTATAACTCTTCGAAATCTCCTTTTATTTATAAAATAGCTATGGACACGTGTCATGTTCTAGGAAAGTGACTTAAGTGGATTTTCGATGAGTTATCTATAACTATTCGAAATGCATCTGAGCATCGGATAGTTAGACTTATAACTCTCCGAAATGTTTCTTTTATTATTAAACTATTGCTGACACGTGTCAAGATTTGGTAGATTTACTTAAGTTATATATCGGTGAGTTATTTGTAGCTATCCAAAATGCATTTGGGCATCGGATAGTTAAGTTTATAAGTATCCAAAATGCATCTAGGCATCGGATAGTTAAGTTGTAAGTATCCGAAATGCACTTGAGCATCGGATAGTTAAAGTTATGCACGTGTTTTATAGTTAAATCAACAAAGAAAGTCCGTTGAGTTATTTGTAACTCCATGGACTGTTTATTTTCTAATATGCCACTATAGTGGTTGCAGAAACAAGACAATTGGAAGAAAAACCACGATTGCACGTATCGCGCAGGGAGAAGAAAGCATTGTCGTTGATATGAATGAAGGAAATCTAACTGACCATTCAAGCAGAAGCAGTTACCACTGAAGAAATATAAAAGAAAAGAAGAAAAAGAAGTAAGTGTGTGTGTGATCGATGGGTATGGCTAGTGTGTACAGAGGAGGAGCACCGAACTTTCTGCAGGCAACATCGGCAATTCTCTGAAGTACCCACCAACCATCATTACCACCACCATAACCACCATAATCACCAACCATCGGAGGTCTGTGAGGATACTTTCCTGATGTCGGGTCGATTCTGAGCCAAACATAGTGCCTGACAACCACTGTGAGGAGTGATCGCGTCGCGAGAAGGGAAGCCATTTTCACAAAGCATCTACTCATATCTCAAGAGATCGTAAAGCTTTTAGCCTTGGCTTCGGGTTGATGCCTGTATGCTGAAGAGGAGATCATCTTGCAATTCTGGACTCGCAATTCTATAGGGAGAGGAGACAGAGTTGTAAGTGGTTTAATTTTCAGTGGTGTAATTGCGTTGTATGTAGTGACGGAAGTATTTACTGTCAACTGAGATTACTTTACATTTCACCTTTCGCCCATTTCCATGTTCATATTAAAACAAAAATACCAAAAACAACTTATCTGTGTTTGTATTTTGTATTTGAGTGTTGTATTGTTTGTGTTGTATTGTGATTAATGTTATCTTTGTTAGTGTTGTGATTGTTTTATGTTTGTTTTAGTTTTACAGTTTATTGAAATTGGTTTGTTCAAAAGACTTAAAGATTTTAATGGTTACTGTTTGAATTATATGAATGTTAGTATTGCCTAATGATAAATCCAGTGTTTATTAACATTTAAGAGCTTAATTGATGTTATTTACAATCTATGGAACCGCCCAATGGTTAGCCGAATTCCTTTGTAAATAGTAGTATTAAAAAGAAAAGACAGGCTCGTGGAGTTAACTTAAGTCCACGAGGTTAGTCCGTTGAGTTAGCCATAACTCAACGAACTTTGTCCATTGAGTTAACTGTAATTCAACGG